>OY720038.1:12802972-13117574 GCA_963082485.1 Eudonia mercurella
AGAAGATGATTATTTGATGAGCGAAGTTAGCGGGCATGAGTTGAGCTAAGGAAACTAAAACTACATTTTAAGTAAGAAGGAGAATTAGGATCGTTTAGAATAGAAAATAGAGTTGTTAGAATTCTGGACTTACGACGTTGCGGGATGGTCAGCCATTTAAGCTGAAGACGATAGGAAGATATATGGTCGTATTTGCGTAAACCAAAAATAAAGCGTATTGAGTTATTGAGAAGACGATCCAATTTATTAAGAAGGTCCTTATTTAAATCGGGATAGCAAACATCAGCATAATCAATAATTGGGAGAATAAAACTTTGTACGAGCGATACTTTGGTTTTGTGAGACAGGAAGTTCTTAAGCCTGTAGAGAGAACGTAGTGCAGCGGTGACTTTTCGGCTTACTTCGGTAACTTGAGGAGACCAACTGAGTGTGCTGTCAATTTGCAAACCAAGGTCCTTAACGCAGGAGCGGAAAAGAATGTCAATACAATGGGGCTGGCATATCCATGTGGACCAAAGCCCCAAATTAAATAAAGAGGATAAAAAAAACTTTAAAAAAACGCATTCGAGCATTTTTTTACATACGAATTATTACTATTATTGTTATTCTATACTGACCACACTGGTCTCAACAACTACCTACTTACAGAAATAACTAAGATCAACGGCTTAAGTAGTTTTCGAAGCACGGAGGAGCTCCAGATTTGATCACCAATCACGTGAAACAGCTTTGCGAGAACGTACCTAATAAAGCGTTTTTTTCGTAGATCTACCGTAGTGCTAATTCGTAGGCAACACGTCGTAGCACTACACATTTTCGTAGCTACGTAAAAGCTTGCCAGGTTCTTAAAATCAGGGCACAAAAAATAGTGGTGCAGAGGCCATTGAATAAATTATAATTAATGAACTTACAATATAAAAATACGTTACAAAATTAGTAAATTATACGTAAAATCGTAACTATCTGCTTCACTGACAAATGTGTTATTGTTAAATTGAATCCGAAGGTAATGAATTATTACTATAATTAGGAACATTACAATAAATACGTTATATGTCTTGATCATTATTTTTATTGATGTGTAACATCTTTCCGCTCGCTTTCTATATAAGCAATTTGTGGGAGTGATTTCGTGAAATGGGACGGAAGTATGTGTAACAGTATAACAGGAAGTCGGGAAAGCGCGCAAGCGCGTGCCATTTTTTAAATTTAAAATTGATATTATGAACATGACATATTATTATTATATGTGACGTATTGTATCATCTAACTATCAAAGGTCATTTTGAAATGTCAAATGTCTTCTAATGAGTATTTACTGCATTCATTTTATAGTTATAAAATGATGTAATACCTGACCCATTTCTTTCAGAATAAATTGAAAATTGATTATTACTAAGGTGAGATGTCAAATGTTACACATCATATGCGACTACTGTAAGGCTCGCTCGTTTTTTACATACATATCAGTTTCACAGAAAAAAAAATTAACAAAAGAAAACCACAAACGGTTTATATATTGCTATATACCTTGCTTGCGGACGTCTATCGAAGTTGCAAGTTTATTTATACTTATGGATTCAATAGTTAGATCTTAGATTACATAATACTAGGTGTATTATTGATTTAGGGATAATTTTAGACATTTTCGATTTACTTAAAATCTTGCCATTAGTTGTTTTATATGGTACTTCGTTTAGTAATGAAGGTAAAATATATTCCCAAGATAATAAAAATAATTAGTTGTAAACTTTTAAAGGTATACTTTTCAGCAGAATAATTGTGAGCTTTTATATTTTCCTCGTTAGCGAATCTCAATAAAGGATCGAAGAAATATACATAAATTAACTACGAGTAATTGGAGTCGTGGCTTCCTCAGAAGGTTTTTATTTACTCTTCAAATAAGGCGTTTGTCAAACCACAGGCCTTTACAACACTAATTACTGGTTTCATGGCTTCCTCAAATATATCAGATATTAGATATAGATATATATAATATCAGATATTGTTTTCTTAAGTTAACACGAACACGAAAAGTCTATCCGTGGTCATATTGATTCAGTAAAGAGTTCGATACATCGGGGTATAATTTAATGTTAAATAAACGTTAGTGATGACTTTAATTTTTTTTTCTCTTTTAAAAGGAGTGTAAAGAGGTTTTCTTCAGGTCGGTAACACAAAAGCAACAACTCTGATGTTTGCTGATGTTATGGGCGGCGGTGACCGCTCACCATCAGGCGGCCCGCCTGATGGTGAGCGGTAAACAAAAACTTGATAGTGGCAAAAGAAAATAAAAAAAAACTTGAAAGTGGCAAAAGCCTTTGGGCAAAAGCCCAGCAGTGGGACAGTTATAGGCAATTACCTACTACTACTACTAAACGTGAGGATATCTGTATATATAAAATGTATTATTATAATGTACTTATATCATTTTGTCTCTCCACCTCCGTGGTTCAGTGGCGGAGCGCTTTGCTCGATTTAACCCAGGGTCTCCGGATGGAGACCCTGGGTTAAATTCCTAGGTCGGGCAAAGTGTGTGTGATATGGATGGAGGGGGGGAGTGACGTCTTTAAACAACAGTGAGAAAACAGTGGCTCATAGTTTCGCATACCGACTATTAAAACAATTTTTTTTGGTAAACCATCGGCTGACCCAACATCGCGAAAGTTGCTTAATATGCGAGATTGCAACCCCAACGCGTAAGCTGCAACTCCAACGCGTAAGCTGCATCACCAACGAGTTCCTCACTAGAGTTTTTCATAAACGAATAGGTAAGATCGTGTATAACATTCGATAAAAGATAATGTAGGTCAAGGTCGTCTTTCTTGAAGCCACATAATTTGTCAGGATAACAAATCGCTTTTATGCTAACTCAGGTCATAAATTATAGGAATACGTTACAAATCGTTATTTTTGTTCGTGTCGGTTTTATCATTTAATATATGCTACATTTTAAGGTAACTTCCTCATAAAGTAATAGTGTATTTACTTACGATCTTTAAGTTAAATGGTTATTACCCATAAATGGATCTGTTTTGTCTAAATAATTAAATATATTATTATCTCCTTTATTTATTTTCTTTCTTAAAACTAGCTTTTTACAATATTTTAATATAAAAACAATAAAACATTATAAAAACCTAATCCTAGAGTACCACCAGCAGCGGGGCAGGGCCCAAGCTACCGGTGGTCAGGGCTGCAGAGTGAGGAACCTCCTGACAATACGTGCCGTGTCATGGAGTACTGCCTTTTGCATCTGACCCTTGACCCAACCTTTCAGCGAGGGCCTCTCTAGGTGTTGATCGAGGCTCTTCGCTATCAGACCGTTTGCCGAAACGACTATCGGTACAATAATGGTTGAATCCACATCCCACATGGCGGTAACCTTGTGAGCCAAGTCAAGGTACTTACTGAGCTTGTCCTTTTTTGGGTTTCCCAAGGTTCTTATCATGAGGTATGGTGATATCTACCAGTATTGCCCGGCGCTGGGATCGGTCGACCACCACGATATCAGGCTTATTGGCGACAATAGTCCTGTCCGTAATGATAGAGCGATCCATCCATGCATGACCATTTTCGAGTACTGGCGCAAGTGCGTACTTATAGTACGGCACCTCCGATTCAAATGTCCCCCGGGAATACTGACGAATCTAGTTAATTAAAAATGATATAGAATTCGTATAGTAGTTCCTAGATTACTTCTTATATAGATACCTACAAACAAAAGAATTTCATTTCCTTATCATCAGCGTAGATTGTTCCATCCTCTGTCGGGATGTCAGTACCTATTTCCAAACAATCAGCTTTAATTAAATTATAAGTAAGTATAATGACAAATCGGAGTTTATTTTGCATAGTTCAGATTTTTATTTACGACAAGCAATGGAAAGCTCTTTAATTTCCATAAAACTTTGAAGGCCGCGGTCGCGACGCTAAATAATACGATATTAATGGAGATTTTTCGCAGAAAACTCGATAAGTTTGAATAAAAACTTCAGATATAATCTCTGTGCTCGTCCTATGACGACAACTTCATTTAATATTTGATTAGATAGGTCTGCTTGCTTAAAAGATTCTCGGTAAGTTTAAAATTACTCTTTCAAAGAAATTTCATGATAAAAAAAAATGACAGGCATCCTTCGAGATCAAAACTAATATGAGAATAGTTGTAATTTTCTTGCGAACTATTTTTAATTTAGGACCCTCATCTTCTGCCAATCCGGGCTAACTGCCCTACCATATTAGGCTATCGTGGTTGCATGCCACCCACGTAAATTAAATCAATACTATCTACTTACTGTGCGAGATGTGTTTTTTATATTGCGGACGGGTCTTGGCATTTAGTCTCACCTGATGTGAAGTGATGATTTTTATTTTTATTTTTTTTTATTTTTTATTTATTTTATTTAATTACATGCTGGCTTACAGAGTTTTGTCCAATACACCAACAAGTTTAAACGATAAAATAAGTGGATTCTACAAATTATACAAAATTAAATTAAATTAAATTAAATAATGTCAACATGCAAAACATAGAAAATAATGAAAACATATAACCATATAAAATATAACAATAACAAAAATAATCAATCGACACAACTTAAAAACTGTCGTGTAACAGCTGCTAACTTTACAATGTCGTCAAAAAATAGGTCGGATTTCTCGTTCCGAGCGAGAATGTTCCCGATCAGGCGTAGTGCACGCACTGTGGGAGCTTGCGCGGCGCGCTCAGTTCGCGTGATCGGCCACGCCAGCAGCCGCGGCTGCCGGCGTGGCGCCACCAGGCTCACACCATCACCCGAGATGCGCGGCACTAAAATGCTAAACTTTTCCAGCACATACGGGCAGTCCAATTTATGGCGAAGCACCGAAAGAAAATGTATAACTAGAAGTAGCTTACGCCGGAGAGCCAGGGTATCGAGGTTCACCATACCGGACACGAACAGAGAAGGATACAGGAACGGATAATATCCATAAGTCTTCTTATAAAGCCAACGAGCAAACTTACGTTGCACCCTCTCAACCATGAGAACGTATTTACTTTCATGCGGATCCCAGACCACAGCCGCATATTCCAGTTTACTGCGTACATAGGCACTGTATAAGACGTTGGCCACGGACAGACTATCAAATTCGGAAGATGTCCTGATGATGAACCCTAAGAGTTTGTTTGCTGCCTTACAAACATTTTTTACATGCTTGTGGAAATCTAATTTTGTATCTAAGGTCAGTCCAAGGTCTCGAATTTCATCTACTCTCTCCAAAGATTCGCCAGATAATTTGTAGTCCGTTACAAGAGGACGTCGCTTACGTGAAAAAGTGATAGTTTTACATTTTGAGGTATTAAAGGGCAGGTTGTTAACAATACTCCACTCCGAAACAGCATCTATATCACCTTGCAAAGCATTGGCATCTTCAGGCCTCTCAACCCCCAAAAACAGCTTGAGGTCATCTGCGAATAAAAGGCAGTTTGCTGTTCTTACGGTTCCGGGAAGGTCATCAATCATGATCAAAAACAGGATTGGCCCTAAGGTACTCCCCTGACTAACTCCAGATCTCGTGTAGTAGTTTTTGGATTCGTAGACACCCAATTTAACAAACTGACAACGATCTCTGAGATAACTCGCGAAAAATTCGAGAAGCTTCGGTACAAAACCTATCCTCGCCATCTTACGCAATAGCAGGTCGTTATCCACAAGATCAAAGGCCTTCCTAAAGTCGAAGTACGCCGCATCTACTTGCCTACCCGAGTCCATTTCCGCACAAGCATAATCCACAAGAGAAGTCAAATTAGTGGTAGTCGAACGAGCTCCGCGGAAACCATGCTGGCTGTCATGTAAAAGGTTACTGAACTGCCGGCTAATATGTGCGTACAATATTGATTCAAACACCTTGGCAAAGACAGAGAGCACTGCAATTGGTCTATATGTTGTAATGTCAGGTCCAAGTTCACCCTTGGGAATCGGTGTGACACAGGAAAGCTTCCAACACTTAGGGTATTTACGCTGACTCAAAGAAAGATTATAAATGTACAACAAGGGAATACCCAAAACCGAAATGCAATCTCTGGCTATGAACACCGGAATACCGTCTGGGCCACCAGACGATTTCGGCCTAAGGCGTTTCACAGCACGACTCAGATCAGCGCTTTCCAATGTTGGCACGCATATAGTTCTCGCGTCATTGATAGAATGACTCTCACGTGCTGCTTCATCTGGGTCTAGACGTGGCAGTTCATCTAGAAATACGGACCCAAAGTATCGTGAGAATGCATCAGCAGCAGCTTGCCCGGCCACAACTTCGTTTTCAAATGTAAAAGTATCTATATGTCGTCTATTTTTCTTCTTATCCTTTACGTATTTCCAAAAGTTCCCAGGTTCGCGAATTATATTTGTTTGCATAGTACTTATGTGTTGTCGATATGCATTAGCAATTAATTTCTTAGTGTGGCACCTATAGTACCTGTACAGTTCTTTATTGAATAGTTTGCCCTCAGCTTTAAATTTTTTTAAGTGAAAATATTTGTATTTTAGATTGACTTTTATTTCATTCGTAAACCACTTTGGGTACACATATTTTGCGTGCGATTGTTGAATTTTTAGCGGTACAAATAAATTATTGCATTCGTATAGCTTCGAATAATATAAGTCCAGAGCGGAATCGACCTCATTGCATTCCAATACGTCAGACCAATCTATCCCAGCCAACGCATCATACAGCGCCGGAAAGTTTGCTCGACGCCAGTTCCAATTTGGACAGGCTTCTGGACGCGGGGTACACGGGTTAGAGGGCTGGGGGGGTGCCGCGATTCGGGTTGCTATACTGACAGTTATGTCAAGAGAAGGGTGATATTTATCGATCGGTACAAAAGGATCGGTATTAAGGGACACCACTACCTGATCGGACATAAAATCGCTCAATACGAGATCCAACAAACCGCCATCACTATTAAGAACTTCATTGTGTTGATTTAACTTACAAAAATCACGAAAGAAGTCAAAGTGGGTTTTTATATTAGAGCTACAGGAATTCAAATTGAAGTCTCCGAAAATCAAAACATTTAGATTAGGATAGCTACAAATAACATTCTCCATACATGTCAAAACATTTAGATATTGTGTGTCATTATAGTTAGGTGGTAAATACACAACACAACACAGTAATTTAACATTCTTATTTTGTATAATGGCAAATATTAGCTCTTTATCACGTGTTAAGTCATCAATATCAGTAATAACATGAACTGAATAACATTCACGCACCGCCAACAGAACTCCTCCCCACCCAACGTCACCAACACGGTCCTTGCGTACCACTTCGTAACCCGTAGGAAAGAGTTCGCCGTCGCATACGGAACTTGTTAGAAAAGTTTCAGTTAGAGCAACAATATCGTATTTACTTTGACAAAAATTAATATAAAACAATTTAGTTTTAGAGCGCAGCCCACGTACGTTCTGGTTTAACTTTCTTAACATAACTGTGAATATTATTGTTTTTATTGTTTGACACGAAAATTCTGACGCCAGGGCTTCAAACAAATGTCTTTAGGCCACTTGTCAGGAGACATTACCTTATCAGCCAATTTGATCGGTACTCCTAGCTTGAATGAAGCGTAGTTGCCGCGCGCCTTCAATGCCTCAATTAAGCAAACATCACTTTCACATATCGCCGTTAGGTGGTCACGCACCTGCTCTACTGTAGTACCCTCTTCTACATAGTAGAGGTGAATGAAACACTTCCTTTCAGCCGCACGCAATGAAGTTGGTCCAGGTGTTGCAGTACCACGAAGCATTACCGGCAGCGATGTCCGATCTGGCCTACGTTTCACCTCCGTCCACCCCTGAGAATTTGACTCATCATCTTTTTTTGGGTCTACTTGAACGCGGGTAAAGTTAGCTGTGGAGATATCTTTACAAGCCACCTCAGGGATTGTTATAACTGGCAGTGAACTTTGTTCACATAAGAGAGACGAATACGTCGGTGCACGTCTTTGTAGAGTAGATTTATTTTTATTTAAGGCATTTTTCTCAATATTTGTTGGCCTTTGTTGATTACTGTCAGATTTTACAGAAGTACCAGTGTTTTTCGGAAGATTGTGTTGCCTCTTCTCACAGTTGTTATTGTTCATCATGTTAATTTTCATTTCTAATTCACAAATTTTGCTTGATAAGTTGTCGACCTTATCACACAAATGAGTTTTAAAATCAAGAAATTGCTCGGTTATTAGCTTACAAATTTTTTCAGTAAGGCGTTTCTCAAACTCATCGTGTATCTCATTCAGCTCACGTGCAAGGGACTCTCGCGATACATCAGATGAACTATTAAGTAATTCATTATCTTTGGTCGTTTCAGCAAAGCGCCTGTTGTTGCGCACAGTGATGTTATCAGGACTGTGTATTTGCATAGATATATCCGGGGGGCAGTCGCTAACGATACTCATATCGTGAATGAAATGCTGTGCCAGGCGGACCGGCGTTTGGGAATTGTCACCTTTCGGTATCTTACTGCGACATTCAACGCATATCCAGGTGTTCTTAAATTCACATGTTAATGTAGCATAATTATCATTCGTAAAATTGGCACATAGGATATCGAAAAATTGCTTACATTTTGCGCATCTCATATACGCACTGTTTTCGGTAATAAAACCGCGGCATCCCGCACAGTCAACTCCGCGCGAAGACATCACTGCTGCAGCTCGAATAATAATCGGTTCACTAGTCGATCGTTGATCCCAATCGTCGTAGCCGCGGTCGTAGCGAGTCGTAGTCGTAGACGGATCCGTAGACGACGATGTAGCAATGACGTAGATATAGCTCGGTAATTTCGAGCGCAGCCGCCGCAGTGGCCGTGGCTAAGCGGATAAGAATCAGCTACTCACGCCAGGGGTCCGGAGATCGATCCCAGGCCACCGCATCAATTTTTATTTTTCAACTTTGCACTTTTGGAGACTTCGGATGAGCTCTGGTCACCAGTAGGGCGAAGTCCGGGGCTCCAACACAAATTAAAAACTTTATTTAAATAAATTGTAAAAATTGTAAAAAGAGTTGCGACACGACCGCTTGCAAGAAAGAACGTACGCCGAAAGATTGGGATTGGGAAAGATGGGATTGGAAGATTGGGTGGAACACTCTAACCGGACTCCGCATCTATTGAGGCACTGGCCATCTTACCTCTAGCTGCCGGAACACAACAATGCTACAAACATTGATGTTATGGCGACGTATTTAGATAAGATGGTGGTAGCTAGCCAGGCGGACAAACAAGCCCTACCACTGATGCACGACTGTTGGCAGTCATACTAGTGTGGATTTACAACTCTGTCATCATCAAAATTTTAGCCAATACATGTCCACTGCTCGACAAAGGCCTCCATTTACAACTCTTATATTGTATAAAAATTTTGTTTGCAATGTTTATATTTTTAATACGAAAATTGTAGAGAAAAATTGCCACGAATTTAAGGTATCTATCTACAGACAATGTCAAGTTCACGTTATGTCAAGTCTGAAGTTAAATTAAAAATGCTTGAAATTTTATACACTATTATGATGTATTAAACAGATAACAATTTTACACGGTCACACTTTTTTGGTTATTCACAAGCTTTAAATAATAAATAAAATGTAAATATTAAACAGAGTAAGTAGCTCGATGGCGCAGTGGTTAACGCGCCCGGTCTGCGAGTGCTGAGTAACTTTCGCAAAGGCCGGTCATCGGATGGGTGACCAAAAATGTATCATCTCGAGCTCCTCCGTGCTTCGGAAGGCACGTTAAGCCGTTGGTCCCGGCTGCATTAGCAGTCGTTAACAACCACCCATCCGCACTGGGCCCGCGTGGTGGTTTATGGCCCGTTCTCCCTATCCATCCATAGGGAAGGCTCGTGCCCCTGCAGTGGGGACATAAAATGAGCTGATAATGATGATGATGATGATGATTAAACGCGTAGGTATTAGGAATACAAAGAAACATAACTACTAAAGTAAGATAAGTGTTAACAGTCTATATTGTAACAGCGCACCATAATAGTTTCCAATATACCATTTTAATTTATGATGGATGAAAAAAATATTAATATTTTTTAAAATCTGTTCTCACCCTCTTTGGATTTTACAAATAATCAAGAACAGTCGAGCAAATTTTAATTAAAGAAAAGTGTAGAAAATACCTTTTTCACCGTAAATAACTAAAGCATGCCTATTGTTATCTGATTCCTGATAACTGTCAAAATGATAAATCATGATCGAGCGATTAAAAAATAAAATTGACGCAACATAATAAATACTGTTTTGTGGGAGCAAATTCAATTTTGTCGCGAGGTCGTCGGTTAAAAAGAACTCGCCTGAGTAAGTACGGGGTGGTCCTTTATAATAGGGTTAGAGCTTTTTTGTTATGGAGAGATAAAGCACAATTGTCTCCCGCAACTTTTGTCATTTGTTTATTTATAAAATAAACAATGAATACTTTATGCTTTCATTTGTTAAAAAGAAATTGTCATAAACACTTTGTACAGTTAGCAACACATTGATAGAGACATCTTAAATGGCAATAAATCATATATCTTTATAGTTGCCTTGCCTTCCGCCGCGCCAAAGCTTGTATAGTCGAAAGAAACTCTATGCACCTGCAATAGTTACAAAAAAACCGGAGTTACCTTAGAATCCTTTGTTACATTGATAACAGGTATTGATCTTTAAATTCGACATTGTTATCCTACGGGATTACCTTAGAGTTAGCCAGACTAGAGACATCTTGGACGCTGAGAACACCTAAAATGTTATCAACGTTATCTTCAATTTAACACAGTGAAAAAATTAAACGACTACCCGATCCAGCCAGGAATCGAACCTGGGTCTTCCGCAATCCGGGCGGCTGCACTGACCGCTATGTTACCGGGAAGGTAAGCGCTAGACGACTAGATAGATAGGCTAGATTTAAAAAAAAATAAACGTTTTATCGTACTCTTTACATGTATGTTGTTATTTGAAAACTATTAGTCCAAAAAAGAGATACAAAATAAAAACGTCAGAATGAAGTGACCCGTGGTCTCGTAAGAAGGATAACATCAGAAGCTGTAAGTTATTTAATTTTCCGGTTCGCTATTTTCCACGATCGATCTACATCCCGCTGGCCACTGGGCCATGACAGTCATGTCCCGGACGGCCGCTATTGCTTTATGAAAGCCCAAAATCTACTCAATAAGACGTAGTAGTAGTACGTGACACAATTAATACCTATGTGGGTCAACAGATTACAAAGTAACATTTTAGGGCCCACGTTGAAAATCACCAATACACTTTTAAAAAGATTTGGATATATAATGAGACTTTAAGGGGTTTAAAGAGAGCTTTATTGGAGGAATTATCTACTTATACTTATGATAAATAAATGGCAAGGTGTTGCATTTTCTTTTGTTTTCTGTTATATCTCATGTTTGCATGTCTTGATCTGTTTGTTATGTGTTAACGGATGTTGGATATGCAAGCTCAAATACAAAGTGTATTTTCCTGCTAATTATTAAGCTTCAAAAATATGTTTCACACGTATTCATATCTTGATATTGTTTTTTTTAAATAAAATAAGCTTACAATTTTATGTTATTAATATATTGATAGCTAGACAACCAAAATAGATCTTAGAGCATTAAAATGCTCTAAGAAATAGATAGACAACAAAGACTTTAAAATCTTAATGAAATGAAATGCTTTACCTTATCAGATATTGAGTTTCTTAACTTACCTACTCAGTGATTGATCGTCATCTTAATTACGGAAATCTCAACGTTTGTCTGTGAGCGTAACATTCTTGGCATTCTTAATCACGCCAATCAATCATCATCAATACGTATTAAAAGGAAAAGTCCTGACTCACTCACCGATTGATTCGTCAACACCCAATCCAAACTCTTGGCCTCCGTCACAGCTCATTTTATGTCCCCACTGCTGGGGCACGGGTCTTCTCTATGTATGCAAATACCACAGGCAAAACCATAAACCACAACGCAGGCTCAGTGCGGATTGGTTGTTGTAAACGACTGCTGATGCAGACAAAGCACGGAGGTCTGTGTGGGGCAGAGCTGTGGCCTGTGCTAAACCTGCTCCAGTGCGGTCTCGATTCTGGTGGTGTGAGTAAATGACGCGGCTATCGGCGTGTCCTACTAATTCATGTCCTTGGAAAGCTGAAATTTTGCAGATTTTGACAGTTTCCTCTCGTAGACAAGAAATAAGGCCGGATTTCCCGAAGTTCCCTCGGGATCTACGAAGCGACGCCGACGGTCGGCTGGTGTTCATTAATACAGATTACGGTGACAATATAATAGGGGCTTGTTGGCGAAACGGCTAGCGCATTCAGGTTGTAATCTTGATAGATAAGCATCTTTCGTGATGTCGGGTCAAAGGATGGATGTCCAAGTAAAGTATCTCGACAGTACCTTTATTCACCCAATATGGTCAAGCAAGAAATCTTTAAAATTTTCAAGATCGTTTATGCAACCGTGTCGAATTGTCACGAAACGCCAGTGAAGTTGATTAACGGAAAATTGGGATCGTAAAACCGATTTTAAAAAAAGGTTCGTTTCTGTAACAAGCCTCAGTCAAATAATGCTTGTCATGATAAAAAGCGAATAGGCTTTGGAATAAAAAAGTCACGTAGTGTATAATTAAATGCCACCCCCCACGATGGGCACTCGGAACCAAAGGGCCTATTACGGAAATCGAAGTGCCCATCCAACTTCTACGACTTTATTTGACGTAAATGGCTAAGCTCAAGTGACATCAGTGGGACAACTCGATTTGAAACTTCGAACAAGACGAAAGTTAGTTCCTACAAATGAAACGCTTCCTAAATTGAATCTACCATCAGTTTGGCAATTACGCGAAATTGTTGAACTAAATTAACTTATTATTTATTTGTAATAAAAAAAATGATTTTAGTTTTATTTACTAATTTAATGTCAAATCTAAGAAGATTTGACATTGACCTTTTTATATTATTTAATGAGCTTTAAATAAACTATAATAACCATTCAAATTATAGTTTATTTAAAGCTCAGACAAACAAGGAAACATTTCATAACATTAATTAGCGAAAGGAGGTTATTAAAAAGCAACAATCGAATGAATCGACAATCGATCTTTCGATTGTCGGTTTATTTGTTAACGAAAAACATTCGAATAAAAGTCGACAACCGTATTAAAATTTTAAATTATGTTGACGATCGCAACGCAAGCCACGCGTGCGGTTTCGATGTCCGGTCCTCACCCGATGTCGGTAAAAGTGGGTGTTCCATATAAGTAAATATACTCTGTCTATCCCTTCGGTAACCCTAAGGTAAACCTAATTTACACAGTGTCACCGTGTCACATATATTTTAAGATATTAGAGATCTAGGCCATCAGAAGCCCTTAGCATGCTAAGGACTTCTGTTTTTCTTCTTCAGGTTCTTGCTTTGGTGTTATTTCTTGTTCATTAGCAACTAGTCTACCACCCGACATACTCAAGCCACGGATTATTTCTTTTTGTATGCGTTGCTTTATTTCGGCAAGTTTTTGGGAATCAGTTGGGTGAGGAAAAAAATAAGGTTGGAGAAAGTAAGGGCTGATTGGAAAGGATGGTGGTAAAAGGAGCCCTGGAATTCCCGGGACTGAGCCCGCGTAGAGTTGTGATAGCTGAGTTGCGTAAATAGGCAGGGTCGAGTTTTGGAAGAGTATTTTCGAAAAGTCTTTGTTGGGCTATCAGTAATCTTGCCTTTTCAAATGTGGAGGCAGCGACTGCTGCGGGGTCTGGTTCAAACGATGGTCTCGGTAGGGGTTTGGGTTCGTCATTATCGACATCACGCTTCTTTTTACTGAGATCAAGAACGTCGCAAGTGTTATTATTACTTGTACTGAGATCTACAGGAGCTTTTTCATCGTAGCTCTCGGATGGGATATCATTAGGCTTGTACGGGATTTCAGGTAGCCTAAACTCTGGTATCTGAGTAAGTTGACCGATACCCTTAACTTTAATTCTAGGCACAGCGTGCTCTGTTTCTCTAGGCATAATTATAGGAGCTTCTGGTATTAGTGGATGTATAATTTAATATACTCTATGGATGTATAATTTAATCTCTTATTACACATACATCCTGCTTATTATCATATTAATGCTTATTATTATTATTATTAATCCTATGAAGTCAACCCTAATTAGTAATCAAATCTATTTTCGATGTTTAAAGTCAGAGTAGATTGTGAAAATATTACATCAGTACTACTTTTAGTTATATTGTTCTGAGGCACTAACGTATTTGCTAATTAAAAATCGAATCGTTCGATCGAGAATTGACGCGATTGTGCTTAGTACGGTCACAGATTAATTAATTACCAGTAATCCGACTCGAGGGGGCTAATATACCAAAAGTTGCCGACGTCTTGTCGGTAAAAGACTTAGAGTGGTTAAAACCACCAAAAAAATTTATTGAATCCCGGATCCTGGGTAAAGTTTTACTTCTTCGTATAATCTTAGTACACTTATTACTCGTATTGTTGTATTTAAAAAATATATTTTGAACTGTCTTATAATATTTTATGATCATAGATATACGTTTTCAATTCAAAATCATAATATTTATTTACATGCGGACGTCAAAATTGTTTTAAAATAAAACAAAAGGAGTAATTACATGTTCGTCGTCTGTAATTGTACGTTGTGTGTATGAACGTACGTTTTACTTCTCAGTTAGTTGTCTAACTAAGAAGTAAAACTATTCCCGGAATTCAATTAGAATAAATTTTGGTGGTTTTAACCACTCTTAGTCTTGTCCTGTCTGCCATACAGACAGTTTTGCCATACAGTTTCGTTTTCGTTGACGTGATCGAATGTCAAAAATAACAACGCACTCGAGCAACGCACACAAAGTAGTACACACATTGTATCGCATCTGACAATAAGATTTAACTATAGCATGTTAATGTTGTGTTAAAATTGTTATTTTTTATTATTTTATGAATTTTAATTGCATGAGTGAATTTTATTATGCTATTGATTTTTTTTAAACTTTTTTTTGTTTAATTAATCTAATCTTGCAAGCGTGTTGGGTATAAATCTGTAAGCTACAAGGAATTTAAACAAATAAGTAAAATAAAATAGACTACCGGTAACGGACACGAAATCTCGCAACAGCTGCGCTCGGTCCGTGCTGTTTCGAGATTCGAATTCCGTGTTCGTGCAAGGGGTCTATGTGTGCGTTGCTCGAGCGCGGTATACAGGTTGACTTTTTATCACCGTCCAAAACTTCTGAGATGACTCCCGTGATACAAACGAACAACTCTTACTATGCTACTCTACTCTACTATTGGACCTACTCCCTAACTCGAAAATAAAATTCAGCTGTTTCATACATTTTGGTCGAATGAACATTGATGTTTTGTGTGGAACAGCTGAATATTATTTACGAGTTAAAGAGTTGGTTCAATAGTAAGAGTTGTTCGTTCGTATCACGGGAGTCATCTTAGAAGGTTTGGACGGTGATAAAAAAGTGACCCTTTATATTAAGCTTATATTCTGGGCCTCCTTATTTTGTGGCTGCGGTATCGTATCGCGGCATTCTCACCCCGTTACGTTAGCCCCGCGCGGAACGTAGTAGAAATCGATAAACTATCGTATAATTTCGATTCTTACTCAATTGCAATTGATCGGAATAAGATGATTGAAATGAAATAAATGTATATTCGAATGAACTTAGTAAATATGCAGTTTCAAATCATCATAAAAATATTTTTAACGAAACAATCAAATAATTCGACTAATATTTTTTTATCATAGAAATCCAAAAAGCGCTTTATACAGCGAATATCGCATTAAAAGTTAAAAGCTACGATTTTCGTAATAGGTCCGCCCGATTGATTGACGTAACAAATTGCTTCTATTGTCACTGCCGAAAAATGGATTGTCGATATCCAATTTAACAGAGAAAAGTAAAAATAATACCGAACATGAATGGACATAAAATGATGCTACATAAGCCATTGTTTGGGATTGTGGCTGTAACTTTTGACGCGGTTGATTTTCAGCCAGAGCTACATTTCTCTCCAATATTTGGCTCGAGATAAAAGGACTACAATATCGACGCATATACGAGGCCATTTCTCTCTTTCAATGTTACAACGAATTGCGGGAGTTACCTGAAATTCTGAAATTGTTCAAAATTCGAGTTTATTATGTGGGTTTCAGTGAGAGTATTTTCACTTTTCAATCGAGTTTCGTAAACTTTTCTATCTGGTCGGAATAGCACTATTTAGTTACGGACTTGTGAAAGGTCATTTAGTAGAAACTGCTGTTTTTTATACTTATTTGAAAAAAAAATCTCACAAAAGGCAGATAGGCATTCCGGTTAAAAAAATAAACAAACTTATAATTAAGCAACTTTGTCTATAAAAGTTAGTTAGTCGTGTTGTGTATGACCTGATCTCATCATGGGAAATCCTGAGCCCAGTAGTAGCATCATAGACTGATGATGTTGTATATTAACCGTCTATGACACAGGGCTCAGAACCAGAGGTCTCGGGTTCAAAGCGATAAAACCTAAATCTTTGGTAGATTCAAATTCGTAAGCATTACTATAAAATTTACCGTTCAAAAATTATCTAAAAATATATTAATTTTTCCTAAAAAAATTATAATACCTACTTTGATTCCCAAATAAAAAACTATTTTTTTATTTTCGTTTCTATAAACGTATAATAACTTTTTTGTAAAAATTAAATATAGCCTATGTTACCCGCAAGGAATGTAGCATTCTATCAGTGAAAGAGTTTTTGGAATTTAACCAGTAGTTCTAGAGATTACATTCTTCAAACACACAAACTGACAAAATTTACCTCTTCATATTTCTATATATAAACTTAAGAATCTCTTCGAAAACTAAAGTAAATATAAGAGCAACAAAAAGATTCATACCGCAAATGAGCTATTGAGTATTAAGAGTTCTGCATCAGCAGTTGTCACAGAATTCGAGTACATCCATTCGTCATATTCCACAAGCAAACAAGTGCGCACGATAAGCGCAGGAAATTGTCACAAAATAAGGAAACTGCAGAAGGCAAGCTTCGTACAAACGTACACATAGACACGGCACGGAATCTCGCAACAGCTGTTTTTTTGTGCTAATAAAGTACATTGGTAATTGAAAGGTAGAATAAAAAAGTACAGTGTGTCAAAATAAAGTACGATTATTTATTTCGCTTAAATACATACTTCTCATTGCTTTTAGCAACTTTTGACAAATAATTATCACTGCTAAATAGCTGCACAGCAACTTTTTTGTGATATATGTAAAAAAAATCCAGAAGTATATGAATATGAATAGAGCAAGAGTAGATGGTGTTCACTAATTTCGGCGAGTTTGGTTGAGCCACGATAGCATAGTTGGTAGTGTAGTGTAGCCTATGTTACTCAGCGCTAATGTAGCATTTTAATGGTGAAAGAATTTTTTAAATCGGTCCAGTAGTTTTTGAGTTTATTCGTTGCAAACATACAAACATACAAAAATACAAAGGTTTCCTCTTTATAATATTTGTATAGATAAAGTACGAGTAGCAATCCTAGCTTGGACTGTTCCGAGACTGATCCGTGTCCGTGCGAGGGGTCTGTGTGAGGTGCTCGAGCGCGATATGTTACCTTCTAGGTCCTCCTTATTGCTATTGTGCAGATGGGTATACTCGAGGACATGAAAGGCTCTCTCGGTACCAAGGACCCGCATGATTGATATTACTTACCCGACCTGCTGTTATCATTCATTTCGACACATATTGATATCGGCAATCCTCGCATAGGTACTTATTGGAAAATGAAATGAAATGGAAAATATTCATGTTTTTATGCGGCAATTTAAACGTGTAATTGCGTGTGTTCTCTGTTTTAAATGATTTTCGTTATTGCTATTATTGTATTAACGATATCGTTATTGTTATTTTGATAAACGCTTATTTACTATCGTTATTTTAATATTCATAATTGTATAATGTTATCGAAATTGAAAGATGAAAAATGAGAAAATATATCGCATCGGGGATACACTTGGATTGGCTTTTATCGTATAATTGTTAGTGCTGATACAATTATGTTTTCAACTACTGAGGAATAACATGCTACAATTTTTTGTTATGGCAACATAATTAGATGAGATGATGAAGACTCGATAAATAAGAAAGTATTCCGCAAAGCGGTCCCCCGACTGCGATGAAAATTTCAGTTTTATTAATCAAACAGTTTTGATTTCTTATTTATAGTCAGTGAGTGACATTTCACTTTTATAAATACAGATAAGTAAATAAATACTGACATCTTGTTTTTTGCCTTTTTTGTCATGGCAGTCGTGTTTTTTAATTTTTCTAACGATAGCTTCGTTTGACAGAAGTATCGATTACCAAATTTTTAACGGTATCAAAGCCCTGTTTCAACGTAATAAAAACAATAAAGTGTTGTAGTTAATCACAAATCAGATTAAACTTACTGATTGTAAGGCTACAACAGGTGCTTATGATTATAAACTTCGTTATCGTACTAACTTTAGTGCCATAATTTATCAAATTGAGTGGCAACTATGTACCACCTCCTGTGTTTGTGTATAGTATTTGGCGGACCGAACAGTTTAATTTCAACAATATATTGTGCCACTCTATTCCCTGTGTGAAAGGTGTTTCCGGTATAATATGTTGGCCAAATAGAGGTCCCTGAGGCCGTCAACTTGGTGAAATATTGTGGGACTTTTAATGCCTAGCCACAATATGAAGTCAACATTATTTTAAGCTGTCATTTTGTACTCATACTTTTTTATACAGGTCGGCTTTTTTATCATCATCAAAACCTTCTGAGATGACTCCCGTGATACAAACGAACAACTCTTTCTAATAGATCAACTCCCTAACTCGAAAAAAAATCAGCTGTTCAGCAGATTTTAATTTGCAATTAATATTGATGTTTTGTATGGAACAGCTTTTATCTCGAACAGCAGCAGCATTTTTTTTTTTCGAGTTAGGAAGTTGGTTTAATAGTAAAAGTTGTTCGTTTGTATCACGGGAGTCATCTCAGAAGTTTTGGATGGTGATAAAAAAGTCGACCTGTATATCAAATATGCTA
This sequence comes from Eudonia mercurella, assembly GCA_963082485.1. Classification (NCBI taxonomy): domain Eukaryota; kingdom Metazoa; phylum Arthropoda; class Insecta; order Lepidoptera; family Crambidae; genus Eudonia; species Eudonia mercurella. Next base: position 12,822,092 of record OY720038.1, read on the forward strand.
TAAAAATTTATTCAAAACATTAACGACACAAGTTCATAAAGCAAAAGAAAAATAAAACATTCAAATAAAAATTAAAATAAATCAAAGCAAATTTATTTCAGGTAAGTAATAGGACCCATAATATGCTACATTCACACAATTATATATTAGTCAGCGATATTTACACGATATTTATAACGTAAGGTCGATGTTAATTGATCAAAGTGTAAAGATTTATAAGATAAATCATAGCAAATATACTATAGTATAGACTATCGTAATTATTTTCTGTAATGACTTATTGATATGTGACAATAACAAAAGAAAAATGGAACCAATATATGAATCGATGAGACCGTGTCTGCTATATTGAAACGTAGACCTGTGTTTAGTACCATTTGCTGTTTATAAATAACTAGTACTTTCCCCACGACTTCGACTACATTGATTTCCTATTTTTTATATCAATATTTTTATCAAAATAAAAATATAGGCATATTACCCGCAAGTAATGTATAATTCTATCATTGAAATAATTTTTGGAGTTGGATTTGAATTTGGTAATTCTAGATTACCCTCCTCCAACAAACAAACACAGTCACAGACTTTACTTCTTTATTAATAGTAAAGATACATTTTTCTCATTGATTTTAAATTTTCAAAATTATTTACATACCTATAATTTTACGCAAATATTGTTGCGAACAAATTACAATTTGAAAAAAAAGACAAAGTGTTGAAAAAATTCATAAGGTGCGGATTCGAATCCCGCTCGTGGAAATTTTTCAACACTTTTTTCTTTTTTCAAATTCAATTTTCAATTTTAATTCTTTAAAAAAATTATAACTTTACGAAAACTACAGGATTTGCAACAAGAACTACAAAACTGAAAATCGTTAAAAGTTAATTGTTTTCAGTAGAACTGCTTGATGTGGCCTTTTCAGAGCCGCAGTGGCAGTCGGCACGCTCGGCTGGTCACATTCTGCTAGGTTGCAACCAAAAGGTCTGACATTTCACTTTCAAAGTTCATAAACGTTTTAGCACGAAAAGTCAAGCTACGAACCAGTGAACATTTTATACTATATCCTATTACGATAGGTCGTTTAGAAAAAAACAAGAGATAATTCTACTATGATATCCTTAAATAAAAACAATCCATCTATAATGTATTAAAGAACTGATTGGACAATGGACGTTGAAAAACTGTTGATACAGGTTGATACTATGTTATGTAATATTAAAAACTACTTACAATGTACACAGTTTTTTTAAACATACATTGTTTTGATCCCATCATTGATTGTTTTTATATTATACTTATTGACTTTTAAATATTTAATGTATTTTGTTTTTTAATTACTTTGTTTTTTTTTATTTTTATTATTTATCACATTCACATGGTTATATGGTCTAAGCATTCACAACCAGACATTTTGTTTGTCGTCGTCGCTGCGCGTCGTCTCTCACCGGCCCTGTCAGAATAACAGCGCTCCTACGGTACTCGGCCTATCTTTGAGTGTCGTGGGGGCATTATGCTGAGACAGGGTCCTTGTTGGCCTCACACACTACTTTTTGTTTATATTTTCTTTGATTTGTTTTTTTTCCTTTTCATTCATACTTTTTGCTTTTTTTTGACTGCATTGTATTTTGTGTGTGAGGGTGTGAAATCAGAAACAATGACGGTAAAACAACCACCCAAATCTGACACAATATCGAAAAGTTCGTTTTCGACATTAACCCGATCGTGAATCGAACTCGGGACCTCAGACTTAGCGCCGCCCAAAGTCCGGCGTGCAAGCCACTTGATCACGGAGGTCGTCAGTTATGCAATAATTTTTTTCAATTTCAATTTATTTTTTCAAATCACCCTCAGATCTGCCGCAGGGCCTCACCCATAACATTCTAAATAACTCGATATCAAACAAAAACCTACTGATCTCCAAACTTCTAAAGATCATGATGATATTTCTGACAATGGAGTGATACTGTATTGTTTTCTAAAGTTTGCGCGAACACTACACATTGAAATGAAACAAATTTTATGGATCTACTCGCGTTTATATTACACATTACTTTTTAATGTTTATCCTGACGTTTCAAACCCTTTGCAAGGTCCGTGGTCACAGGGAGACTGAGGTGTTGGTCGTCTCATAATTAGTTAGTAGCTTGTATACCCTCATTTAAATTTAATCAGGTGCGTTCCGTTTTACGCAGAAAGAGCTTACAGTCAGGATAAACATTAAAATTAAAATTCAAATAAAAAAAAAATTAATTCATTAAAAAGTAATGTGTAAAATAAACGCGGGGAGTGATACTGACTATGTTTATGACGATGATAATGTATAATGTAATAAAAAAACAGTATGTATTAATAAAAATAAAAATGAAATATTCTGGAGTTGATTATTTTTGTTGTCAATGTCAACACCCTTATGAAACTAAACACCCATAAATACAAGATGTCGTCCAACTGTGGGCTCATGAGAACGGTCCCAAATGCTGGCAACATTGCCCCCCTGGATTGCCAATACGCTGGCAGAGGTAGCTGCCAGCCTTCTTGTCACCGGAGGCCTCGATAAAGTGAGCACTTAACTCTTTAACACGCTGCCTTGCCTCCGGCCGAAATGAAAATGAAATTGTTTCAAGCCGCTATCAGGCGTTAGAATCGTTAAAAATACAACACTATACCGAGTATACACAAAGGAAAAATATACCATAAATTGTAAGGATTACGTCAGCGTTATCAGAAAAACGCGCGAGCTCCTAAATACTCCGCCGTGTTTGATTTGTTGAACCCAAACAAACAGTCTGCCATAAGAACAACACGATAGCAGATTTACTTTGTTATTCTTTGGAACTACTAGTTTTTGGGGCGGAATTTTACTGGCTGTCTAAATTATAAACGCTCAGACAACAATAACTTTGAATGCCAAATGGTACTTCTTTATTACGTTGTGAAATAACGATTGTGTTTTCAACGTCTACTATAGTAATTGTTTACGTCTACTTCTCTATTACAGTAGAGCTTTGTTGGTTGGCTGAAACACGTTTATTATATATGATTATTTACATTTAATATTACGCAAATATTTTTCAAATAAATTTTAAAAAAAAGACAAAGTGTTAAAAATTTCACGAGCCGGATTCGAACCCGCACCCCATGACATGCCGGGTCAGGTGCACAGCCAACTAGATAGCTAGGTAGTGTTGATTAATTTCGGCGAGTTGGATTGAGCCACGATAGCATATTTGGCAGTGCACCTGAGTTGCGGGTATGCCATGGGTTGCGGGTTCGAATCCCGCTCGTGGAATTTTTTCAACGTTTATTATTACTATTTGCTAATAAAAAACAATAACATAGTTCTTTTTACTTAAGATTTAAATAGATCCGTTGTAGTTTTCGATTATAATTGTTGTAGGTATGTATTGATACACACGTAAAGGTTTTTTGTTTTATAATAAACCGAATTATGTTACAGTGTTAGAACGATGATCATCATCATCATCATCATCATCATCAGCTCATTTTATGTCCCCTCTGCTGGGGCAAGAGCCTTTCCTATGGATGGATAGGAAGAACGGGCCGTAAACCACCACGCAGGCCCAGTGCGGATTGGTGGTTGTTATAATATTGATTTTAAATTTACAAAATGGCGCGCGCTTGCTCGCTTCCCCGACTTCCTGTTACGCTGTTACACATACTTCCGTCCCATTTCACGAAATCCCTCCTACAAATATAAAAAGCGAGCGGAAAGATACACATCAAAAACAATCATTTAAGGATGTAAGAAAAAAAACTTTATTTATGTTGTAATTATAATTTAACATAAACTAAAATAGTCAACATGTTATACACATCGCCGACGACGCGCGAGAATTCACGAAAACTGAAACCGAAACTGTGGCCGAAACTAGACTCATTGATCGAAACTGGCTGACACCGAAACCGAAACCGAATTTTCGGTGGGTAATAAAAAGGCCTTTATCCAGCAGTAGATGTCCTTTGGCTGAGATGATAATAATGATGATGATTTAATTAAAATACAACTCGTTCAGTTCTCAAAATCGAAACACGGATTCAAGACAGCGAGTACGGGCATACGGACTATTTTATCGGCGACGTAAAACACACCAGCTACAACTACATAGTATATTCTACACTGGACGCTCTCCGCATGCGTCCGGCCCAGGAGACAAAGTAGATAGGTACCTACCTTTACTTTAAGGAATTCTTAACAAGATTTTTCCTGTTGTCAGGAGGCAGCTACAAATTCACCGGATTTAAATTTTCATACTGTATCTTCCATTTGTAGCAGCCAAACCAGTAGTATTCGTAACACAAACCAAACGGCAGGCTTATTAACAATTGTAACGCGATTGCTCTAGATGTGGTTGATAAATTGGTATTAAGGACAAAAATCGCTCAATGATGGCTCGCTCGCATTTGCGATTCAAATGTATGTAATATTTTAAATACAAAGTTGCTATTTTCAATAATAAGCCTGCCGAGTTAATGAGTTTTCCTTGCTGGATATCGAACCAGAGCCATCTACGTCTAAGACTGTCGTCTAACCACCACTGGGAACAGTTAATTGAAACTACAAGGCAAATAGAAAACTTGATATTATTTAAGGAAATGTTGTGTGTGTCGACGGTTTAATGATAGTAATTTTGTAAAACATTGTAAACATACATATTCTTAGGGTAATTAGGTATTAACTAAGCCATATAATGGAAACAACGTCTGTTGCGATGACTAAGGGTGGGTTCAATCAATGTAAGGAAATTGCAAATAATATAACTTGAGATATCTTGAACCTACAAAGTCGTCAGATTCTAATTACATCTTACCAAACATAATATATTGACATATTACCAAACACCCTACAGGGTGTTTAAATATTACGATAGCGAATAACTAATTCTGCGCGGCAAATTTAAAAGTCACCAACTGGCGCAATCACCACCTTGAAAGTTAATAAGCTTGTGTTAGGTATGGGTTCACGTCAGTAGTCTATCAAAGTCATGAGAGTTGAACTCGTTGCTGTTGTGTTTCGTCCGGTGAGTGAGATACTGAAGGCCCATCTCTCACCCCTCCCCCCTAATTCCTAATGCCTCCTCAAGATCCAATTCCTCTCAAGGCCGGCAACGCATCTGCGATTACTTGTCCATGGGCGGCGGTAATTACTTTCCATCAGGTGACCCGCCTGCTCGTTCGCCTCCTTTTAACATAAAAAAAGAAAAAAAAAGAACTCCTATTACTCGCGTTCAATTTGAGCATCAATCCGTTAAACTACTGAAGCTTATTTGTGACGACTGACCGGAGCGTATCATCGTAACGTACCATTTGCGGCTAAAGCTCTTTGCAGATATGAACAAGTACCGTTTTAAGTCAACAGCCGTCATTGCTTCGTAATTAGCAGCTTGGGGCTGAAGATAGAATTATTATTTATCTTAGGGTTTTTTTACTTGGTTACCAATACAAAGAATAAGCATCGCAAAAGCTGCTTAGCTTTTACGATCGTTACCCGAACGCTTGATACGGCATTGCTGACTGACCGATAATAGGGCGGAGGTAGAGGCGAGTGGCACGGCTCACTGTACTGACCATGCGAATGTTCGCATCGAACACGTTACGTTACAGCAAAAATGATCCAGTCAGTGTCCACCTTATTCGTTTCAAGTCTTCTCTAGTTCTCATCTATCTCTGTTCCCCTCAACAAAGAAACGTGAAACCAGTACGCAAATTACAATAGCGTTCGAGGGCTTAATCCAGACAGTTAAGACAAGTTATGCGAAGAATAACGATGACCCATTTCGTTGGTGAGACGTCAAACGGCGTCGTCGTCGACTAATCGATAGAGTGGATGATTCATCGCGGACGTAAGCCTTGTTTATGACATAAGAACTTTTGATAGCAGCTATAAAACTGTTTCGTTCTTTTTTGTTTGGGACGCAGCGGGTGATACAGGGTTGTTTGTTATACATTTATAACCTCTTTACAACGTTTTCTATACACCATCCTGAATTACAATTGTTTTTGTATTCCTTACGGGTTTCTTTATAACCTTATCTCACCTGATGTAAAGTGATGGTAAGGCCAAAAGTGGAAGAGCACCTTTACTACTGTGAAACTGGCAAAATTATCTCTAACTATTGAAAACAACAATGCTACTAACATTGATGTCATGATGTCATTTTTAGATATAATGGTGATAGTTAGCCAGGCGGACTTAAATAAGCCCTTCCATTAACCAAACCAAACCAAACAAACAAGTACAAGAGTACAAGCTTTCGGGGGTTAAAGTTACTCGCGTCTGTAGGTTTACCCTTGAGACTTCACACGTGACCCCTGGGTGGTGCTAAATGAGTGACACTGTCTGAGTGGTAAAGCCACGCTGCGTTGTAGCACGAAATGGGCCGGCTCGCCTGGCGTAATAATCTCGCAAAATATCGGCGTGAAACAATGGCACTCGATGCTGTTGTGTTTCGTCCGTTGAGTGAAAGTACCGGAGACCCCTTCCCTTCCCAATTCCTACTACCTCCTCAAGATCCAACTCCTTCCTCAAGGCCGACAACGCATCTGCGATTACTTTGGTTTTGCGGGTGTCCATGGGCGGCGGTGATTACTTTCCATCAGGTGACCCGCCTGTTCGTTTGCGTTCTTTTAACATAAAAAAAAACTTGTATCCCCGCTGGGAGTCGAACATGATACCTTTGGGTATGAGATTGGTTATTATATTTGAAAATATAGAAAAATATTTTTGACAAAACCAAGACCCGTCTAACAGTTGCTCAACTTTTGTACGAATAGTCAATTGTTTTTTTGTAGCGTTTCAATATCTCGAAAAACTGGTGCACAATTTGTCAGTATCATCATCATAATCATCATCATCAGCTCATTTATGTCCCCACTGCTGGGGCACGAGCCTTCCCTATGGATGGATAGGGAGAACGGGCCATGAACCACCACGCGGGCCCAGTGCGTTTGTCAGTATATATAACAAGATAGAGCTAATTCTAAGGTCGACTTTGCGAGACTACAAGGAAACGCAAACTCAACGGGTAATCAGTGAAATAGGAAGGGCGGAAGGTATTGCGTGCCAATTACAGGGTTCGTAGACTATCGGCTCCTACTCGTATAACTATGGGCTGAAATACGATGTCAGCGGGGTACAAAGGATCAATAATTAAGTATCAATCAACGTCACGTATGCTGACCTGTCTACTACAAGTCCCGAAACTACCGACGACACACATTCTATCATCGATAGTTTGGTTATACATTGCGCGTTACATAGCGTTTGTCAGTTTACATAGGTGGGTGTTATCATTCAATGAACTCAATATAGTGTTTAATCTACTAAGTTTTATTATTATTGTTATATTACATTTCAACTCCTAAGTTAACATTTAATGAGTACTACTACTACGCCTCGGTGGCCGAATGGCTTGGCCCGATACCCGGAGGGCTCGGATTCAATTCCCAGGTCGCGCAAAGTGTGTTTCGGATTTAACATAACCCGGATTTGTAATCACCATTTGGAAAGCCTGGTGATTAAGCCATTATCCATCAATTGTAGTGATGACTTGATTTCAATGATGGAGACCTTTGCCCAGCAGTGGGGCAGTTATAGGCTATTTACTTTAATTTACTAAGTATTGTTTGATATGTTTTTTCGACCGATTCCTTTTTTAATACATAAACGTTGATCAGGATTTTCGCTTCTGGGATTCCACTTCTACTTAACACCAGGCAGACGAAGGCATTTACTTACTCTTATATAAAAAAGTAAGTACTACCTAAGTAAACAACCTATATGTATGTGAACAAAGTAATATTTTACTAAGTATCGAAATTGTTGACGCCACACGTGGAAAAGTTTTGCTTGGATTTTGTAAAAAAAACATTGAGCGAGGGAACGAACACGAGCACGTAGAAAACTCAATTTAAGCACAAAACTTTTTGGGGTAAACTCTACGATAAGTTATTGCATAAATCATTGATATTGGTAAAGTATGTTTCAACAGAGGAGCTCGATGGCGCAGTGGCTAACGCGGCTGGTCTGCGAGTGCTAAGGTTAAGCTACTTTCGCAAAAGCCGGTCATTGGATGATCATCATCATCATCATCATCATCATCATCATCATCATCATCATCATCATCATCTTCATCTCAGCCAAGACGTCCACAGCTGGACAAAGGCCTCCCACCAAGGATCTCCACAACGACCGGTTTTGTGCTGCTCGCATCCAGCGGCTTCCCGCGACTTTCACCAGATCGTCGGTTCACCTTTGGACCGTTGGAAGTCTGCCCACACTGCGCTTTCCGGTCATCGGATGGGTGATCTAAAATTTATTCGTGCTTCGGAAGGCACGTAAAGCCGTTGGTCCCGGCTGCATTAGCAGTTGTTAACAAACACCAATCCGCACTGGGCCCGCGTGGTGGTTTATGGCCCGTTCTCCCTCTATAGGGAAGGCTCGTGCCGCAGCAGTGGGGACATGAAAATGAGCTGGTGATGAATGATGATGACTGAACCTAATAAAAAAAAATGGACAGAGGGGTCGAAAAAATGAAATTAGCTCAATGACAATTGATTGCAGTTAAGTAGTAAAAAAGTAAAAAGTATAGGATTTCATAGAATTTTACTATGATTATTTACATATAATTTTACGCAAATATTGTGGCGAATAAATTACAATTTAAAAAAACAAGACAAAGTGTTGAAATAACTCCACGAGCGGGATTTGAACCCGCACCCCGTGACATGCCGGGTCAGGTGCACTACCAACTATGCTATCGTGGCTCAATACAACTCGCCGAAACTAATCAACACTATCTACTTTTTACTAGATGACAGCTACGAAGCTGCTGGTGGTCTATCCAATATTGCTAAAGTAAAAAATCTGTAGCTGACTAAAGTCAATCACTGGTTTCTGTCGAACACTGGTACTGGGGATCTATTTTAGAATCGCACGTATGACATTGTGTTGTCGCATGCGACTTAAGTCACACTCGTTTTCCAAGTAGTTCGTTTCCGGTGCTGCAATCATAATACGAAATGTTGGATGGTAACAACCGCAATGAAAACGGAACGTAATATCCATTTTTGTAAAGACTATCAATGACACAAACAAACGAGTGACATGACATTGAAACAACGCATTTATTTTGACGGTTATTCTATCAATCGCTTTGTATCGCTCGACTGCAACGAGTGGGTGAGGACTCGTTGCAGGATAAACATTAAAAAGTAATGTGTAAAATAAACGCGAGTAGATCCGTAAAAGTTGTTTCATTTAAATGTGTAGTGTTCGCGTAAACTTTAGAAAACAATACAGAATAACAATTTATCGCTTCTATAACCCGTAACTAAAAATTTCAAATTTAGTTTTTAGTAGGTATATGGGAAGCGTAAACAATGTTAAACAAGCTGCTACCAAAATAGAATCAAACAAATATCACTTATCTTATCTTATCTAAGATAGTAGCACTTTGATGCATCGGGATCTTTTGTGCAACCCCAACTTTTTACACTTCTTTCTCTGTAAAGATAACTTTGGCAACGTCTTTGAGAGCGACGAGCCTGAAGTCTTCCGGTTTCGGATAGGCCGAACCCAGGAGTCCCATTATTTTTCTAGCTAAAGAGTCGTAGTCGCACAAATGATGTAATGTCTCCATATCCTCTCCACATGCCCTACACAAGCTGTGAAATATCACTTAGAAAAGCCTTAACTATTTTTATACCTTTTTTGCTCATATACTTTTAGGCTTCCTTTCTTTTAAATAATAACTTACAATACGAGTATAGAAACGATCCTTTTACGCCTGAGTGTTCAAGTTCACGATGAACAGTCTTCTATCTGGTATTTGTTTAGGGTTTAACCAACAAGTCAGTCGGGACGTAAGAACATACTTTGTACTTTCTGTTGTTTTCCAAGTGTCAGTTGACACGTTAGGTACATTTTAAAGCATACGCCATTGTGCTCTATACTCGAATTGTAAGTTATTATTGCAGTTTTTTGGGTGTAAAAACAACGCAAAAGCAATGAAACGTTTTTTTTTTAAGTTTACCAAAAGTTGAAAGGGTGAATGACGTGACAGTCGTAGGCGAGAACGGCCTACTTATTGGATACTGGTGTGATACCGGGCCAATTACCAGTGTGATACCAGGAGTACTACACGCTACAAAGCCTTGAATTCCTTAATATTAGCAATTCTTTTGCATGTCGATGTCGTTGTATTTATATTTTGTCTCTATCTGTTTAAAGTGTCCTTCAATGGTAAGGAGGGCATTTTCCAATAGCTTTTGAGCCTCGCCGGTTCTGCTCAGTACAAGGTCTCCCGCCCTATATACTTACGAGCCGATAACGTAAGAGCTCTACTATCATATATTCATAAGAGCCTTACTATCGGAGTCTTGAATAAAACACTTTGAATTAAGCATTATGCTAACATGTGTCGTCCCAAACTTCCGAGTTCACAGCGACATCAATACGTCTCAGTCGATAGAATATCAAATTACCTTCTGTCAAATTCATGCTTAGAGCGACGCCAATTATCTGTATACATACATATAGCTGTCGATGTCGATGTCGACAAGAATGTACAGGGCGTCATCTCAGAGTAATTAGTATACCTATTAAGTGAGTTATTATGTAACGTGTTGAGCATCATACGTTTAATTTTCTTCTGCTGCTGCTGTTTTAATAAAGCCTTGTGATCCTATAATGACTAGCTCTTTTACAAATAAACTGAGAAGGGTAGTGGCATCAGTAATACTAAGGTCGACTGATTATATGAAAAATAGAAAAAATCAACGTTTCGTAGTCCCCTGATTCCTTCTCCAAAACTAGACCGATTTAAATTTTTTTTAATTAAAAACTAAAGGAAGGCTTTGTGCAGTGCAGGTTATCAAAATTTTCTGCTTTTAATGAGTATGTGGTGTGTATTTTCATAAAACATCGTAAGACTTTTCTTTTCGTCAGTCCCAGAAACTGAAGGGTACCAAAGCGGGACTTTTTGGTAGGCATTTTGTGATGATGCCATAGCAGAACCATACCATAGCGGAACTAACCCTGGCTGTGTCCCTATGTTTTCCTTTTTTTCATAAATTAATTATTAAAAAAGATATGAACCTTTAAAAACTTTAAAAATCGGTCAGATTTTTGCTGTGTTCAGACATCCAGCAAATAAAACTGTTTCTATCCTATTCTATTCTATTCTATTCTATTCTATGAGCCTATTACCTAAGTTAGAGCTACTTAATGCTTAAAAATGAATGGGAAACAAAAATATTATATGTAAAAAAGTGTTACTAATAATACAAGGACAAATAAGTAATAAGAATCATAGTCTGGTCACTGATCACCAATTATTCAGCAATGACATTTATGATTTTAACCATTTGAACCTTTTGAAATGACTATTAGACAGATAAGTGATAAAAAGCTTTTTTATCGAATTTACAGTACCTACAGCAAAATCTATCTACATCTGATAACTTGTCATTATCGTTATAAAGTTTGCAGGCACGCTTTATGAACATGTTTTTACAGTATGACGATTTACAATTACTATTACTATATACAATCATTTACAAGCATCATGGCTCATTTGGGTTAGTAATTGCAAACAGACTTTATTTACTTACACTCCTAAAAGACTGTCCGGTAAAGACTAAAAAGTTACACTTTTCTTTTCAATTGTACCTTCTATTGTTTGACGTAGATCTAATAGATGAGTACCATAGTGGGACTTTTTGGTAGGCATTTTGCGAGGGTGCCATAGCGGAACCATACCATAGCGGAACTAACCCCTAAAACTTATGTTAGTAAATTAAATATTTTTTTAATCAAAATAACATTCCAAATTAAAACGAATCAAATTACCAAACTACCAATTAAACTCAGTTTATTTGTATGAAAGTCAATATATTTTCTATAAACAAGTTAAGTCACTAAGCATCTAATTCAACTAAAACGTCAATACAAATAGGTAGTTGGAGACGTGATTTTCTCGTAATTGGGTCAGCTTTGCAAACGTTATCCTCAAACGCCTTTTGGCTGCAAGAAATAAGACATTTTGTTGGGTACATGATTCGCTGAGCAAGCTGAGTTTTCATATTCAACTGAATGCACAATCATGCCCCGCGCATTTTCGTGAGTCACGGTCTCTTTACGACGCAAAAAAGCCGGTTCAATACATAAAGTAATTGTTTACATGACGTTTCACTTGTATAGTTTACATGTAAAGAAACGATCTACGTTTAATGTTGAAAATGAGGATATGTCATTATCAAACACTCAATGTATTTAGTCAAGCCTAGCAAATAGTTACATCTTGACGTTTTCTAGCTCAATCTAAAAAACCGGCCAAGTGCGAGTCGGACTCGCGCACGAAGGGGTCCGTACTTTATGACGTACTAGCTGTGCCCTGCGGTTTCACCCGCGTTAATTAGCGACTGTTCCACTCCTATTAATCATAGCGTGATGTAATATAGCCTATAGCCTTCCTCAATAAATGGACTATTCAACACAAAAAGAATTTTTCAATTCGAACCAGTAGTTCCTGAGATTAACGCGTTCAAACAAACAAACAAACAAACAAACAAACTCTTCAGCTTTATAATATTAGTATAGATTTAAAAAAAACTACTTACTAGATCTTGTTCAAACCAACTTTTGGTGGAAGTTTGCATGGTAATGTACATCATATATTTTTTTTAGTTTTATCATTTTCTTAATTTAGAAGTTACAGGGGGGGGGGACACACACATTTTACCACTTTGGAAGTGTCTCTCGCGTAAACTATTCAGTTTAGAAAAAAATGATATTAGAAACCTCGATATCATTTTTTAAGATCTATCTATAGATACCCCACACGTATGGGTTTGATGAAAAAAAAATTGAGTTTTAGTTCTAGGTATGTATGGGAACCCCCAAAATTTATTGGTTTTTTTTCTATTTTTGTGTGAAAGTCTTAATGCGGTTCACAGAATACATCTACTTACCAAGTTCTTATAGTTTCGGAAAAAAGTGGCTGTGACATACGGACGGACAGACAGACAGACAGACATGACGAATCCATAAGGGTTCCGTTTTTTGCCATTTGGCTACGGAACCCTAAAAACCGTATTTTCAAGGTTTCATGTAATAAGTAAATTTTTAATCAACTATCAATCTTTTCCGTGTAGTGTCATTACACTACTTACCTACTAGATGTTGTCGGAACTGAGTGCGGCCTTAGACACAAAATACGCAATTTATAGCGTCATATCTTAGTAAATCGTTATTGGTAAAATACCGTAGGAAAAAACATACAGGTACCTATATAATGACGATGGCGGACAAAAACAAGATCTCGATAGCCCTGGACAGGACTAAGGTCTAAGTTGACGATAGTAGCGTCTGACCTAGTCGCGTTACCATCAGGGTGCCTATTGCAATGTTTTTTTGCCATTCCATCACAGGAATGTCCATAATACCAAATTTTATTCTTCTCTTTTGGTACAAGAAAGCTTTTCTTCTATTTAATTTTTTTTTTATGCAATATTAACTTCTGAATAACAGTCCTGATATCGCATCAAGAAAACTTAATATGCTTGTTTATAGGTATGGGTTCACGTCAGTAGTTTAAAAAAACAATGACGATCGAACTATGATTTCTCGCATTTCTCCCTAGCATCTATTCGTGACTACAAACGCTTCAATGCCTCACAAATCCTCATTTTCGTTAACGTGATCGAACAGTTAATAAAATCCTATTACTTTTACTACTAGGTACCCAGATAGTGTTCATATTCGCTTCGAGATAGACAACAACCTATTAGCATTCCTCCTTTGGTAAATCGTCGTATTGAAAAAGACCAAGTTTTTCTTTTTAAAGTTTTGAGAAACATCATTGACAGTCCATTCCTATTAGAAAGTATCGGTATAAAATGCCCTCGGATAAGTTCTCGCCTTAATAATTTATTTTCTTTACCAACTACCCGCACTAAATATGTAGGTAATACATTTTTATTCAGATCTTGTGATGTTTACAATAAAAAATTCACATCAATAGACATATTTAATTGTAACGTTTTGAATTTTAAATCTAAGGTATGTGAACTTCTACTTAATGAATTAGAATAATGAACTGTCTTAGAGTCCTAATTATTATTATTTTTTATATGTGTTAACTAGTAGTGGAAACTTTACTGATTACTGTGTAACTTGTGTGTAACATTTTTTATATTTACTATTTTGTATTGTTTGTTTCCCAAATAAAATAAAATAAAATAAAAAAATAAAATAAATAAAAATATTCAATGAACCGTTACTACATACTACATAACGCTATATTTCCAGAGAAAACGTTTACCCAAACTAGCTAAGAACCAATTCCGTTGATTCTTCTTCCCCGCTATAGAAAGTAAATTGTCAAAGTGACGGTTAGCTTTGAAGTCGGCGCAGGACGGCAAATTGCTTGTCGACAAATTTAAATTTACAGCCTCCTCGCCAACGGGAAACTTTAGGGAGAACTAAACCTTTAAAGCTGTTATTAGATGTCCGTCAAATGTCGACGAGTCGCGGTATCAAGGTTTTTCATTTTATTTTTAAATATCTTTACAGTTTCTAAAATAAATTGAAGCCAAATGTGGTACTAGTGATAAATGACAACAATGAATTAACATCGATCTACATTTCACAAATCAAAATATACTATTCTATTATAGAAGTATGTGTCGTTAATTTTATTTATACTGTTAAGAATTAAAAGACAACAATAACTTAAAATAACACTTACTTTTGGTTTTTTTTTATTGTTTTATAATTGATAGTATAGGTTAAATATAATTATATTATGTATAGTATATGCAGAGAATACACCAGAGAATAAGAGCGCTCATAGAAAATCTGATAAAGAATATTCGAACCTCAAATGAGCTAAACTTATAACGATGCAGATTTATTTCACTCAAGAAAAAACTTCGAGTAAGTCCTGAGATTTATTCAGTTTTACGATATCGTATTTGCAATTGAAACTTGGAACGGAAAGAATGAAAAATGTTTGCTAAAAAAATTACCAAATTAACTTCCCACAAAGAAAAGAGTCATTTATTTTACAATATCGCATCGAATTGATAAGAATTCTAGATGTTTCTGATCACTTGCACGCACCATAAACACATTATAAGAAATAATTGTAATTAACATATACAATTCTTTATACTGTGCCATAAATAAGTAAGACCTTTTATACTACTTACGACTGACTTAAAAGTTAGCTACCTTAGCTAAAAGCTTACGTAGCTAAAATTTATCAATTCCTTCTAATAATAAAAAGTTAAAAAACGATAACAAAGTACTTGGACTGGAAATATTCTTATGACGAGGTTATATTTCAGTTCACAATTGGAGCACTATTACCTAGTCTGGGATAAGACAGTTTGCAACCTATTTCTGAAATACATAGCTCACAGTTATTGAATACGATCGCGAGTCGAGAGGACTTCAAGCTCAATAGACTTGTTTGTACGGCAGAAAACTGTGGACTTCGCTCTGAATATTCTGCATGTTCAGATTTCTGCATTCAGAGTTCACTTGCAAATGATAACTTTTTAATTTTGCATATCGGAAAAGTACTATTAAACCTATTTTGTAAACAAAAACGTACTATTAAACCTTATTTGTTATTTAAAATGCTTGATATGAAAATATTTCAAAATAGGATTGTCAGACCCCGTGTGGTGCCGGGGGTTAAGAATTGCACCACCCCATCTCTTCCCGTGGGTGTCGTAGAAGGCAACTATGGGAGCATTCCAGAGGATGGGCAGGCAGCGTCTCTCTGTGATTATTCACACCTTACTGCGATCGCCAACCCGCCTGCCAAGCGTGGCGATTATGGCAAATTCCCCTCAAAATTAATTATCCTTGAGGGAGGCCTTTGTCCAGCAGTGGACGTCTTTTTGGCTGAGATGATGATGATGATGATTGTCAGAAGGTGATCCGATCTGAAACTCTCGGAAAATCTAGTAGGGAATGGAGACCCGAACTAATGCGTGATGCCATTCCCTCTAGAAAACTGACGGTGTTTTGATCACAAGGTTTGAGAAACCCTTTAAGATTCTTGCCACCCTCAAAAAAGTCCGGTAACGCTGAAAAGGCCGCCTAAAACAATTTGCAAACACTCAAGAAAAAAAGTGCGGGTTCAAGACTCAAGTGTTAAAATTTGTTCACAATAAAATTGCTAATATTAATATAATTATGTATATTTATATAGCTCACTAGCTAAAACGGTAACATGTTTCAAATAAAACGGTATCTCCCACTTACAGTAAGACCGTAACCCCTTAGAAATGACGTCATGAAAGGAAGTAGGAAATTGAATAGCGCGCGGAAAATCCCTGTGGCCGCGATTGATTGTTTTTACGACATGCATATAGAACTTCCCACATTGGCTTTCACAGAAATTGATATGTGATCGTATAGATGTGAGAGGCGGGTGTTTTGTATCGCTCGCTATTTTTTGTGTAACCAACCTAGTTGTTTATAGTATGACAACGGTTCGAACTTGATGTCTGTTTTTGTTTGGACTTTAAAATTCTTGCCAGATCTTCTTCGTTGAAGGATCTCCTAAAATCGGTACTAGTTACTAGTTAAAAACATTTCATTTGAATAGTTTTTGTCGTCAATTAGTGCCTGGCAAAGCTTAATATTAAATAAACTACTTGTTTTATCTGTTTTTTTGTTAGTATTTAATTCTGTTAAGCGCAGTTGGTAGATAGTGGCTTTTTCATATTATCGATAATGTGATGGTATGACAGACGGAACTGACTGACGAATCTAAAAGGAGCCTTATTTTTACAAAAAAAAACAATAAATAAGAATGAAATGAAATGAAATGAAATGAAATGAAATGAAATGAAATGAAATGAAATGAAATATATTTTATTTGCGCTTGAGAAAGGTACATTTTTGGTCTTAATCTAATTTTCTTCTCTATCTCAGCTGACAATGTAGCATGCAAATAGCTTTTACCTTTTTTTTTTTATAAATAACAATGACTATTTCTATTACAACATTACATATAAAAATACAAAATTAATTCTCCAAATTGTCAAAAACCAATTAAATTATATTACAATAAAATTCAAAATTAAACTAAAAATTGTCCATAACCAATAATATGTCAAAAATATGTCAAATCAATATTACTGAGCAACTTAACTTATAATCTGTGGAGCTTGTAGACTTCACTTCTCTATGGCAGTCCATGGAGGAAAACAGAAAAGTTTGTGAAAAGTTACAAAGTTGTCAAACGTTACTATTAATTGCAATTAAATCATAAATACAGAAATAAAATAATAATAAAAGTCAAGTGATTTATCAAGTTTGGTCAAGGTGAACAGTATTTTGCAGACATCAAAAGAAAATAATATGTCGTTAACATAAAAGTAAAATATTTGTTTGCACACATCTAGGTACACGTCTTACATTTATTAGGTGAATGTGTAAGAAAATCTTGCACTGAATAAAATAGGTGTGCCATAAGCCATTTATGTAACTCTGCTAGAAATTGTTTTACAATAAGTTTTCTAATTGTTTCAGGCAATTTATTAAAAATACTTATGCACATACAGAAACAATTCTTTTGCATCCGAGTGCTTTTTGGAACAAAAGCCGGCACCAACCTTTTTCCATTTCTAGTGTTTCGGGGATACATATCTTGTGCTGTTTTTTTGTTTTCTTTACTTATATAAATTTAACGCAAATTTTTGTTGTATATAAAAATATTATGATTGGATGTTAACGACAGTAGTTGTTGACATGGAATGGGCGCCTTTGGCTTTCAAAGTAAAAAAAAAGTCAATAGTGTTATTAATTTTGGCGGGCTGGTTAGAACCACGATAGCTCAATTGGGAAAGCACCTGACCCGGTATGTCAGTAGAGTGCAGGTTCAAATCTTGCTCGAGGAATTTTTTTCAACATTTATGTTTTTGCAATTATTTTTTTACAATAAGTAAGGAAAAGTCGAGGCAAAATAACGATGACTTGAAGAACCACGTCACAATAAATTTGTGATCTGGTCACTTGGGCATAGGCACTGGCGATTTAGAGTGGGTAAAAATTTAACATCCTACACTTTTAAACTCAGCTCCTATAAGTACAGACGGCTGCACATCAACCTTACCATAACTGTTAAATTTCTTCAATCAATATTCAACCATGTGTCTATATATACTTAAAGTTCAAAGTCTATTGAGGACATCCGATGAGCAGACGTGTTTACATTTCGTTGCCACACAAATTCACAAATTACATGTTTCAGTGAGAATACGAGTTAAACGCAGTACAAATTAACAAAAACAAAGATTTAGGTGCCAAATTAAACGTCCGTGACTTTATGACAGAAACACAAACTTGAAGTCAAAGTGTGATGCGACAAAATGTTCCGCGTCGTAAAACAATATGTCTGGAAGTGAGAACTGCGCCCGTAAAATGAAACGAATAAAAACAATGTGTTTCAGCTCGTAGACTACCTAATAGAACGCTATGACCGCTTTTCCACCAGAGCTTTGCGAGGCAGCTAAGTGGTGCGCGAGGTAAGAATCCACCAATAGAAAAACTCCATTTTAAACCGCAAGCAAAATGAAGTAGTAAGTAGTAGTAGGGCTGGTTAGAACCACGATAGCTCAATTGGAAAAGCACCTGACCCGGAATGTCAGAAGGGTGCAGGTTCAAATCCTGCTCGTGGAAATTTTTTCAACATTTATGTTTTTGTAATTTGTTCGCAACAAAATTTGCGGTTAAAATTATTTGAACATTTGAAGCAGTTCTATTGGTGGGTATATTTCTTCGCTCTCCGCTAAGCTACAGCTTAGTTCCGCTTGGCCTAGTGGCAAAGCGCTTGGCCGGATACTGGGATACAACTATCAGGTGTCAAACGTGTTACGAAGTTTTCGATGCATACCCCAGGTTCGTTATCACCCACCTGCATTGACAAGCGTGATGATTAAGCCAACACCCATCAATTGTAGCGATGACTTCATTTCAATGATAGTGACCTTTGCTCAGCACTAGTACAACATATAGGCTATTACTTATAAGATATGCAATTCGTCTGGTAACTTAAAATTTATTACAATATTAAAACATCCATTCCTTCCATTACATTAAGGGTTAAGCGTTTCTGTAAGTCAGCTCAAGAAAATAAATTACAGTGTAAGGTTTCTCTAGAGAAATGCTATAGAGCTGACGTAACTGGCTACATTCATTTATTTGCTTAACTTATGCAAAATACAGAGGTCAATGGCTCGCAATTTCAGGAATAAGAGAGCAAGATAAAATACTACGAGCTCATATGTGCTTCGAATGGAAAGTTAAGACGTTGATCCTGGTTCTTACTGTCAGATGGTAGTCGTTGAAACCTATATTAACCCAACCCACCGCAACCATCAACCCGCTTTAGGCTAACGTGGTAGCATGTGGTATGTATTGGTATTGGAAGAGATGTGCTGTAGGGTAAAGCCACCAAAAAGTGCGCATTTCTCGTACTTTCCCGATCCGATGGGTTCGGCCTCGGAGAATCTAGTATCTCTCGGGAAAACTTTCAAAGGTGATTCGTTTCATACGCCTTGAGGAACCCTTTAAGTTTCTCGCCGCCCTCAAAAAAGCCCAGTGAGGCTGAAATTGCCTTCTGAGGCAATCAGTAAACCCTCTCCAAAAAATAAAAACGACGGGTTGCACTCTGGGAGTGCCGGCAGAAGTGAAAACTTGAATATTAACGTTGTGCATTTTTGATATTTTGGAATGGTTAGGGAATAATTTTGCACGAATTGCTTTAATTATCAGTATAAAAGTACTCTCATTTATGTGGTAGAATACAATATTTATTTATTGGGCTATCGTACACAAACATGACAATTTATATTACATTAAAAAGTTATATTAAAAAATTATATTACGCCGCGCCAGCTGTCTACTCTCCATCCGTCTTACGAATTTTCGATCAGGTCACGTGTCCTGACGCGAGTTTATCATTTTTTACCCATTCCTCTACTCTCCATCCGTCTTACGAATTTTCGATCAGGTCACGTGTCCTGACGGTCACGTGTCCTGACGCGAGTTTAACATTTTTTACCCATTCCAAAAAGTGCACAACGCCGCTAAAGAAGTTTTCACTTCAAAAATTACTCGTAGGTACAATAAAATTATATATGTCTTAGGCCAACTAATCCACTCGACAGTTATGACACTGTATTTTGACTTCTTAATACAAACAGAAGGTAGGTTTTACGGTACCACATAAAAAGTCCGCATACCCTCATATCGTTAAGATTTTACTGTTTTGCCAGAAACAAATATCAAATAACGAAACATTTACAAAGACCTTTGGCGTCCTGTGGTTTTCGCGCGCGACGACGACGGTGATTATTTGATGCTATGAATGAATCATGACCCATTTAAGGTGACGCTAATAGCCTTATACATAATTACGTTGTTATCGATGTCGTTAAGTGGCGTCATAATAACGCCATTTGTCAAATACGCGGATGTATGAATTCCAGGGGCCGCAAGAAAGGTGACTTTACAATTTTGGCAAAGGACCGAAGTTTAAAAATATTGTGACTGTTCTTTGTTTTCAGCTCCAGATCGAGGATACGAGATTATGTAACTTAGGCATCTCGCAAAAACACTAGACTAGCTTCCTACTGTTGACAATAAAGCTACTTGAGTGAAAAAGTAAAAAGGTACCACCTATCAAGAGCTCCTTAGTTACTTCAGAAGGCACGTTAAGCTGTTGAAGATTGCTGTCAAAATTCTTAGTGGTTAACACCAACCAATCCGCATAGAGCCACCGTGGTGGGTTGTGGTCCGATCTCTCCAATGTGATATTGTTTCCGTGTGGAAAAGCCAAAGTACAGCAGTGGAACGTTTTTAGTTTAAGTTAGGACATTTTGATCACAGCTATTTTAATAAGTATTATTTTTGGATATTGAAAATAGTATGATTCGGTCACATACACAATTGTTAATATTAGTTGAAAAGTGAATTGGTAATAGAGTTAATCTGTGTTAATAAATAGATTAGGTTATAGCTAGGTTGATTTTCAGTACCAAAGCAGACTTAAGTAATCTTTTCTTTTAAATCACTAATATATTAAACACAATCTTTCTCATTATGGAAATAGAATTCAGATAGAAACTGTGAGATGGTAACGTCAATATCCATCTAAACATTTATATTTAGAATGCTTATTCAAATTCGATGAAATTCAATTAGGGATATTGCTTTTCATGTTCCGCTTGGAAACATTTACTAAAATTACATGGAGTGTAACTTGTAGAGTTGATGTACATAGAGTTATTATTAGGTTAAAGATACAATTATTGACATTTTAAGAGTAACTGTGTGCAATTAATGAAAATAGGTAAGTACCTATATAATCTGCAGAGTTGTTATATCAATATAATTTTGTAGGAAAGAATAGGTAATATATTATGTTACTATACAAAAAAAAGTGTATGAAATAATAATTGATTTGTTAATAAGATTTGGGTGCATTGGATTTAAGAATTCATTATCTGAAAAAGATCTTAATATAGTACAAAAACGCAAATTGCTAAATGTTAAAGTTGGAAATAAGTCTTAATTTTCAAATAAGTCAATAACGCGGCTGGCTTTGGAAGGTCCAGAAAATGACAATATATGTCCTCTGCGGAGGTCAGGCAACCAGGAAGAATACAAGATACTTTGTAAGATTTTTTACAAGATTTTTAGGTCAAGAATCTTATAATTATGCAAACTACGTACCTACGAGTACATAATGCTGAAGGCTTTGATTTATAGGGGTCGGTATTCCAACACTAAGAATATAAAGGACGAAAATAAGGTCGCAATGTTAAAGGCTTCAGAAGACCCTACTCCAAGTTCAATGATGGAACGATTCTAAATATACAAAATATGATTTAGGTTACTAAACAAACATAGCTTGGGAGTTCGAGACTATTCTCTCTATATTATCACGCTTGATTTGAGCTGCTTATACGTACAGCTGGAGATGCAGCAGCCAATGCCTCAGTAGCTGAGGATTCCGGGCGAAGTGCAATTCCACCTTCGGCCTTCACATCATCATCATCATCATCATCAACATCAAGTGAGATAAAGGCTAACTGCTTACCCGTAATTATAACATTTCTCTACATTATTGTAGTCAAACGAATATAGTGTAGGACACATTAAAATATCTCAAACTGAAACAAACAAAATAAATTACTATTTCGCAAGCTTAACTTGTTCTCATTCCCTTAGAACTTTATACAACAATATTGTTTTCTAAAGTTTACGCGAACACTACACATTGAAATGAAACAACTTTTACGGATTTACTCGCGTTTATCTTACACATTACTTTTAATTAATGTTTATCCTGACGTTTCGAACCCTTTGCAGGGTCCGTGGTCACACAGGTGTGGTAATTAAAAGTAATATGTAAAATAAACGTAGAACAGTAGATCCGTAAAAGTTGTTTCATTTCAATTTATACATCCATGCCAAAACATCTTGGTTCATAAATTTGGCAAGCTCAGTGGCCCAGAAAGATATTCGCCAAGATAGGTTGTTTGTTTTGCCAAGTTTCAGGCTAACGCGGCTCCTGTGGCGTCTATCATGCAAAATTTGTTTACTCGGGAGTGACCTTGTTTTACACCCTCATTCATTATAATTTACACTAGGGGTAGGAGGTGCGTAAAAATGGATTTGTGTGTACACGTCAAATTTCCTCAATAGAATTTGAACTTTATGCCTTAGGCTTATGTTTAAAAATGTATTGAAGAAATTTGACGGTGTTGGATAGATTGATGTGCTGGCGTCTGTACCTATTACCAACCCCCATAATACGAACCAGTGATATTTCATTTCGATGGATGCGTTGAAATTTATTCCGTTGCGCGCTCGTTATTTCAACCGATTCGTTTGCATTGTTAGAATTTGTCAGAGGACTTTCGTTTAATGCCCGTGTGAGCTATGAGCCAAGGAAAATAATGGTTGTTTTCAAATAAAATAGTGGATGGTTTCAGAAAATAAGCCATTTCACTATTTCTGATTGAAACAATTCTTTATGGACATATTTTAGCATTGTGTTCCGACAATTAAGAAGCAAGATTGTCGGTTCCTCCGTAGTTGACATTACAGGTGAATTGCGCTTCCAGGCCTTATCGCCACTTTCTAGTAAATAAGATAAAAGCCAACAACTATCTTGTTGTTGAATAAAAAACTGTTTCAGAGAACTTTAGTAGCTAGGTAACTAACACGCTCATAAAATTATAACCTACGACCTCCCACCAGGAGTACGTACTGACTCTATTATAAACTATAGAGGTCAAAAGAACCCTTTTCGTAATACTTTAGCGGATATACTGAGTAGAAAGCAACAAAAAACAACCGGGCAAGCACTGCCAACCTCTCCACGACTCGGATACGGGCTAACGAGCAATTTCAAGCTTAGCCCAACCGCAACTGCTAGCAGGCGCAACCTTCGCGTCAATTTACCCCCTAGTTTTTCTTCCTAAAGTTTTTTCCTTTCACATAAGTGGTGAGGTTACATTTAACTTGCTTACCTACTAACTAACGCGGCTAGACTAACTACAGCAGGCTAAAGATACCTTTACTTTTTAAAGCAACGCTATTATAATTCATTATATTATAATATAGTATGATCAAAAACTTTTATATTCAAGATGAATAATTTTTGAACGTCATAATCTAAGTCTTTGTGAACCCTACGGTAGGGATCTTGGTACGAGAAGAAGCCCCAAGAAACTCGGTAAGAGCTTACTTACCTTATAGCGCGTTTTAACAAAGATGGCGCGATTAAATTGAACGAATAAAGGATTTTTTGTAATAATAGCTAATATTATTCGTTTAAAGAGTCACTATATACCTTTTACATAGCTAGCTTGGTAGTGTATTTAAAAATTCTTCTTGTTTGCACATTTTCCCCACTGGATGATTTCGCAAAGGAAAAAAAATCTCTGAGGTTGGCTAATAAAGGTTATTAAAAAATTACTGGGTTTTTTTGCAGCTTTTTTTCGGAACGCGATGAGGATTGCGAAGCCTTAAAGCAAATTTGGATAAGAACATACCATTTCTTAAATTTACATTTTTAATTAGATACTTTTATTTCGAAACGTTCAAGGAAACAACCTTTCATTGCCTTCTAAATTAAGAGAGAACTGGAATCAGTGCCGTATGCGGTGAACTATATAAGGAAGTTTCTAGAACGTCTGCATAGCTAATGCTCTCACCGAACCAGATTAGAACTAACAAGGGATTTCGCCAGCTTTAGTACAATCAAACTGGTGAAATATGTTAGCTAGTTATTTAGTAGAACTTAATAGCACATTTTGGTGAAATAAACCACACAATAAGGTAGTTTGACATATTTATTCAATTCGTAAAATATTCATAAAATTTCGTGGAACGGGAAGTTTATTTTAAGACCTTTTCGAATTGTAATTTGTTCGCAACGAAGTTTACGTAAAATTGATATAAAATATACCCATATATTCAGTTAGTAAATAAGAATACATCACCATTAGAAGGTATAAGGTTTCCTAAAAATGGATTTTTAAAACTTTCACAATCATGTCTCAGAGGCCATGACTGTAAATGATGACGAGATCAATAATACTTACTAAAGAGCGAAACCTCTACTGCTGAGGATCTGGATCTCTTATTGTCGGACCACGAAATGCTACTATTCAACACAAAAATATTTTTTCAATTTGAACCAGTAGTTCTTGAGATTAGCGCGTTCAACCAAAGAAACAAACAAACTCTTCAGCTTTATAATATTAGTATAGATATAGCGATAGATATATAAATCAAGCACAAGTTTTTCCAACAAGCCCTACAGCAATATAAACAGTGTACAATAGTATCCCCACTTGGAATTGAACCGAGACCTCCGAGGAACCTATTTGTCTGACGTAAAGCCCACAAATGCACATCCCGTATTTCCAAGAAATAACTAATGAATGTTCTATCGAAGTTAAACTTTTCTAGCTAGTAACTGAACTCGAATCAGGAAAAGCAATCAAAGTAGGGCTGTACGTAAATAAATATCTAAAACTGTCAAAAAACTGCAAGAAATCTTTTCCAATATCGTTAATTGATTTGAAGGGAAGCCGGCTGATTATTTTCCTTTTCTTCTTATTATTTATTTTGTTTATCTTCTCTTGATTAGTAATTTATGCACATAATCCAGATCCAAATGTCTTTTCAGCCCAATACCGGTCTCCAAATTGAAGAGACAGCCGATAGTCATCATCTCATTATTTAAAAGCAAGACACTGAAGGTATGTCATTACTATCGTCCACGGAGCAATCATCGCCGATTATTTTTTCAACGTTTTCCCCTATAATTTTCTTTTCAGTATATTTAAGGCGTTTTATATTGAACCTATTTACAAATTGTAAGCCTCTTTGAAGTC
Source organism: Eudonia mercurella (assembly GCA_963082485.1). Classification (NCBI taxonomy): domain Eukaryota; kingdom Metazoa; phylum Arthropoda; class Insecta; order Lepidoptera; family Crambidae; genus Eudonia; species Eudonia mercurella. Next base: position 12,847,551 of record OY720038.1, read on the forward strand.
ATCTTGAGAGCTGCCGACATACTTATGACGTAGCATTAATTACAAGAAGGAATCGAGGTACCGCGAGTCAGCGATGTGGAACTCATTGGTTATTTTCATTCCACTAAATTTGAATACAGTAATGAGGTTGGAGTTTGATTCCGGAACCGTGATATGTTTTTTAAATTTCTTTTCTGAAATTGGCGCATCCATAACTGATACTAACTGTATTATAATACCAGAGGATTCACAGAAGATTGGTAGTTTATTTCCTAGTAAACGTACAAATGTTTTTTTGATTTAGATAGATAAAACACTATATTGATTTAGTGATGCATTTAGATAATACATAATAAATTACGATTCATAACGCTTCCGACGTAGTGGTATATTCTATTGTATTTTCTTCCGCCTACATTGATCCGACTGGTGGGGTATGTCTATTGAGAAAGCCTGAGGGCCCGAATAAAACAGTGGAACGTTTACAGACTGATGATGATGATGATGATGATGATGATGATGATGATGATGATGATGATGATAATGATGATGATGTGTTATAACTCTGGCCCAAAAGTAGATGTTAAATACTTTTGCTTGTCGGTAGCATCGTTGAATACATTGTGATAAACGGTCTAAATTACATTGTAACGATGTCACAAACGGCATTAAAATTGATTCATCGGTTTGTAATCATTACAACAGATTTTTTTGTAAATGCGGTTTTTTATTCAGAAGAATAATTTTGCGAAATGGTCCTTAAGTTAGGTTTGTTATAGATCAACTATCACAAGATAATCAAACGAACAGGTAATGTATTCTGACTTGTTCAATAAAGGTATACTTAGGCTAAAAGAAAAAAGATTCGTATAAAAATACTGTCATTACGTAAGAATGTTTTTTATCAGACTCAAAGTGACGTGGAAATTGTGAAGTAATTATTCGACTAGCTTCTCAGTTATTAATGTTTCTCAGAACTTACACGAGTTATCACGAGGTATTATACACGAGGAATCCGTCGGCGACTCGCCACTTTGCGACGTTTTACGGGGAAACACACAACAAAACATTATAAAATCAAAAGTAAAATTAAAATCGAATCGCAAGAACGCAGTCAAGCTTTGCTTTACGTACTGACGAATGACAACATCAATCAATAAGCAATTAGGATGTACGCTATTGTTTGACATATTAGGTAGAAGAGCGTCACTCCTCGCCTCTAGGTTTTCGATAATGAAATTGACATACGATAAGTACATATGTTACGTTTGGGTCACTATTTTGATTCGTCAGGCTATAAATACCCCAAGGGCTCAGGCCTATATGAGCATTAGCACATGGGAAGAATGGACCATAAACTAGCAGCTGAATGTGGTATGATGGGTTTTAACGACTGTCATCTTATAACAACCGGGACCAACGGCTTAACGTGCTGTACGAAGCATTGGGAGCCTGAGTTCGGTCACCCATTGGGTGTTCCACCATTGTAAAAGTTGCTTAACTTGCAAGATCGCAACCCGAAGGCACCAGCCGCTATGCCATCATTAAATAACTACTCTACTTACTACTAGTAAATAAGTAAGTAAGTGAGTAAGTAAGTAACTGTACTACTCTATCATACTACTAGCAAGAGTAAAAGCAATATAACATAATCGGCAATATGTTTCGGCGAGTTGGATTGAGCCACGATAGCATAGTTGGTAGTGCACCTGACCCGGCATGTCATGGGTGCGGGTTCGAATCCCGCTCGTGGATTTTTTTCAATACTTTTTTTTCAATATATATTTAGATAATGTTAATGAACCACCATCAATAACTCTAAGAATAGCAAGATATTTTGTGGAATGCTTGGTATACCTACCTGCCACCATTTTGCGTGGATAACAAAGAAAAGAATAATAATGAAATGCCATCTGCGCGTCAAATTATGACTGAAAATCTAATTATTATTACAATTTTTTTCTCACAATTTACAAATTATAGAAGGAAAATGAATGTCACTTCTCTTTCGTCGGTTCGTAATTCTTCAACGAGAGACTTCTTTGTACTAAGATTTCTTTGATGTTATGTGGGGTCGGTTACTTTGTTTTAAAGTCGACGCATTTCGGCAAGAACTGAATATTCGACTGTTTGACCACTGTACTTAACAGCAATCAATTGCCATTGAGCTAATTACGTTTTCGTTTATATAATTTTTAATGCAAATTTTGTTGCGAACAAATTACAAAAACACTTAGTAAATAGTGTTGAATAATTTCGGCGGGCTGGTTAGAACCACGATAGCTCAATTGGGAGAGCACCTGACCCGGTATGTCAGAAGGGTGCAGGTTCAAATCCTGCTCGTGGAAATTTTTTCAACATTTGTGTTTTTATAATTACGTTTTTTCGACCCCTCTGTCCATTTTTTATTTTTTATTAGGTAAAATAGCCGGTCGAATGCTCTGACCGCTGAGCTACCGAGACCCCAGAAGACTTGTTGAATTTTTTTAGTAATTTGTAGTTTGAGTCTTCTGGGGTCTCGGTATCTCAGCGGTCAGAGGATTCCACCGGATAGTCATCATCCATCACCAGCTCATTTTATGTTCCCACTGCTGGGGCACGAGCCTTCCCTACGGATGTTTAGGGAGAACGGGAAATAAACCACCACGCGGGCCCAGTGCGGATTGGTTGTTAACGACTGCAGCCGGAACGGCTTTACGTGCCTTCATAAGCACGGAGGAGCTCGAGATGATACATTTTTGGTCACCCATCCAACGCCTTCGCGAAAGTTGCTTAACCTCAGCAATCGCAGACCGGTCGCGTTTACCACTGCGCCTTCGAGCATTTCATTGTAAGTAATAGGTACAATAACTCTTCAATACTCTACCATTACTTTCAATGCCACTAAACACCCAGATTCTAGTAGACAGAGTTGCGTCAAATATCAAAATAAATCGTCATCGACTTTGACAGTTAGATCCCCACACTTTATTTAGACAAGACAAAAGCGTTGACAGGATAATACCTTTATCAAGCTCTGAACAATAACTATGTTCTGTGGTCACACGTAATTAACTAATTTGTATCATATTTGTACAGTCAAGTTGATCGACATATTAATTGGCATTAAAGAAAAACACACCTTACAGTTATTAGTGATTAGGGCAAGTAATAAATTACTAAATATAAAATTTCAATATAATATAAAGTAAGTATATTCATTCTTAGAGTAGCTAAGAACTAGTATTTAATTCAAATATGAGTTATAAATAGTGTTAGTATGAAAAAACATATTGTCAATTTTATTGTTAATCATAATACTCTAGAAAGAACGCTCTACAAGTTGCGCAAAATTTGTGATAACATAATATAGAAACGAAACCATTTCAAAACCACAAATACTTAAATGCTCTAAGACAAATACCTACTGTGATTGCTCCAATTCATTGCAAATTACAAAACGTTTAAAGTTTCCTAATGAGACAGAAATGATAAGATCCAGTCATTTTAAACGGCACCCAACCCACAAAAAAATTAGGCATTTAAAAAGAAATTGTTTTCAAAATAAACAAAATCACATTTCGCGAAACGGCCGGCCACGTGATTACTTTAACTTGGAAAAGTTAGGTTTTTTATTACATCAAAACGTTGGAAACTTTCCAAGTTTGATTAGGAGGCGGTGCCCGAGACGCCGCTAGTGCCGAGAAGCCTTGTAAACGCTAGTAAAAGCCGCCGAGAGCTTTGCTAGTCTCGAATTTGATTGAATTCGCAGCCGAATGGAGCAGTCTACTGTAATACTGTCATCTATTTATAGGCCTCAGATAAAATTGGCGCTATTTACTTAGGACTCAAAGGGTACTCTCATTGGCTTAAGAGTTTTATCTCGTTTAGATAAGTGGGACGTTTGTCTAGTCCCTTTTCGGTGTACCGATTTGAAAAAAGGGTTTTTTTATAGCAATATAAAGTGATACAAGTATAACCTTTATCACAATATCTAAACTTGGACAGTATAAAAACACTATCTACAAAATATATAGATAAAACATACATTATGCGACCAATTTCACAACTAAGTAGTTAATTTTTGTCACTTTATTGTCCAAATTATATTTCTAACAATGTTTATTGCAACTGGTATATTACTGATGATGGAAGACCTCCACCATCATGGATATAGGTGCTGTGTACACGCAAAAAAAATCAACTGAACAGAAACAAAAAACGTAAAACGAAAACGAACAACAGAAACTTCTTAATTCTAACAGCATAAAATGTCACTGAATAATGAAAATATCATAGATTTTAAATAATTCGAAAGAGCTCGTAACCATTATTAAACGTAACCTCATTTTGTGGTATTATACCATAGATAATAGTTTCTTTATTATTAAAATAAAATAGGAAATCTACAAAGCACCTTGTACCTAACATGTTGCCTAACATAGGGTGAAAAAAATAATAGAAAAGACGGGTGCACCAATAAAGATAGTATACAACATACATAATTTTCAAAATCATGTCTCAAATTTCTTAATTTTAGTACAAACATATTTTGTAATATGTAGGACACCGTTAATAATGTTCTTAATGCTGCAAACAATAGCGATAGCAGTATGTTTGAACAAGTACAAAGTTGTTATAAAAGTTTGTTTCAAACTTCTTAGATCGAAATTATTGTTGAGAACAATGAATAATATTCACAAAATTTTAGGTAAATTATTCACTTCGCCGAGATCTTTTCTACGAAATCGGTCCATTCGACGATTACAACTTGTTGTGACACTAAAGTGTCGAAAAGTTTTCAGCTTAATTTGATTTTGATGAAGATAAATTAGATAACATGTCAACTTATTTTTTATCGAAGGCAAATTTTGTTTACCTTTGTTGTATTTATTTTAATTCGTAATACCACAAGTTTTGTAAACTGTGCTGCAATCAAATTCCACAACCAGAATCAATGACACAATAACATCTAGTTAACATCGCTAAATAACTACGCTAAATAATTATATCCTAAGCAGATTGTACAACTGACAATTTTATTTATCTTTTATATTAACTGAAGCTCTGTTGCCATTTTGCAAATAAAACAGTGCTAAACTAAGAAATTACAACAAGTGCATTTATCGTAATAATAACCTGAGGTGTTTGACTCGGGGGGTCGATGCCTCTGTCTGCCATTCCACCAGCAACCACAGCAAGGCATGTCGCTAACTGTCACTTCAACATTCCAATATTTTTAACAACATAGCGAAAAAGATTACATTCAGAAACAATTGACTGTCACATAAACGTTCTAGAAACAAAAACATTTTCAAATTTTCCTCGACAAAGAAAACAAATGAGTGTTTCAGTTGAGCGATATTACGAAAGAGGTTTGGCATTCAAACTTTTTTTTTCCCGAGTGAGCATTCAAATTTTAGAACGTGCATTGAAAATGGAACGCCGCTGCATCACTTCGCGTAGGCGAGGGTTCATCGTGGCAAGGAGACGGCCGTCTCCGAACGCGCCCGGCGTCCGACTAGCGAGCACCGAGTACTGCGGTCTGCGATACGTTATCCGAATGATGGTTCACGTGATGAGGGTTCCATTTCAATGTCCTGAGACAACTACTGAAATCTCTTATGTTTTATTAGGGTGCCACACGCGGATAATCGATCTCCGTCCGTATGCCTGTAGCGTGTTGACTTGGGAAACTTATGCTCTTATGTACTACGCACAGAAACTTTTGGAACGGGAAATATGAAGTAGGATTAACTTAATTGCTAGTCAACGCTCACATGTCGTAACTTTCATAGGAAAGAATTAATTTTTAACCGATAATTAACTTTATATTTAATTAATGGAACCATTAATCTAATTTAGTTAAGGCGTAAATGAACTATCGTCAATGGGTGTAAAAATAAACAATTAAACTAAACTTGCCTTTTTATAAATATTACGATAGCATAGTTGGTAGTGCACCTGACCCGGCATGTCATGGGGTGCGGGTCAACATTTTGTCTTTTTTCATATATAAAAAATACATAATTTCTCAAACTTATTCTTGTAACACGTAGAATACAGAGTAGGTATTTATATACAGATAATGACTTGTCTTAACTGATTCATCATCGCCGAGCCGAAACTGTTGAAACTAATTAGATAACATTTAGACTATAGGTTAATTGAACGGCGTAACTAGCCACTAAGAAAGGATTTTACGAAAATCACACCCTAAGGAGATCAAATAGGGGGTAAAAGTTTGTATGAAATTCCGTCAGTTTGGAACTAAAATACATGAAAATCGGTATTTGGGTTCTTAAAAAGAAATAAAGAATGACGTGTCTCAGGAATTTTGTTTATTTTCTTTTATAGGAGTAAAAAAGGGAAGAAGGTTTTATTGGGGAGATCATTATTTTTAAAGTAATAACTATCAAAGATGAATATTTTAATCGATCTATAGATTTTTCAACAAAAATAAAGAATGACGTGTTTTAGCATTTTTCGAAAAACCTCCCCTAGAGAGGTGAAATAGTGGTGGAAAGTTTGTATGGAAATCTGACATCTTCAAAGTTAAACCCACGGACTGATAACATGAATGTACTTTTAATAAATTTGACTTTTATTACAAACAATCACACGTCGTGTAATAAGTCTACGAGAGCGAAGCCGCGAGCAAAAGCTAGTTATATAATAAAATTCCACTAGCATATTTCAGTACAAAATAAGTCGTTAATTCTTTAAATGCCAATACCAGACCTTGGCACTGAAAATAAACCGTAGCTTTGAATGGTACGCTACACCTATTGATTTATTGGTATTCTAACACGTTTTAAAAGATATAAATATACGGTAACATTTGAAATGCTATGTCTTCATATATTATGTTTGCACCCACTATCCTACCGTAACATTGAAAATGTCTTCATATCTATTAAAAGATCATAATCTTTACACCGGTATTTTGACGGACTTACTGTAAAATATATTTATGCTACCAGAAAACTAGCTCGCATAACTTCTGTATTCCTAACATGGATCGGCATTAAATGTTTATTTATTAACTAATTGTTAAACACGTAGACTGCCGTGAAACCAGACACAATAGAAAATTTATTGTTTGTCGGTCACCAATGACCATCCACGGCGATTAAAGACTTAAAACATAGTTATTTTGGGCGCACCAGTATGTCCTCGTCATACTTATTAAGTGCTTAGGTAAGTAGGTAGTTTTAGTGGCACTTTATTGCCCAAAATTTAATTGTTATATTGATGGTTAGTCTAACAGTACTTAATTTAATCAAACGAGGCAAAAGCATCAAAAGTTTCGAAGTCCTAAACATGATTTTTTTATATTTTTAATATTGAGGCATAATTTTTTTACTTATGTTAAAATTTTACGGAATAACTGCTAGGATACAGGTGGTCTGTATTCAGTTGTTGCTATAGACTAAAATCATTTTCTCGTCTCCATTTTCAATGATTAAACGTAAATAATGTCAAACACTGGTTCCTGTCGAAAACTGTTGTCACTACACTATTTAGTTAAATGCTTTCGATATCATTAAGTGGTACCTACCTATCCAGTTTAAATTGCCTTTAATCTTACTAATGCACCAAACTGGGGACAATAAAGCACTTCAATTGATTCCAATGAACACGATGAAGCTCCAATAAAGTCGCCCGTTGTGCAAAATTGTATTTGATGGAGCGCAAGCGGTCTATACACAAATGAAATGAAAAATGACAATCGATGTTAAAACCATATATATATATATGCAAAAAATTCAAAATGCGGTGGGATTATACATCTCTCTGACTGTGAACGGGTTAACCCTCTCTTAAACTGCTTTTTAGTGTCACCTCTTACCAGATATTTTTATCTAACCCACAGAAGGCATAAAATACTGTAAATCTCTTCTATACCCTTACATCAGTTCCATGGGACATCTTGTCGACTTCATCATAGAACAATTTATTAAAATTGATGGACCTATAAAAATATCACTCACTTTTTAAACGATTAAACATGGAAACGAAAAGGTTCAAGAGAAAAATAAAATAACAAAACGAAAAAGATAACAAGAATTTTTGAGGCAAAGTTACAGATTTTTGTGTGCAATTTGCATCTAAGTGCACACAAAATTACAAAATTTCGTTCGACATCTTCGCAGATAAGTCACAGGAGTTCAGACAGGAAATATTAAAGTCATTTGATATGGCGCCAAATAAGTGACTGAAAGACTGAACGATTTTTGATTTTATATAAGTAACAAAAACACAAATGTTGAAAAAATTTCCACGAGCAGAATTTGAACCTGCGCTGCAGGTAATTTGTTTCGCAACAACATTTTATATATGTACTAAATTTGTCATTAAGTTTATTTTTGGTGCATTAGCTAGCCCTGTAAGGGAAGCATTATATACTTTTGCGTAATGATTTCTTTACAAAATTATAAATAAATAAATTGTTTTTTTTAATATAAATTATAGTTCACAATGCAAGCCGTGGCAACCTGTAATTAAGATGACACTTAGCTATAAGTTTGTTTGTTTCTACAATTTTTGCTTGTATCAGTGTTTGTCTTCTTGATTATCCTAATAAACAAATAAAATAAAAATAAAACAATAGTACTGTTACTTATCTTTTTACTTTCTTTATGCCTAGCTTTTTTTTCTTTTAGTTGATGGCTTCGTGCGATTAGCACATTTAGCCATTATGCCTAGCTGCTAGACTAAGAAAAAATTACATAGACAAGCATTCAGTTTAAAAAATATTTATTACAATCCTTATCGGAGTAAGGATTCGACAGAAAAGCAACAGATTTTTAATTTATGATATTGGAACACTGTGTGCATTGTAAACCACAATCCATTTACTGAGATAAATATGATAAAAAGGTTTCGGTTCTGCCGTAAAGTTACATTTGCCTACCGATAAAAGCAATTTTCATTAGCTTGTTTGGATTTGAGGTTAAAAAGTGAGACAGGTACAACGCGACCCCGTTCACATTACGAGTACAAAAGGTTTATTCATGTGGATAGTACCTACATTTTATTGAAGTACTTTTAGTATACTTCGGAACAAAAGCTTTTAAGCGCGTGTGTGATTACTAAGTGTTAAGGCGAAAAGTAAAAGGAGCGATTTCTTTAAAGAATGCGTTTTTACAACTTCAGGTCAAATTAGTAAGGTAACTTATTACCGTCCACGTTAGCCTTTTTTTACCCAGGGGAAGCCGTTAAGACTACCCGACCTTAAGGAGGCCTGACGGTTATGTGGGACTCGCCCGTCTGCCTTTCCACACCCACTGACAAGGAGAGAAGCTCCAAGTCAGCTGCCAGGAACAAGTCCCAGCTGGTAGAGCGAGACAGAGGGGAATACCCACTAACCCCTAGGGGACCAACTCCGACAGCATAAGGCTGAGTGGCCTGTCATGGGAACTGGCCACTTGGGAACTGACCTCGCGGGGGACCACCCTGTCACCCATGTACCAACCTGCAGCACCAACATGCGTATACCCAGAGGTATCTCTGAATATAAGCGCGCCAGCACCACGCGCCAGTACAGGGGTGAAACGCGCACGCAAAGACATTGCACTTTAGTAAGACTTTAGTCTTCGTTGATCGAAGACTTTAGTACAAAAACCCAACACGAATTCCACACATTTTGTGCATGAAGCACCCACATTAACCGTCCACGTTAGCCTACGTTTAGTAAAGTGAGGTGCCTTATTTGTTATCATTTATAAATTATGCTACGTAATATTGAAATTTGTCTTTCAAGCTATCAACAAAACTAGTAAAGGAAGTGCTTTTGTCATCGGTAAAAAATATGATCGATACACGTTTTATACATTTTCCACAGGCGCCCTCTTACTTCCTAAGAGAATTTCAATAGTAAAGTACCTACGAGTACTGAATTTTTATTTGTTAGCACACTTATGCATTTTCCCGATCAGTTGACGGCAACTTATTACCATTATTCCACATTGATATTAGGCAAAAATACATTTAAAAAAAACTTAATTTCAACACGTAGTAATTTTCACTATCCCGTTATTATTACGTTTAAACAGTGTGTCTTCAGAACAACAAAAACAAAATGTACCCTCGGACCTACTAACGGAACTACTCGGACTTAAGACGCCTAGGTATCTTTTCTGTGGCCTAGGTATCCAAGAACACCGACAATAGCAGCTACCGTCAAAGAATCTGCAGCTTTTTTTTTATATTTACGGGTAAGCACAGTGCCTTGATCTCACCTGATGTTAAGTGATGATAAGGCCATTTGGTGGAAGCGCACTTCACCCGGGATCCTCAACTAGTGAGGCACTGGCTATCTTATCTCTAGCTGCCGGAACACAACAATGCTACAAACATTGTTGTTATGGCGACATATTTAGATAAGATGGTGGTAGCTAGCCAGGCGGACAAACAAGTCCTACCACCAACCAAACCGAGTACACAAAGATGTACCCCCGCTGGGAATCGAACTCGGGACCTCTGGGTCTAAACCGGTGGTCTTAACCACTAGACCACAGAGCTGCAATCAATGGTATCCTAAAGTCTCAAGGTAACCCAGTTAAACGGTCCATCACAAAGCAACGTTATGCTAGAACATAAAGTAGGCGGGTAGCAACATGCTACCTGCAAGATCCCATCTTAAAGCCACTAGCAGGGAATGAAATATTGACGAAGTTTGCAATACTACTTAAAACCCTCCTGACACATTAAGCAAGTTGTAAGTCGCAGGTAACGACTTTCCAACACAATATGGAAATTAGTACCGAACTTTGTTTAGTTAGACTAACCAGCTATTCCGGTTATTGCGGTTTAGGTTACTGTGAAGTGGATATTGTTATTGTAACTTCAACATTATGATAATAATGGGGGTGCAACGCGGACGCAAAATTGCGAGTTTCAAGTTTCTTTAAGATAGCGAGCGAGCGGCGCGTGGCAGTGTTGTAACAACGGCGCACGACTACGAATACGCACGCACACTAATATCTGTACACAGTAGGCTAGTGATTTAATTGGAGCAATGTTTACTTTCGTAAAATCATAGGCGTTTGGGTAAAAAATAATTAAAGTCTTAATATTTTCATATTCATACACTACACTACACATCACACTAATCCTTTTAATGTATATAACCTATTCAGCGCCTAGCATCAGTGACTTAAAAACACGTAAATTTTCGAAATTCCGCGGGGCAAAGGTTTCAGAAATGTTTTTTTATATCAACTTTTCCAAAACTCTTATAAGTATAAAATAGGAATCGAACTTGCTATAGTTTTTAAGAAATTTGACAATTGATTTGCCAGGTGTTATTTTGTGATGGTGGCTGTCGAGGATGAAGATGGACAGGAACGTAAAAATGAGCTTATCGCTTTGGCTTTTTGAATTAAATTATTTTAATACTTAGCTTTTGTTTAGAAAAATAATATTTACATAAATTCAACAACCATATGTACCTACCTACTACAAAAGTGCTTTTGGTTTTGGTATCAAAATATTTAATCACCTTCCTTCCGAAATAAAAGCCTTGAACTTACCTACATTTAAATTTAAATAAAAGACTTGGTTGTTAAAAAAACTCCTTTTACAGTTTAGCTGATTATTTTGATTCCATATTAAGTTAAAGTTAAACTTTGTATTTTAATATTATTTTTACCCTTCCCATTTAATGATTTTGTAATCTCCTTTTTTAAGTTGCATACCCGTTATGGGTATACTGTTGTATCTTAATGTTTTTTTTTGCATTACCATCTGCACAATTTGTACACAGTTTCGGCAATAAATGATATTTTTTCAAATTATTATTAAGAATTAAAAAAAATCAATTGACTAAAGAGGTGGTAAGTTGTAGTGTAGGTCACCAAATGTGGCTGAACGGCAAAACACTCGAACAATTTCAAAAATAACTTATGCAATGGGCGATTTTCCGACTCCCCAAAAAAAAAAATTAGTTCCAAATTACTTCATAGATGGCGCTTAGTAAAAGGCGAGTCCATGGAGAGCACATGTATGGCTGCGTAATATTTATTCCATTGCCTTTATTCAACTGTCAAACTGTAAACAAAATTATGGAAAATAGGAATAGGTCCTGAAATGAAAATACTAATTTTTTATTTTTTTAGTTGACAAGCAAAAAATCACTCTGTGTACTGCACAATTTATTACAGCCTCTATGTACGGCTCGGCTTTAATAAACGCCTCTATCGAGTTTTTTTGAACTAATTTTTATTTTTTAATTTGGGTTGTCAGAAAATCGCTCATTGACTTCTTAGCGGGAAAGTGAGAAAATTAATTGTTCGTTAACGTTCATTAGTGTTCGCAAATGAAACAAAATAGTGCAACGTCACTTTTTTTTTATAAATTTCATGAAGTCCGCGTGAAGGACGCTTGAGGGGCAGCGAGATAGAGAGAAAGGGAGCTATACGCATTGCATGCGTTATAAGAGCACACTTGCTAATAATGGTAATCCACAACTTGACCATTGTTATCAATAACTCGTTTCCAGGTCAGGTAAGAGATAAAACAATGAGAAAGTGGCTCTCTCTGCTACCGTCCGGTGTTCAACCTTGGCAACTATATGTAAAATAATAATATCTACCTTAATTAGCTGTTCATCTGCACTATATATTTTATTTAAATAATAAATTCATAGACAGTTTGCCTTTAACTGTACTTACAAAATATCAAACAAGGCGGCCGTGTTCCAATGTATCTTACTCTATGGCTCTACGTGCCATTGTTTTTCTAAAGCGCTCGAAACGCGACCATCAGAATAAGCAAAATTAATAGGACGCACGAACCGCGACCATTTGGTGAAGGCATTTTTATTATATTTTACAAAACGCATGAGTCGCTACCAACTTGCTTGTTTATTAAAAATCGACGACGCGCGAACCGCTACCAGTCCCGCGTGAGATCTCAATAAAGCCCCACATCGTTACTGATACTCAAGAGGTTTGTGGGAATATCATTTCCATCAATCATTTCTATTAACATTCATGAGCATTTATTAACCAACAAAGAAAACTGTGTATGTAATTCAATGCAACTTGCAGCCAACTGAACAGAACGGTCATAGAAATGCAACGTCGATAGATTGCATAGCGATAAGGCAACTTTACGAGGTGAAATACTTCGCTTGCACTTCGCATCAGCCAACATCGTTAAGTTAGTTTACACAGAGAACCATTGTAGGTACGTACAGACTCCAGTCACTCGTAATTCTGTGGGCTGCCAATGCCAACGCTCTGCTGAAAATCAACTGATCTAATCAATATTTTTTTTACATACATACATACATACATACATACATACATACATACATACATACATACATACATACATACATACATACATACATACATACATACATACATACATATATACATACATACATACATACATACATACATACATACATACATACATACATACATACATACATACATACATACATACATACATACATACATACATACATACATACATACATACATACATACATACATACATACACAGAAAAAAAGGATTTCTTTAAGCAAGAAAAATATTTTTCTTGACATAGTAATTAATTATAAGGAAAATTGTCTTATTTCAAGTAATATTTGTTTATTTCTAGATATTGACTCTCTCAAAACAAATAAATAATACTCTTAGTGCAATTTTTACAATCAAGGAAAAATATTTTAAATGAAGTAAAAGTAAAATTAATCTACGAAATTTAAATATTATTGTTTTAATATAATGAAATACTTACTTCAAAATGAAAGTTTATTTATCTTTCTATCGTTCCGCCTTTTGTTACTAGATGGCGCTGGCGGTAGCATCCTGAATCGCGCTATCGAGATGTTCTTTACGAAACTATAAGTAAAAATTGTAACTTTGACATAGTTAAGAGATTAAAGTCTGTACTTAGTCGCTTCCAAGCTATTGGAACTATCTTGGTCTTCCTTTGATTTTCTGTGTTCCTAGTATAGTATATTACTGTGGCACTAAACCCTGCGCTTTTACCCCTGTGAAACGTAGTGGTTGGGTCCGTACGGCTACAAACAAACCCTGTCTTAAAATTAAGTATATTTTATATAAAGCGAAGTTGTTTACTTTCTGAATTCAAATCAACATTTTCTTAAAATAAAAAAACATTCTAAGCTTATACCAAAAGAATCGTCGACTTACAATAAGAATACTAATAATTCTTCATTCAAGATTTGTTTTAATGTCAATTTAAGATATTTTTTTCCTTTACGTAAGAAAATAATAGTTTCCATATATATGAAACAACCATAATCTTGGTTTAATGCAATTTGCTTTCATGCAAGTATTTTTTGCTTATTTTGAGAAAACCGTTTTTTCTGTGTACACTTACATGCATACATACATGTTTAAATTTCAACTATATTTTATATCTTGTTACAAAGGGCTGTATTTATGTTTTCTTTTGAAGTGTACCGTCAAATAGAAATATATTCAAAAGTCCATTCTATAATAATTATCCATGGCTATGTATTGACTGTAATATGTCTTCGTACATATTTTAAACAAATAAAATAAATAATAATGATAATAAAAAATAGGTAAATTTGCTTTTAATTGCAAACATTAATTGAACGTAACAGACCCTTACATACGCGTCAGCAGTTACCAATACAGGAGTACCTTTGCTCAAAGTCACGTTATTCCCTTTTTAAAGTAAGTACCTTTCATTTACTCAAAGCGACCTTTGTTCCCATGTTCACGGTTGCTAGTTTTATATGAAAAGAAAGTTGTTTGGCTTCTTTTCCAAGGCCCAGTTGAATAGCAAACGCATGGTTCGCAAACATCTCCCCATTGTGGACGGTGTTACGGAAAATTGGAGTACGCTTGCGTCAAACAAAGGAGTCTGTTTTAGGCCAATTATGTACAAAGTGTTGAGCTTTTAAATTCTTCGTTTATCATTTATTTACTCAATGGTTTCTATGGTTTCCAGATATGAAACTTCATCATCACCAGTCGGAGCAGTGTGCAGGCTTTGCGTGCGTTCCAAAGCACGGAGGAGTTCGAGATAATACATTTTAGGTCACCCATCTGATGACCGGCCTATGCGAAAGTTGGTTAACTACAGCAATTGCTGATCAACCGCTTTTAACACTGCGCCATTGAGCTTCTCTTTATACGAAACCTGCCATGATTTAATTACTTTTTCGTCATGTGCAAATTAACAGAAGCTATATAATAGTATATTAATCCCCTCAAAAACATAAATGTGAAAAGATCTAAATGGGTGCCAAGTTCAAAGCCTAAGGTCTGACTTGGCTAGTTCTCATATAACATAATCTAATTACAGTTTTTAATTATAGACAGCACATGAGTAAAATTACTCATGTGCTAATAGTAATAAATTTAACTAAAATATAAATGTTTACAAAACTTAAAGTTACTATAATTTAATTTATTAAATAATTTAATTAATTAATTCTCGCCATGTGTGTACGGATTTACAATAATATTCCGAAAGACCTTAAAGACTTAAATAAAGACTTAAATAAGTCTTTATTTAAAAATAAATTATATAAATGGCTCAATTTTAACATTTTTTATAGCCTGAAACCTTAGAGCATTAAACCATGCTCTAAGCCTGAAACGGTTCTTTGATAAGTAAGGTAACCTAAAGATACTGTTTATGTTTTTGTTTCTGTGATTTCTAAATTTTATTGTCATATATATATAACTTCACCAACATTTGCACTAAAATTTGTATGCTGTGTAAAACAAGCAAAACATGAGATCAAATAAGGTACTTAAGTATAACATCTCCACCATGTAAACCATGTTTTATGCAAATAAATATTCTAATTCTTATTCTTTAATCCTTAAAATATGATTAAAAGTTAAAAAATAGAGGTCTTGACGCAAAATAGTTTGTAGGATATACAAAACATATACGTACTGTTACTTCTAACACGATGCGTACCTACCTACTTAATTGATCGGAGAAACATGCCAAGTGATGATCGACCGATTTGGTATGATTTGGTATATAATTTGTCAAGGACAAAATGAGAACGAGGAAAATCGTTACTTGTTTGTGACAAGTTTATATTTCGTTTAATATCACCTTGAATAAAAATATATGTTTGAATAATTTATTTGGCAAATAAGTTTATAAGGTAAACCATTTACGAAATTAAACGGGAAACACACGCTGGTTATAAATAAACCAATTTTTTTTAATTCAGACTTAAGATCCATATAAATATACTTAAGAAATAATATATACTAGTGTTCGCCCAGTGGCCGAAATTCGACCGTAATTTTATTAAGGCTGCACGGATTGTATCCTAAGCAATAAAAATTAAAAAAGATAGAATGTGAGTTTGGATTGGCATTGATTGACAGATGTCGGCCGCACTACTTATAGACAAACAATACGTGTGTGTCAAAAACATATGCGTGTGTGTCAAATACACATTACATTTTTCAAAATTCCAAAAAAAGTTTCCAGCGGATTTTCAAAATTCAAACGCTCACACGTGTCTCGATAAATTCCTCAACTCTTGGTACTATTCTACCTCGATTCTCCAAAATCCTCGGAGCTATGGCCAAAAATACGTCTCAGGCGATTTGCATAATTGCATCTGATAACCATTTTCAATGGTAAAAAATTGTTTCAGGTTGCAATTAAGTATAAAGTAAAAACATCCAATTTATGTAGATCATTCTTAAACCAAAACCTAGCTAATAAAATAATTAACTAAACATTAGCATATAATATAGATAAAGCCTATCCCAAACTCTTGTTACAGAACTTTTGCAAAAATTACAACTTACAAACTCTGTAAGCAAGAAAATACGAGAACGGAATAATAAGTGGAACATAAATTCGTGCGCGAAAATATATTTTGAAATAGTATTACGCCGTTTACTTGAGATAGGTATTCATAAGTTAAAATTAAATGAACGAGAAGATTACTTATTGACCTGTAGAATTTTGTTTTATTAGGACGCGGGGTTCTACAGCTGAATGTATTCCTAAAAACTCACTACTTGCTAATATTTTTTATCACATATTTTGTATATTAGGTACCTACAGGCGAAAATGCATTATAGGCGATATACCACTGCGTCAAGGGAGACATGGACAAAGGAAGGCATATCTACTAAAACCTCCTGTACTTTCCCTCACATGTCACCAGGGTGATCGGGAACCACCATAAATAATAACCGGAAACTTAAATCAACTTACTTAATAAAACTTACCTGTCGAAGACCCGGTGTTGTTAAGTTTTCCAGCATTCTGTTGCGTCGTGGTCACTTGGGGACTTTCAGAACTCCTCCTAACCTCTGACTGTGGATTAGTCTTCATAAAAGGTGACGGGGACGCTGGTAAGGATAGAGGAGATGACAATTTCAAGGGCGAAGTTGGAGTGCCAAGGTTTGAAGGTAAAGACATTTTGGACTCGGAAGAAACGAAAGGATTTGCCTTTAAATGTATGTCATCGTCATCTGGTTCAGGAGTGCAAAGGACGGTGGGCAAGGCCATTTTGAAAGGACTACTTCTTGTTGAGTTCGCCTGGTCATCTTCAGAATCCGCCATGGTTTTCTGAAAAAGAAAAAAGAAGAATATTATATTGTTTATGTTATTTGAACATCTGTGGAAATATCCATCTAAAGCTAAAGAACATCGAAATCATAATTAAATACGTGTACCAATAATTATGTTTGACCTTGACGTATGACCCTTCGCACTTTGGTCCAGTGCACTAGACCACTGCAGTGGTATCCGTTGTAAGCTTTTTGATAATATTGCGGGGGCAAATGCTTGGTAAGCGAAAGCGGTAAGTCAACCTCCATAGTTACAATATATTCAAAAACTTTGAATTATTTAGATTTAATTATTCTCAGGAATTATTACAATCTCTTTTCTTTTTTTTACATTAAATAAGGGAGAACCCTCAGAAGCAAAGAGAACATTGTACAACTCAGATTTACCAAAGAGTATAAACGCAACTGACAAGCACACCGTACAATAACCATTTTCCGTGACAACACACCTGACAAAAACAAAAACTAACCTCGCAAAGTCAACACGATTGTGGTAGATAAGAGAATTGTAAAATCCACAACAAATATAATGTGCTAACCGCGATAAGTGGTAGTAGTGTGAAAACATTAGCGCCCCCCTTCGTTACGACAGCATCTACTGCATCTTCGGCACGCAGTCAGAAGTCGAGTTAGCTATCAACTTCACGATGAACCGGTCAGCCCTGAGCGGGCCGTCTCTGTAGCGAACTTAATTAACGGAGTCCTTGCCGCGTCACCCGACCTCGGCGAGTCGCCGCCACGGCCAGAGCGAGAGGCAAGACATGATGACGTATCCGTCTCCCACCAACCAGCACGTTTACATGATAATTCGGTCGGTTTCGCGCCGGCATTCATACAGTTCCCGGTGTACTAGCGGCACAGGCGCGTCCCACAGTAATCCTTTGTTATGTTCAAGTTTCGTAAAAGTGTTGTGTGATTGTTGTTAAGGATTCTTATGTGAGCTGTGATTTCTAAAAATTAGTATGATGTGTAAGGTCTTGGATTTTTTAAGGCTGATTGTAGCGAATGCTTGGAGATTTATCTTAATATTTGTTTGTGGAAATGGAGATGTTAAAATACCGCCTATAACTGACGACATTCTGAAGCAACCGGCTATTGAAGTTGCAAGGAGAATTAGGCATAAAGAGGTAACTATACTATTGTTTTTATAAGGTTAACCTTAAAAGTTACTATTGTAGGTAAGTACCTATTTCTTATTAAGTATTAATGCATGATAGATGATGCTGTTATGAAGGATACTCCTACAAACAATACCTACTGTGCTAACAAACAGGATAAACTTTCGACGCTTTATAAAAGTACGTACTACACTACAATAGTTATCGGACGCGATAGTCACGTACCTATTAAGTAGCTCAAAATAAAAAAAAAACAAATGAAACAATTGAATAAAAGTATTGATGTCCCCGTATGCAATAAAACTACTGTAAAGAGGATAGGTATTTATTAAAACTCCAGAACATCCTGTTACAAAATGTCTAAAAATAAGTTAACCGAACATAAACAGTTCAATGTTTACTCTGGAAGCCAAGAAAACATTAACTCTTGGGAAGCCTAGTTCAATGAAAATGTCTTTAATATAATAGATTTCTTTTTAGATCTTCTGACTCTTTTTAGATTTTCTGACCCGGTATGTCAGAAGGGTGCAGGTTCAAATCCTGCTCTTGGAATTTTTTTCAACATTTGTGTTTTTGTAATTTAAATATTTAAACATTTTATAATAGATTTTTCTTTTAAATTACCTTAACGCCTCGGTGGCAGAGTGGGCAGAGCGCTCGGCCTGATACCCGTCGTAGATCCCGGGTTCAGTTCCCAGGTCGGATAAAGTATGTTTTGGATTTTTCTATGCATAGCCCTGGTTTGTGATCCTCACCAACCCGCATTTAGCAAGCGTGGTGTTTAAGCCTGGTGTTTAAGTTACCCATCAATTGTAGCGATGACTTGATTACAATGATGGAGGCATTTGCACAGCAGCCCCACGTCATAGGCTATTAACTTTACATAATCCTGCGAGTCGTAATATTCCTCACAAGCTCCGGTTTAGTTTTCTATGGCTTATGTGTGCATGTCGAATGATGTTATGCGTACGGGGCGTTGTGAATTGTTCAATGTACCTACCTAGTACGGCACGCATAGAAATGATCGAAACACCATAGCATAAACTAAAACATGTAAGCGTTTGGGTAAATTGAGCCTTAACACGTAACCTTTGAGGCTACTTTAGCTTGAATCGAAAAGTTTCGTAAAAAGGTTGTTATTCTTAAAATATAGGATATCTTAAGTTTAGTAGGTACTTACTTCTTTCTGACTGTATCATATACTCTACGTAAGTAGGTATATACTATTATAGGGGTAGTAGTTACTCAATAGACTATACATTTTTTTTTTACATATATATATATATATATATTATGGCATGTGCATTGATCAGTGATTGATTGTGACAGTTTTGGATATAGATTTGTATGTAGATTTTTCTCTTTATTGGTTACATCATGAATCTTTGTTTTCATTATTATTATAATTTAAGGTACAGTGAAATCGCCATCATAGTTTTTTATGACAATTACAAAAGTCAAGCTGCATTAAGCGCGGTCTTTGATAGGATGGGTGACCATGACCAATAATTTGTTTTCGATTCTACATCCGTGCTGCGGAAACAAGTGTTACTATGGACACAGTTTAAGTTAGGTTTTCTGACAAAAACATGAACAGTATGCCCTTGCACGCCTTGAACTTGACGATGACGATGATGACGATAGCGTACCTAACGTCATCGTCAGTCTTAACAAAACGTCATTTTCTATGAAATGACGTCTGTCAAATGTTAGTTCTATTTACGTACGCTGTAGCGTTGTTCTAATTTCTATAAAATATCGCTCTTGACTGACTTCACAAAGGAAGAGGTTATTATAAAGGTAAACATACATCATCTCTGAGACTTGTACAAAAATTAAAGAGACAGCATAATGTTTAAGTAATATTTTGACCTAACTGAGCTTAGGTAATATTAAAATCCGACCTGAAAGGTAACTATTAGCTAATCTGCGCTGAAAGTTTTGTACAGTGCATGACCAACCAACATACTATTATAGGTACGTATAGTACCTATATATTTCTTTATTTTGACTCGTCATAGTGACCACATCCCGCCTAAACAGCCGATGCAGTCCAAAATAATAAGAGCGCTCTTGACCGTGGAACAAGCACGGTAGCAAGCGCACCCATTCATGACGGACACTCATGAATATATATTATTAAACTAAATTTATTTACATAATTATCAAAATTTCGTAACTATTTTGGTGTTCCACGTAAGACTATCGAATCGTATCATTATGGGAGCTATCCAAAGTGGCCTTAGAACTTTTTAGATAGTATTTAATTTAACATACTAATGACCGAACAACAGTTCGAATAGTTTTACATTGAGAGTTTCTAACAATACAAGTGTCTACATACAAATGTATCTTGTTACACTGAACTGAAACAAAAATTAGATTATTATTTATTATCAATAAAACACAGTTACAGCTGTTCGACGTAATGACATTTGTAATTAGTACTCGTGCTATAACAATAAAAATAAATAGGTTTTATAATAGTCATAACGCTTTGGCAGTTTCTATGACAACAAAACAAATTGTTTCACAGCTATGAACATTTTGTATTGGAAAATTAAATTGTCATTTTTCTTTTTCTTTTTTTTCTTTATTAAAATTTTCCGTGTGCCTTAGGCACACATAAAAAAAAATATTGCCAAATCGGTCCAGCCATTCTCGAGCTTTGCGCTTAGCAACATAAATTTTATGTATGTAGAAGATAACTAGCGACCCTTCCCTGCTTAGCACGGGTGGACATTTTTTTTAATATAGCCTATGTTACTCAGCGCTAATGTAGCATTCTAATGGTGTAAGAATTTTTTAAATCGGTCCAGTAGTTTTTGAGTTTATTCGTTGCATTGCAAACATACATACATACAAAATATAAAAGTTTCCTCTTTATAATATTAGTATAGATATTTTTTTGCATCATGTTGGTAGGTATGGTATCTGTACCACGGTGGGGTAGTGGATCCAGTGTCAGACAGAAACCATTGATCGACATTTTTTCCTTTAAGGCGCTACTTAACGACGAATGCTTACTTTTAAATCCCTATAACAATACTTTTGAACAAGCTACAAATTTAATACATAAATATTATTTTTCGAAACTCGTTTCTCCATATATAGTTGAACTATACAAAATCAGTCCCACGCACTCCTCCGTGCGCACAATGTGCCTAAAATGGGGTAAAAAGTTTGTTTTTTCACGTACAGACGCACTTTTTGTTTCGAAAAGGTTGAACCTTTTCAAAACTGTCTAATTTCTTTAATACATTTTCAATCATATGTCTAAGACATAAAGTTCAAAGTCTGATGAGGAAATTTGACAGTGCGTGGTAGTCTGTATGCAGGCGTGTGTATCTACTAATTTTGATAGATGTTAGCATGCCACACCACTTGTGCACACTTGTGTGGGTAACTTTGGCCTTGTCCTGTGACTCACTATGACTTTGACAATGGCTCAAGGCCACTGGTCAATAGCCGCGCCACAATATAATAAGCAGACCCAGAATGTAAGCTTTATACAAACGCGCGAGCAACTCACACATATACTCCGACTACCTCTGCCGAACACGGATCTCGGCAGGCAGGCTTTATTACCGAAAAAAGCGACCAGTTGTTAATCTTACAAGTGCAACGCGACAGCTCTATTTGCGGTTCATAAATTGGTATTACGGACACAAATAATATTTTGAATGTATCAATCGTGATATTAATTATCATTTAGGGTGCACCGACCAAAAAATAGTCCAAAAGTGCAGTCACGGTTAAGTTGATAATTGAAAATACTATCGTATTACATAAACAAAATATATATTTAGTATCAAAGGGAACGTGTTTACAATTAGTCCGATCCATAAACTCATAACACACTATAGTTTTTTCTACAATATCATTTAAAGTTGGGCATTAATCATAAAAACGAGTGGCGGCGTTTAGTTGATATCTTATAGTTTATCTAAATTATTGTACCTCTGAATTTGTCTAACTAAACAATCACCAATGTCTAAACCACAAATCGTCCGTCTCATATTTTCGATTTATTGAGCGGTTTTTTAAATTATGATTTTTCAAATTGACACGTTAAATTTCCCATACAAAATTAGTATAGCCGCGCGGCATCAAATAAATATGGACGAAGACATTTCAAATAAAATATATGACACTTGTCTCTTACGGACGGCGCATCCTTAATTGTTGGTTGCTTTTTTCGGTAATAAGCCTGCGGAACAGTCCGAACGCGAGTTTCCGTAGACGGTAATCTATGTGTGCGTTGCTCGATCGCGTTCGTATAAAACTTACCTTCTGCAGTCTCCTTATTTTGTGACCGCGCCATCGTTTACGTATTGTGTTGTAATCATAACTATCAAAGATATTGAATACGCCCGCTAGTTTTATCTTTTTTGTTATCTCGTGAAAAAGTATTAAAGTCTTTTAATAATAATCTAGACATTCAATTAAAAGTCTAATTAAGTCGGAGAGTTACTTAAATTACGTTTTTATCTGCGCTCATTTCAGTTAACTTTTTTATAGTCCGCTAGTCTGCATTAACACCCGTTCCACAGATTACTATCTTACAGTCACGAGCATTGACGTGAAAACAATGTACCTAGCTCTTGACACAATGGAGTAAGAGTCAAAACTAGTCAAAAGTGTATACATGTTACTGTACACCTTGAATCCGAGGAAATGGAAAGGCCCTGACCCCCAACCGCATAACACTCTCGCTTTCGATCGCTTTGAAGGCGAAGCTCTCGCTTTGCTTTCTAATATAATATCGAAATATAATATCGAATAATATCGAAAGCTATAGCCTATAGCTTTCGATATTGCTTTCATATTGCTTTCGAAATGACAAGATGACGCCTCCTCCTCGCCTCGCCTTCAAAGCGATCGAAAGCGAGAGAGTTAGGCGGTCGACCCCCTGTTTATAATCTTAGCTCTTGCTTACGTCATGAAAGCGGTCTGCAAAATCGCTTCCCAGTCAGGAATTCTCAATAGATTCTATTCGCCCTCCCGTCCCCCTCGCCGTTCGAATAACCGAATAAAGAAGTCAAGGTTCTCTTATCAAACTCATCGAGTTACTCGTCGATACACTACGATAAAATATAACGAACCATTTGTGGCGAGGTCACTGCACTATAGAGAGCTTTTATGCATAAACAGGTCCTTTTGGCTTGAGGATATAGCCATAATATGTATAGTATACTATACAAGTTTATGCGTAAAAAATTTGTTTGACTAAGTAAGCCCGAAAGAAACAACTGCCTATGTTGTTAATGTCAAATCAATAATGATAGTTCAACGTGACCGAATGATGAATAAAACTCTTGTATAGTATTTTTAGATATCAATTTTTTTCACTTACCTATCCAAATCTGTAAAATTTCTACGATAAATGTTCAACCATATGACATCTATACTAATCTATACTAATATTATAAAGAGGAAACCTTTGTATTTTTGTACGTATGTATGTATGTTTGCAACGAATAAACTGAAAAACTACTAGACCGATTTAAAAAATTCTTTCACCATTAGAATGCTACATTAGCGGTGAGTAACATAGGCTATATTAAAAAAAAAAAGAAATGCGGTACGAAGTCTGCCGGGTCAGCTAGTAGTATTTAAAGTTCATAGTCTATTGAGGAAAATTTACAGTTAGTGGTAGTCTGATGTAAAGGCTCGTGTAGGTACAATAAAGGTATATCCAATATTCTTTTTTT
The DNA here is from genome assembly GCA_963082485.1 of Eudonia mercurella. Classification (NCBI taxonomy): domain Eukaryota; kingdom Metazoa; phylum Arthropoda; class Insecta; order Lepidoptera; family Crambidae; genus Eudonia; species Eudonia mercurella. The sequence goes on from OY720038.1 coordinate 12,871,921, forward strand.
TATATTAAAAGGAGGCAAACGAGCAGGCGGGTCACCTGATGGAAAGTAATCACCGCCGCCCATGGACACCCGCAAAACCAAAGTAATCGCAGATGCCTTGCCGACCTTGAGGAAGGAGTTAGATCTTGAGGAGGGTGTAGGAATTGGGAGGGGGAAGGGATGAGAGATAGGGCCTCCGGTACTTTCACTCATCGGACGAAACACAACAGCAACGAGTACCATTGTTTCACGCCGATATTCTGTGAGAGGGTGGTATTACGCCATCATCGTAATTATTTTAAATAGGTATCTAGCTAATCTGCTCGCTGACTTATTTAGTTACGACCCGCCCCGCAATGCTGATATTATCAGTGTTACTCTACTATATTATGCATGTATTTATACATATAAAACCTCCCTCTTGAATCACTCTATCTATTAAAAAAAACCGCATCAAAATCCGTTGCTTAGTTTTAAAGATCTAAGCATACATACATACATAGGGACAGACAGACAGCGGATGCGACTGTGCGTGAATCAAAAGCTTTGTACCCCGTTTTTACGAAAATTGCACGGACAGAGGAGTATGAAATTTCGCATACTTATAGTTTATATAGAGAATGTTATCCGAATGTTAATATTTTTTTTAAATTATGCATAAAAAATACATTAAATCAACAAAAACAACATTACACACACGTATTGTTTGTCTTTAATGCGGCCGACATCTGTCAATGCCAATCCAAACTCACTTTCTATATTTTTTAATTTTTCATTGCTTAGGATACAATCCGTGCAGCCTTAATAAAATTACGGTCGAATTTCGACCACTGGGCGACCACTAGTACTATGTAGTTATGCGTTTGTTGAATCTCATAATACCTAGCCGTTGAAAGATCCATTTCCTTCTTACAGATAACCAGCTTGGAAGTGCTCGAGACGTGCATAGGGCGCATAAAAGATGTGAACTCTGCTCTGAATTGTTTCGTCGAGGATCGCTTTGAATTGGCTAAGAAGGAAGCCCGAGAGATAGACGACCTCATTCGAGGCGGCACCAAGACGCCGAAGCAATTAGAAAAGGAGAAACCATTTCTTGGCGTCCCTTTCACTACTAAAGATTGCATGGCCATTACAGGTAAGATACCTACTGTTTGCTTTAGGAGATATGCCAAAGTCAAAGATACAGTGCAAATTTACCCCCTTCTTCATAAAAACTATTTAAACATTATTTAGTTAAATATTGTTATGTCAACGTCACACAAACGTCATTTTGAATTTGAGAAAAAGAGACAAAACAATGATTAACTAAATTTATGAATATGGCGGTAAGTGTTATTACTCCCCTTTTGACATCACAAATTTTCTAATTCGTCTCTTACAAAAGACATCTTCGAGAAAAAAACTAAATGGTATTATAATTTTAATAAGAACTTACAGCTTTAAAGCTAGCGAAGGCTATAATATAATTCGTACCTATATGAAAACTAGCCAAGTCAGACCTTAGGCTTCAATATATTATCCAAAGTTATAAGAAGAAATGACATTTTAAGTTGTTATAAAATATTTTATGTTCTAAATATATTTCTTTTAAGGACTGACCATTGAACTTGGCGCCCATTTAGATCTCACTTCTTTTGTCGTTGAAGTCAACAACCAAGGCATCATCATTATCATCATCATCTCAGCCAAAAGACGTCCATTGTTAGACAAAGGCCTCCCCCAAAGATCAAGGCATACTATATCTTAATGTTGAACTTTGCTCTCATTTCACATTTATGTTTTTGATGGTATATCATTACTTTTTGTACAGAAAATATTTAATTATTTATAAGTAATGATCTTACACTATTGATGTGCGCTAATTATTGAAATAATAATTAATACTAAATGCCAGTTAATAGTAACGTAATAAATACGAAAGTCTATACTTTTAATTATAATAAGTAGTTATAAGTACTAAAACTGAATGTTTGGATCATAAAAAAAAATAAGGGTGGCATTCCACTCGTAATATATTCACATAAAGACCGGCTGTCATCAATTTTGATTGCTGATTCTCAAATTACAGGCATCTATAAAATAGAATCAACTAATTGAAAAATATAATAAATTGATAAAAATTTATTCGTTTCTGATTTATTCCTTTGTATTCGCCTAACTACCTATCTGGATGCCAAATTTGAACTTTCTAGGTCATCTGGAACTGGGTTAGAGTTTTTATCTATAGGTCAGTCAGTCAGTGATATAAATTACGATTTTTGGACGTTAATAATTTAAATAACCGTTTGAGGTGTATTTATAAAAGGAGCACATAATTATGTATCTCGCAAGTTTCAAATCATGAGCCAAATTTGACATGTTTAGGTGAAATAGTTTTTAAGTTATGAAGGGGTCAAAAGTGGCTCCAAATGGTTCGCCAGTTCTGTTAGCTTAAAAACGTGGCTTGACACGCTACCTCGTGTCTAGATAAAGAAATTAATAATTAAAATAGGTATAGCTGTGATAAGATTGTAGCAGAACAAAGTGCAGGAATATGACGAAGCTAAGTACGAATTTCATGAAATTTCGACTTCTTGCTTACAGAGTGGAATATCCATATGTTATATCTTAAAATATCGTATTTTATTGTGAACACAAAGTAGGTATTAGGTATGTAGCAAAAACATTGGAAAAGACAAAAATACAGTGAAAAAAAGAGGACCGCGTGCAGTGTTACTTATTTTTAAGATAAAATTAAGTCCCTTTGATAAACATTTTTAATTTTCCATATAACGACTAACTTTCGCCATTTGCATTCTGAATAGGACAATGAAATGACGCTTATATTTTATCTATACGCATATCTTTAGGACGCGGGAGTATGTGTTATGTATGTACTATGTGTGTATGCATGTCTTTGTTCTTAATAACCACTCGCGATAACCGTGACACCCCTATTTATAAGTGTGTTAAAATTCAGCTAATTTGTGCCACCTACCAACTGCCAGATTGAGCATTAATTTTTATGGTGATTCTACAGATAAGGAGGCTACTTTAGCCGTAATGAATAGCTTCACAAATGAGATTGGCTTTACTGGCATAACGATGTAAATACTAGTGACAAGTGTCGTTAGCCGAACGGATAGATGGTCTTTTTTATTATCTTATTGGTAAACACATCGCCTCCATCTCACCTGATGTTAAGTGATGTTAAGGCCGAGTTGGAAGCACACTTCACCCGAAATCCTCAGCTACTGACCGGTTATTTTATCTATATCTACCGGAACACAACAATGCTACAAGTATTGATGTTATATGGCAACATATTTAAACATGATTGTGGTAGCTAGCCACGCTGACAAGCTAGCCGTACCACTAACCAAACCGAGTACCCAAACATGTACCGTCTGGGAATGTATGAAACCACTAAGCCAGAAAAGCGGTCGGTTGGAATACGATAAGGTTGTGACAATCTTGGTCAAGAGGTTGAACACAAGCTTTTTGTACGGGTAACTTCCCCCTAGACAATAACAAATATAATAATGATTATTGATAGCAGCATCGCTGCTACGTATCCTATACAAACTGTATAGTTAACTTTAACTAACTCGATTATCTTTATTTGCATGATCATCATCATCATCATCATCATCATCATCATCATCAGCTCATTTTATGTCCCCACTGCTGGGGCACGAGCCTTCCCTATGGATGGATAAGGAGAACGGGCCATAAACCACCACGCAAGCCCTGTGCAGATTGGTGGTTGTTAACGACTGCTAATGCAGCTGGGACCAACGGCTTTACGTGCCTTCCGAAGCAAGGAGGAGCTCGAGATGATAGATTTTTGGTCACCCATCCGATGACCGGCCTTTGCGAAAGTTGCTTAACCTCAGCACTCGCAGACCGGGGCACGTTCACCACTGCGCCATCGAGCTCCTCCTTTGCATGATTATGCAGTAGAAAATATTTTTTATAATCTTGATAGTAGAAGGACCTATCATCATCATCATCACATCATCAGCCTATATTAGTCAACTATGAGCGTGTACCACTGCTGCACATAGGCCTCTCCAAGTGCACGCCACCCACCACGATGCGCGGCTACTCTCACCCAGCTCTTGCCAGTCCACACCTACCATTATTTAAATACATAATATATCATATTGACCCTTTTGCTACTTATTTTCAGGACTACATCAAACTTCTGGAATGGTTTCGAGGAAAGATTTCATCTCAGATCGAGATGCTGACGTCATCAAGCTGGTAAGGGGGAGCGGCGCCATTATAATCGGCCTCACCAACGTTCCTGAGCTGTGCATGTGGTAAGGAAATTTGTCAGTATGTGGTAGATAGTCTGATGTGACTGATCCTATGTATGTACCTACATTGTCTTCTTAGGGTACCTAATACAAGATTTATTACTATACAAAACAAACTAAAACGTCTGGCAAATGGCTATTGTGGGTAACTTTAGTTTTTCTGTTAATGGTTTTGTGCGGTTTACAAATCGCTTATGTCTTTGGGTAAACATACCTACTTACTGTAGAAAAATTTCATTGTCAGGTATAATTACCTAAGATGATAGTAAAGTGGAGGAGTCGATGGCGCAGTGAATAACGCGCCCGGTCTGCGAGTGCTGAGGTTAAGCAACTTTCGCTAAGGTCGGTCATCGGATGGGTGACCAAAAGTTTATCATCTCGAGCTCCTCCGTGCTTCGGAAGGCACGAACAACCACCAATCAGTACTGGGCCCGTGTGGTGGTTTATGGCCCGTTCTCCCTATCCCCAGCAGTGGGGACATAAAAATGAGCTGATGATGATGAGGGAAGGATAGTAAAGTAAGTGAGTAATGATAATGACGATGATAGATATTGAATGATACATTATATTCTCAAAAGCATTCAATCCGTCGTCTGCAGCTGTGAATACAGACACAATAGAACTTTAATTGTTTAGAGCCACAAACCATAGGGTGTGTTTAGGGCACTGATCAGTGCTCGCCGCATATGAGCGGATAACCTTTCGTCTGCTTAGTGCCAGATCTGTCCTACAAACAATTAAAATTCTATTGTGTCTGTATTCACAGCAGACTACAGATTTAAAGTATGCTTTGGATTTGCAGCCAACTAACGCGACACGGCTATTTATTTACTTATGGCATTAACTCGGCCCATTGTTTAAATTATATGTCAATTGGAAATAAAGTTGCCAATAAAATAATAAGAAGTAAGAGCGATTGGCAACATAAGCGGAAAAGATTGAAAGCGACCTTTGTTAAGAGCCTTATCAATATGGTTATAGACGCATGCATGATTGAACTAACGTTATTTAGTGCTCGTTTAATATGAAAGTAGTTCAAATGATTTGGATTTGCAGTCAACTAACGCGACACGGCCATTAACTTGCGGAATTAACTCAGCCCATTGTTTAAATTAACGGTCTATTGGAAATAAAGTTGCCAATAACATAATAAGAAGTAAGAGCGACTGGCAACATAAGTGGAAAATATTGAAAATGTCTCGTTAGCCCTTTCCACACCACGCTATTTTCCGAAAGTCGTGCCCTTGACGCCACGGCCGGCCTCTTGAGACGTAAAGTATAGTAGTGAAGAGACACTGTCTCACTATAGAGATTCGATAAAAAATATGTTTTATAACATATTCGAGTAAAAATATGCTTTGGTTTGAATCACATTCACCTTTTTACTGAAATATGGAAAGAATAATAAAAAATTGAATATATTCAGGAGTATTTTATTAAATATAAAGCAAAGTAAATTCTCAGAGAGATATTATCTTTCGCAGCACTATTTGTCTGATTTATCAGACTTTAGTGTATGCTTGCCACACAAGCCTTTAAGTTTTAGTGAGGTGACTGCTTCCGGTGATAGCATCGATAATTTCATAAATATATTTGACATTCAATTTCAATTAAATATTCAGTTAACTTTTAACCGCCATGATATACCGCAAAAGAATGTGTCTATAGCGCCAACACGTATATTCCATGCTGAAACTGTAGTGACACATCACTACGATAAAACATATAGGTTGAAATAAAGACTTTTGTGGAAAAATAATGGTTTGCTAACTAAAGTTCAATCCATGGTTATCCAAGGGTTGTGAGTTTGATTCCTACTCAAGCTTCCTGGGACTGGTTGACTTAACATCAGGTGAATTGGAGTCACTTGCCGTGCTACGTATAAAAAAAACTCTTCTAGTAAAATTTTATCTTTTCTTTCAATAATAAAAATATTAAAATATCGAAATACAAATTACACTTTTACGACGCACCGCACCGTGGTTAAGGCGTTTGTTAATGGCGCTTTTGTTAAAAGATTCGGGTTCGATTCTCGATAATAAATAACGAAATAAGAAACAATTTTTCTTTATTGACTCGAGTCAGGATGATCTGGGAGACAAAAGCAGTAGACGTCATCTGATACATGGGAAACTTTTGAGTGAGACTAGATGATTGGTGTGAATTGTCTGACGCATTTGTTATAAAATAAACATGAACATAACTATCGTACTTAGTGGATTGTAAAAATAAAAATCTCATAAAAACATATCTGTTGAACGTTTAAATTTAATTCGGCACTTTCAAAATTATACTTGTCTTCTCCCTCTAATACTCGAATTAATTCCTCGGTGGTAGTCATTTTTGCAGTTACAAGTGACACAAGACTAATGCGATATAATAATAGCAATGAATATGCCATTAATATGTAGGGTAAGTTTTAAAAATATATTTTTAAAATACCTTCAATTCACATCACTAAATAAATTGTTCTAGAAACATCCATCGTTTATTCCATCGTTTATTTCCTGTCTGATATATCAGACATTAGCGTTTAACACTGATTACAAGTTTCAACAAGATAGTGTTGGGAAATACGTGGATTGTTAAGTAAAATAATCCTAAATGTATAGAGCAAAACTTAATACTTAATTTTACATAAAAGATTTTTATCTTAAAATAAGCCGGTGATAATATATTCCTAAATATCAAATGAATTTATAACTACTTAGAAATCGAGGAAATACGACTGAAATAGTTACGATAATTGTGTATTGGTAACATCACTGTTGGTCTCATACATCAAGACTTTGGCGTTGGATATTAAGGTAAAAATCACTTAAATTTTGGCCAAAAAAAGGATTTGAATTTATTAGAAATGAAAATGAAAATACGTAAGGATATTCTGCAATTGTAACTTCATTTTATGTTTTAGATATTAAATGTTTGGAAATACCGACAAAAACTTTAATAAATTCTTTCAGGTATGTAAAATAAACGATTGGTTTCTACTGCTTTATTTGTCTGATATATCAGTCGCTGGCGTAGTGGGCACGGAAATGGTTTGTCTGATATATCAGTCATTGGCGTTGAAAGGGTTAAGAGCTAGCATTATGAGATATAGACGCATGTTTGAACTAACGTTATTTTATGTACACTTTTAATATTAAAGTAGGCAATTTTCCTGTTACGACATTAACTCGACCCATTGCTTGAAATTATCGGTCCATCGGAAATTTAATTGCCAATGAAATAATTCTATTTTTGTAAAAGTAGCTACAATTAATTGACGAGATACCTATTTGGTGAAGCAGGTGGTCAGTATTTAATTGTTGCCAGAGTAAAAATTCAGTTGATGAAAAGTGTCGAATGCTGGTTCCTGCTGTCGAACACTGAGGCCACTCCCCTACTTAGTTCACACTAAGTGGTAGTCATTTACGCTAGGCTAGGTAGAATTTTTTTTCACTAATCACACTGATATTACTTATAAATACGAAAGTTTGTGTATATGTGTGTATATTTGTTGCTTCTTCACGCTGCAACGGATAGATGGATTTGGATGAATTTCAGATAGTTTATAACTTGGATTAACACGTAGGATACTTTTATTCCGATATTCCCACGGGAACCAAGCGAGTGAAACTGCGGGCGGCCGCTAGTTATTAGATAAAGTTAAACCAAACTACAAATGGTATAGGATCGAAACAGCGCCACCTAGTAACCAACTTGTGTAACTAACTTGTCACTAGATAGTAGACAGCGCAGCGCTGCTTTGCTTCAATCCCATACGAATCGTAGTTAACTTTTATACCATCGAATAGTGAGAAACTTCACTCAGCACACTACAGTGTCATCATCATCACTTGCTCATTTTATATCCCTAATGCTTCCCTATAGATGGATAGAGAGAACGGGCCATAAACCACCACGCCTGCCAGCGCGTATTGGTGGGTGTTAACAACTGCTAATGCAGCCGGGACCAACGGCTTTACGTGCCTTACGAAGCACGGAGGAACTGACCGGGCGCGTTAAACCACTGCGCCATCGAGCTTTTCGAGCACACTTTGTAGTCAAGTGCAATGATTTATGTCCTTTTGAATCGCTTTATTTTTTTACAAAACTTATTTACTTACGGCGTATTAAATTTTATATTTACAGGTGGGAGTCTTACAACCATATTTATGGCAGAACTAAAAACCCGTACAACACTACGCGAATCGTTGGAGGGTCGTCGGGTGGGGAGGGCGCCATTCAAGCGGCAGCCGGAAGTATTTTTGGTATTGGTAAGTACATTTTTTATTAGATATTATGTTACCGTTTATATTACTGTCAAACCCTTTTTTTGTTTTTGAAGTGAAAACTTCTTTAGCGGCGTTGTGCACTTTTTTTGGAATGGGTAAAAAATGTTAAACTCGCGTCAGGACACGTGACCGTCAGGACACGTGACCTGATCGAAAATTCGTAAGACGGATGGAGAGTAGAGGAATGGGTAAAAAATGTTAAACTCGCGTCAGGACACGTGACCTCATCGAAAATTCGTAAGACGGATGGAGAGTAGACAGCTGGCGCGGCGTAATATAAATTTTTAATATAACTTAATATAACTTTTTGATGTAATATAAGTTGTCATGTTTGTGTACGATAGCCCAATAAATAAATATTGTATTCTACCACATAAATGAGAGTACTTTTATACTGATATTTAAAGCAATTCGTGCAAAATTATTCCCTAACCATTCCAAAATATCAAAAATGCACAACGTTAATATTCAAGTTTTAACTTCTGCCAGCACTCCCAGAGTGCAACCCGTCGTTTTTTTTACTGCGAGACAAATTGGTACTCTTGGGCAACCCGCGAGTTATGTGGGGCTCTCCCCCTGCTCCCCACACAACTACGATAAGTTAGACGAAGTACAGGTGGAGGGAACATACCCACTAAAACGCAGTAGGTACCATCCAATTGCGGAGGTAGCTCGGGACTGTATAAACCATAGTAGGTTTATGAAAGAAAACATAACTCGGGAGGTGATGTGATAAGGGATAGATGTAGTTTGGAAGACGGAGCGACAAAAAATTTGAGAGGGAAACAAAGGTGTTGCCTGTCCTAAAATTATTTTGACGTCCGCAGTCATTTAAATCGAATTTTAAACTAAAATCGCATTCAGGGTGCCTAGTGCAAAAATGAGAAATTATATGTCTCAATTTTAATTTTCCTCGTTTTAAGGAGACGCTGCTTCAACAATGCCATCAAAATACCCGATTTTGTTAACACACCTAATCGCATGGTGAATGGCAAATTCAGCACTTAAATGTTAATTGTTGTTTGCCTACAAAGCTAATGTTTATTAAACTTACCTACATAATATTTAGAATTGAGAGCAGAGAGTATTAATTTTTAATAAGGCATAAAATTATGTTGATTGACACATCGATCGATATTGACATGACAAAATTATGTTTGTTTTAGGTTCCGATATAGGAGGATCGATTCGAATGCCCGCATTCTTCAATGGTATCTTCGGACACAAGCCTTCCAAATTCATTGTTTCAAACGATGGACAATTTCCGCAACCGGACACTGAACTGTTGAACTCTTTCTTAGGTAGGTAAATCACGCATTTATTAGCCTACACAGGTCCCACTGCTAGCTGTACAAAAGCTTTCAGTATTTTCCACATGCTTGCCAAATGCCTTCAATCAATAATGTACTAGGTAGATGCCCGATGAGCGCTTAAAAAATGGTAGGCAACTTTGGGGCCAGCCACGAGCCACAATGACGTTTGTGGCGATGACGGTAAATAGGTATTAAGTACAAATATTTTGCAACCTTAATTTAATCTTTATTTTTAAGATTTAAGGTGCACCGTAAGCTGAAGTTGTTGATGCTATCCAATGTTTCTTCAGATTTTGTTATTCGAAATTTCAATGTATAGGCACATGAGTAAATACCCGAACAGAGTCCAAGCTTCCTTATAGCGCGCAAAAATACCTACTTTGGTGGGGTTGTCACACGAGAATAAGATACATGAAACAAAATATTTTATTTAATTTTTCAAAACTTTATAAATTACTTACTTACTCTAAATATTATCTTTTTATCGTTTTTGTTTTTCGATAATTTGATTTTTTTTCCCGATTTAGATAAATTCTAAACTGACAAAGTTTTTGATAAATACTGAATTTGAAAACACTCAAATGGCAGATCAAATGTACAGTCATTATACACGGTCTAAGATTTCAGTGCCAATATTTATAATGTTTGCTTTAAGATCGAAATGTTCGCGAAACTACGTAAAATACGCAATATTTTCATATTTCTAGTATTGTTCATACACACTGTACAGTAATTAATTAAAATTTTACTCTAATTTAAATCAAACAACAAACCTCAAATAACTACAATATTTTACGAGCGATGACAGTTCACAACACGAGACAACGCTTGTGACACTCACTGAGATCGTCCGCTGGCTTTGCCTGTGTAAACCGGTTTGTCCTCTCGTGGCGCGTAGTGAACCCGTAGGTGAGAAGTCAAGCACACAATAACCGTGCTATGTATCAGTGTACTATCGCAACGCGCTCTAAGGAAGCTTGGACTCTGTTTGGGTATTTACTCATGTGGTATAGGTATGAGCAATCAGGACCACTTCACCACGTTCGAGATGCATTTTTGTTCATGATCCTTTATCTAGTACAGAGGTTCCCAAACTTATTTCGTCTAACGCCCACTTTGAAAATCAGTTATTTTGTAGCGCCCCCCATTTTTTTCATCTTAAAAACTCATTAACATATTAGTCTCGTTTGGAGTTTAATTAAACATATATCCTAAACACGAATATTTCTCAGTGTTTGATACCTATTACATACCAAATATCTTAAAATATAAATAGCGTTGTGAACGCATTAAAAATAATAAATATTTAATATATTTTTAGTTTATATTTATACAATAAAATAGGATATAACTATGAATTAATAAATGGATGTTGTGTAGTAGGAGGATTTTAATTTCAGTGAATATTAAAATATGAAGTAGCTGAAGTTATAAATCACCTATCGCCACCTTAAATCAAATCAGCGCCCTCAATTTTTTCTCTTACGGCCCCCCAATAGGCCTCCAGCGCCCACAAGGGGGCGTAATCGCCCACTTTGGGAAAGACTGATCTAGTACCTAACCTACATTATTGATCGAAGCCATGCGGTTCGGGTAACAAACTCGGGATATGTATCGAGAAAATTGGGCATGTTGTTCAGATAACAGTTGCCTTTAGTGTGAACAAACCCTTGCCTATTACTACTATTATTTCGAACGTTCCGGGTTCGATTTTCCGCTAGGAGCAATGTTTGTGTAGTGAACGATCACGAACATTTGTTCCATATTTATGTAGGTACCTGCTAAAATCAAGCTTATAGCTTGTGTACAGTTGATAACAAATAAAAGACATCTATATGGTTTGACCACTGGCACCACCAGTCGCAGACCCAAAGGTTCTGGGTTCAATTACCAGCGGGAGATACCTGCAGAGAGGTACATATTATTCTATTCGCTTTCGTTGGAGCTTTAAGTAAGCCTGACTAACTATCACCATCATATCGAACTCTGTTTCCATAACAACAATATATGAATCCTTTTTTGTACATTAAAAAATAGTCTAAATTACATTATAAAAAATATAACAAGGGTGAACTTATCTCAAAGAGATCTTTTCCAGCCAACCCTACCCTATGTTAGTAGCATTGTTTTGTTACCAGCTATAGATAATATAGCCAGTTCGTCAGTAGCTTTAGGTTCTTCCATCTTCTGCCTTATCATCACTTACCATCAGGTGAGATAAAAACCAAGCGCTTCCCCGTTATGACATAATAATAAAAAGTAAAACAGGATTGTGGCGCACTAGTGCTCGACAGGAACCAGAGACCGAATTTTTTTTTCCTTTAACCATTAAAAAAAGGGGTGTGCAACTGATTTTAGACCACCTGCTTTTTCAGGTCACAGATTAAGTAATAGTTACTGTAAGGAGGTAAATTATTTATTTGGCTAGCAGTAGGTCACATACCTACAGTTATAGTTGAATAAATATGAAGTTCCAACACATTAATTTTTATTTTAAATTTTATTCAACAGGAATCGGCCCAATGACCAGGCACGCAGTTGATTTGAAACCACTATTGGAAGTGATGGCTGGGGACAACAGCAGCAAGCTTAAACTGGACCATCCCGTGCAAGTTTCCAAGCTTAAAGTTTACTATCAATTTTGTAACAACGCCCATTTGACGGATTCTGTCCACCCCGACATCAAGACTGCAATGAAGAAAGTGGTGGAGTATTTAAAGGAACAACATAAAATACAGGCGGAAGAGAAGAAAATTGGCATGCTACGGCAATCAATGCCAATATGGCTGACAACCATGAAAGATAAAACCACCTTCGAAGAACGCCTCATGCAGAAGAAGGTGGGGTTGATAGTTTTGATCTGGGAGACTTTGAAAAGTCTCCTTGGATGTTCCGCCCACACTGCAATTGCTCTTGTGACCGCCATAACGGACCGTTACGGGGCACAGTACGGAAGCGAAGAGTACAAACGCTGCCTAAAAAAGAGAGAGGACCTAGAAAAAATATTCACGGATATGTTGGGAGATAACGGTGTTTTCTTGTATCCCACGCATCCGACTCCTGCGCCTTATCATACAGAGCCTATAGTGAGATTTTTAAATTTTTCATATACCGCTATTATAAATTGCCTTGGCTTACCAGCTACTACGATTCCATTGGGGCTGGGCAGTGAAGGTCTTCCGATAGGCATACAAGTTGTGGCAAATCACAATAACGATAGACTGTGCCTTGCTGTAGCAGAAGATTTGGAGAAAGCTTTTGGTGGATGGGTGGAACCAAAGAAATCATGATTATTTTTTATACATTAATAAACAAAGTGATATACTGAATAAGTTAATAATATTTGGTACAAATTATGTTATACCTACCTACTTTAGTATTTTTTATAATCTTATTTAGATAAATAATGTGTCTAAAGGAAACATTGACGTTTTTTATATTACTTTATTTGTGGTAATCTACATTAAAATATAGTAATAGGGCTTAATTATTATTTTTATATCCAAAATGATATTACAAAGAATATTTTATCTAGGTCAAAAAGTGACAGTATATAATATGAACAATGAATGAATTCATAAATATAGGGGAATATTTGTTTGTAAACCAGTGAAAGATATTGCACTGTGATTATCATTGTGGTTCAATGTAATTTTTATTACTATTTTTATTTTGTATTACCTATCTCATTATTCATGTTGACATGTCTACTAAAATTTGTTTATCAATTGATTTTTTAATTAAATTAAATAAAATGAAAATTGTTAACATTTATTTAATAATTGTATAATAATATTTGCTGTCATTGTTGATGGGTGAATGGGCCGAATCTTTCAATTATTATAACTCTTCAGTGTACCTACCCAATACAAATGCAAATAAATTATATTCTATTCTTTTTCCTAATACCTCTTAAACACTGCCGTTAATTCCTTATGCGATTTTTAACTTTTTGAGTAATTGTAATGGTAAAATTATTGCTAGAACGCTAGAATAACTTCAAAATTGGATAATATAATTAATGATGAAAACTATTTATTTAGTGTAATGTGAGTTTGATTTTAATATATATATAACAACAAAAGTTAACAAAAGCAACAAAACAAAATAGCATTATAAATAGCTGTGTAATTCATAACACGCAACACTAGCACGAGTCACTAAAACTACTTAGAACTGGACAAGTTATGTATAATGTTGATTATTTCTTTCCTTTTAACACTTGGATTGATTTTGATTAGCATATCACAGGAGCTTATTTGGCCATAATTGTGAGCACATTCCGCCAATCGCTCAGTGTTACAAATGACATGGATGCCACAGTCATATCCATTGCTCTGTTGCAAACATTCTTTATCCACAAAATTAATAGAACCTGCAAACATAAAAAAAATACTGAGAATGCTATCTTGTAACAACAGAACTAATTGAGACAAAAAAGAAATAGTACAAACTATTTCAAAGAAGCCTATAAAAAACTTACCTGTTTTTGAAAAATATGTAATTAAATGACTGGCAAATTCCCAAGCGACATTATGATTACTCCCTGTTGACGAATCCAAGTGGTAGAAACAACTTTCAGGCTTTGAATAAACAAGGAGGCTCCAATGTGAGCCACCAGCCTTGTCTGGAGAGTCATTATCATTCAGCGCAAAGAATACAAACTTCTTTCTATGAATGTCAAGTGGCTCTAAAAAGGTTTTTATTTCTTCAGTTTCAACCATTTTTATGCACTGCGTTACTTCAGGAGAAATAAATAATAACTCATGTGCGTCACTGAACAAGACTCTTTCTAAATATTCAAAATAAAATGATATTATTGTATCATTCAGCCAATACGGCCCATCCAAAAGTTCGACATCTGACCGGTGTAACAGTATCTCATGGAAGCTCAGCACGACAGATGGTTTGGCCATTTTAACACATAATAACACTTCTTGAATAATTTATACTTGACTCCGTAATGATCTGACAAGTAAGAAAAACAACTGAACAATAAAAATGCAAATTAATATATTAGAAACGTAAAAAGGTACAAAAATATAATAAAAATAATTCCTGTGGGAAATCAGAAGCAAGCAGTCTTTATTAAGATAAATTTTGTTTTTAATTATTTAATTATTATGTTTTGTAAAGGGGAAATGAATACATAATTTTTCTTTATATAACAATAGTATCATTAATTTATTTTAGTCCCATTGGGCAATGTTTTTTATTGTTTTAGAAATATACACGAAGGTGAAAATTAACTTACCAAAATAGATCAACTGGTCTCATTCGGTATTGCACCCTTTCACATAAATAATTTTCCCAACAGTCCTAAAGTTTTAATCTTCTTGTGCAAGGTCTTGTAGACTTAATGTCGTTTACAACAAATTGAACAAAATTAAAAGTTCTCGATTTTTGCTACTGCCAAGCAAAATTTTTCTAGAATTGAAAAACCATTCGACATTAGAGATGACGAGCGAGCACAATTTATTGACGATAACGTCAAACTGACAATTGACAGTTTGTTTACTTCTCTTCTTCATTTTTATTTCTTAAAGCAAAAGGATTTCGCCCATACAACTAAATGTTTAATGGCATTTCATGAATGATGAGTGAAAGCACAGACCAAATATCTAGACTAGATGAAGATAGATGTGTCACGATTTGTATGAAAACCCTCAGAACAATAAGACCACAGAGGTGGTCTGTGGTCTTGTGGTTAGATACTTAGATCATTAGTTCCATATCCTGAGGTCCCGGGTTTGATTCCAAATCTAATCTTTATCTTTAATATAAAAATCTTCTGTGCGTGTGTATGTTATTGAACTCCTTCTAAACGGCTGGACCGATTTGGATGAAATTTCCTGTGTGTGTTTAAGTGAATTCGAGAATGGTTTAGATTTACAATTGGACCCGGTAGGTGGCGCTGCTATAGGGGTCCATCATGGGATACGGGTGTTCATAAGCGGACGAATGATTTGTTTGTTTTTTTGTCATGGAAACTGTCAAAGCGGTACGAAGTCCGCTGCACGCTGGTCAGCTAGTATAATAAAATTGTAATATTTGTACTAGGTTTTGGTTCTTAGAAAAGGTAGTGGCAGTGGCAGTACCAGAGTAGAGTTGTAAATAAACCGTTTTAAACTAAAATCAGTGGTTTAAAGCACGTTTTAAATTTGTTTAAAACGGTTTAAGACCACGACCACGTGAGCCGTACGTTGATTAAATATTACTTTAAAAATTAAGTTAAAAAGTCATAGAAACAATATGCGCACAGGTCCCTACAGTACCTACGTCGCGTCGTCCCGTCATGCAGTTACAATATCTTTGGAGAATAATATTATTGTGAATTTATTAATAAGTAACGAGATCTAGCCAAGTCAGACCTTAGACTTCAATATATTATTATCCTAAGTTATAAGAAGAAATGATATTTTAAGTTGTTATAAAATACTTATGTTGTTATAAATACATTTCAGGACTGACCATTGAACTCACTTCGGCACCCATTTAGATCTCATTTCTTTTGTCGTTGAAGTCAACAACCAAGGAATATCATACCTAATATTGACCTTGGCTCTCATTTCACATTTATGTATTTGGTGGGCTTTCTATTACGTAGCAAGCGACATTTTTCAAATGCCATTCAGATCATCATGCTACCTACACATTCAGCTATACTAAATTGGTGACAAATCATATAATCCATGCGACATTTTGCATAAGATTGCGCTAATGGATCGTTATTGTAAAAATGAGAAGGTATTTGCACAGCACTCTACTGTGATTTGTATCGAATGCGATAAGGTCAATAAGCGCTAGCTCGAGTGTCCACCTCAGAATAATTACCTAGTTACCTATTGTTCTGAGTGTCCGTCCAATAACTAGGGTTGACAAGTTTATATTTTACAAAAAAAGTAAGTAGGTAAGTACTTACTTATTTACCTTATAGGAGAAAAAAAGAGTTTAATAAAAAGGATTTTATAAGTAAATTTTTGTGTTTTTGAAGTTTTTCATAATAGAACAGTTAACCCGTACCTACCGAACACTGCGCTTGCGATAGTCTGTTTGATATGGGCTCACTTCATCAGTGTATAAATACTTTTGAATTATTTAATTAAATTCAATGTCTATGCGTTAATTTAAACCTTTTCCTATTCAACCATGTTTTATCGAAATAGTATTTTGTATGCTTTTTTTACTGAACAGTAAAAAGCAAAATAGAAGATGGTTTGTACCTCCGATCTTAAAGTGTATTATTTCTCTCCATCCGACTGGTTGTCAGGAAGAAATCGCTCTAAAGCGACAAGACCGCCAAATTGTAACTATTTTAATTATTTATAAGTTCATTGTTAATTTTATTTTGTTGCAATAAAATAATGAACTAATGAACTAAGTAAATAATGTTAATTATCTATCTATCTAAAAAGTGTACCTACTAAAAATTTTGGTGACAACCGTACCATCAATCTCGATCACCCTCGATTAAGTACCTACCTACAATATTTATTATAGATAGTACATGCACTGGCAATCTATCGTTGAGTAAAGAAAAGACACTAAATATAGAAGTACCTTGAAACGATGGCAATCTACGTCATACCGTTGGCTATTAATACCCATGTTTTAAAAGGATGAGATAAATAAATCTCCCATTTCAATCTTTCCGCCAATGAAGACGTTGGAAACCACAGAAATTGTATTTTACCGATATATTAGTAATTTTGTGTGTCTAATTATATTACTATAGATAGATCGTCTAACGTAGACTTAGCATATTTCATAGTCTTCGTCTATCAAATTCTACTCCAATTTGCACACTATCATTTAAACCTGGGCAAGATTATGCGAGGGCCGCCACATTAGCCTGAGTTTGATCAGTAGTAGACTTTTGTTTTATAAAAATGGACGAGGCTTTAAAAAAAAACAATACCGAATTTTGATTCTAAATACAAGATATTTTAACACTTTAACATTTATTGATAGAGGTAGAGAGAGACCAAGGCGCGTTTTTTTTATTAGTGGTGTCCCCAGTAGGCCTAATCCACTCACCCTACTTAGTTATTTTCCTCAGACTCAGACTGCTACAAATTCAAAATTTTCGCTATCACGGTTATTGTCAATTGTGTCTTTTAAAATTAGTAAAACTCTTGCTGCCTCTGATAGTTCCCTGTGTTTTTGTTGTAGTTTGTGGCGATTCATTGAAATATGAGGGTCAGAACTAATTAATAAATCACTCATATAAATCTAAATATAATTTCATGGTAGCTTTGATATCCGTATACTCTTTAAACTTAATTATGACAATGCGAAGACCAGAAGAGATCGTCTTTAAAATTGTTGAAAAGGTTTTATATACATTTACTCCAATAATCAAAGCCGTAATTTCAGAGTCTGCGAAAAATCGTCTAGAGGTATTTCCGTCGTTAGTTGTACCGTGTCCCTGTTTTACAACATCGGTTAAAAGCCCCGTCTGATTTTTAAATGCTTCCTGAATACCTACTTTTCTTTTTAATCTCCATAATAATTTTGTTTTCCCTGTTTGCAGTCCAAGTTTTCAAATCCAGTCTATATGCTATATGAAGAACACATTCCATAAATCGGATCCAAACATGTAACGAAGATATTCCATATTTATATAAGTCGGAGTCGATACTTTTTGTAGCTATTAAAGACATTATTAATCTCCGTAGAATAGGAGTAGCCTTGCAAATATTACACCTTTGGGATGATGTTTCACATAAAACTGATGTCGCTTTACCGTCAATCATGATAAGGTGCAAAGAATGAGATATTTTGATTTCTCCTATTTTTGTTTTACTTATCTTCGATTCTATTGCTTTTTTTTCATTCAGAATGATATTTTTGGTTTCCTTTTCAAATCTGAAAAACAATGGACGACACCAAGTATGTGGAATTAGGTGAAACATTTTCCCATACATTTTTTTCGCCCGAAACCATTTTTAAAGGTACTAGACTTCCCTTAGAAATACTCGTATGGTCACAGTCTCTGCCCTCCTGAGTGTCAAGACACTGCATTTTTTGTTTGTAATTAGCTCGATTAGAAGCGCCATCAAACCCCCATTTACTAATCAATGTTATTTCTTTGTAATTATTATCAATTAAAATAGATTTTATTATCCTTTCTTAATATCCAAAAGAGTCTGTAACTTTATTTTAGCAGTTGTATCTGTTATTGTAATATAATATCATCTTTTGGTGGATAGCACTCCTTTGCATTTTGAAGGCTGTAGTAAGAGTGAAATATATTGTAATATTTTTTTTCGACACTTGCCCGTAAAGTATTGTATTGCCATTTCGTCAATTTAAGTGACAAAATTAATCCTAAAGCCTCTGTGAATTTCCGTTTTTATCTAAGACACATTTTTTTACTTTTTGCACGTTTTGTGGATTTTCAAGCAAATGTTTAAGAATTTCTGCAATTTCACTATAGTATTGCCATCAGACTTCAATCTCATAATATGTGCAAAAGCTAATTCATCTGAAGTCATGACATGCTTTGGCTCATATTATGTTCTACACGTCTTTTTTTTTGCTTTAGGTCCTAATTTAGAGAAATGCTTTTTTGGACTTACCTCAGTTGATGTACCTACAGATAACTTTTGCGGAGATAAAAACTGAGCAGATGTGCTGGGTGTTAGTTGATCACTTGTTTTTCATAATAAAATCTGGTCATATTACAGCAGAGTCTAACCACTCACTATTAAGTTTTCTGAACACTTCTCTTCTTCTTTGCTATGAGCACTATGCCACCTTTTATTAAGATTATAACAATATTTTGCTATATATTTTTTTAATTGTTTTCGTTATATAATTTCACAGATAGTCTAGATTTTATAGCATCATATAAGATATTGAGGTTTTTAAGATTACCACTCCCTTTTAATTTCACGAATATATCGATATTTGTAACCAAATCTTGAAACACTTTAAGGAATTAGATAGTTTACTAAGAAACGAATGCAATTTAATGCGTGTGTTAAGAAATAAAACTACAAACTGAGTAATACATTTCGAGGGTGGATGAGAATATTTTTGAAAACAAAATATGACCATTTTAGTAACGCCTATCTAATTTTCAATAGCAATAGCACTATGCTCACCTTTGGTGGTTTAGTTTCCTTCTTAGTTTCCCAATGTTTTTGTATTATAGACAAGGTGACATTACCGGGAATGTTACAATCTAACTGTTGCCAACTGACATACCTACCTGTCCCATAGGTGATGTGGAATATTGTTTTAATTTATTATTTATGTTTAAGTTTCCATAATGTTTAATATAATCGTAAAAAAATATAAAAATATTTTTTCTTCATATAAACTTTGAGAGGTAAGTAACTACTTAATATATCTCAAAAAGTATTGGGTAAATTAAAAAAATACCTATTGTATTGATAGGTAGAATTTAAATATGTAATAAGAATCCAAGTCTCTACTTTGCGATTTCATTTTAATGTGGGCCGTCTTGAACCACTAAGGTATTATTATGGCTTGAAACTGTATACGCTCCATTCATTCATACGCTAATGACGCGTGAATGCATTGGTTATTGGCGAAGTTTTGAGATGGTGGGCAAACTTGATCGAACCACCTCTCTACGAAATAAAGGTAGGTTAACAAAAGTATGTCAAATAGTAATATGTGCCTCTCCTGCCAAGTTGAATTATGCGATTTTTAAATCTCACCGGTAATCAATCGGTAATCTCGAAGTTAAAAGTGGCATACAATTTTATTTGATTATTAAGATACATGTATACCGTTCGAAACTTTCTGTGTCGATAATTTATTGCCAGTTAATTTAAATAAGAGTGGAAGAAGCAATCGTAATTTTTATCACAGCGTTAGAATTAGTAATCGATTCAAAAACAGCACCGCTGTCATAATTATACACGATTGTGGACATTTTGATATAGCACTGTTAAGTTAGCATTTTACTGTATAATAAACTAGCTGACCCGGCGGACTTTGTATGTACTGCATTTTTTTAATATAGCCTATGTTACTCAGCGTTAATGTAGCATTCTAATGGTGAAATAATTTTTTAATCGGTTTTTTACATCGACAATTCGGCAAAAAAAGAGAATTAAGTTATTTCAAAGAGGACAAAGTTTAATCTGTGCACGTGTAGTATTCATGGTACTTGTGATAAGGTAAATTACCTGTGAATTCTTATTGATACTGCAATATATCGCAAAGATAAAAGCGAACTTTAGTTTTTAGAGGAATGCCATTAACATTTTTGATTTTCCGATAAGATACCAGTGTTACGATTTTATTACCTGCAACTTGAACTTATATGTATAATGTGTATTTTAATGCCCCTGTAATGTTTATTAAAAAAAAAAACAAATAACATGTTTAAAGAACTTTTAATTCTTTATTATAATTTAAGTAATATCTAATTGGTAACATATCGCCAGAACGTTGTGTTGTAACATTAAAATAAATAAGGTTTGCGAGACCGCATCACAAATGAAAAGCTAAGTGTGACATCTATTAATAATTTAATAACATCAAATTCACTCACGACATAGTTATACTAGTCAATAATATTAACATTCGCTGGACACAATACTTGTACACTCAGTACTACTATAAATATGACATGGTTGTGAATAATTTCCTAAGCGCGTCGCAATTGTAACTATTGCAGTGCGCATTGATGATACTGATTGGGCTAAAAACAAGATGTAAATTCCAGAAATATTATGGAAAGTACCTCCTGTTCTGTTAAGTATTTCCTAAAATGATTTTACTTAGTAGCTTCTTTTAGGTAAGCAATGAGGTCTGCGCGCTCGTTGGCCTTCTTCAAGCCAGCGAACACCATTTTGGTTCCAGGGATGTATTTCTTAGGGTTTTCAAGGTACTCAAACAGGGTGTCCTCATTCCAAGAGATACCTGAAAATGCCAAAAAAAGATTTCGTTACATAATACTTTATCAGCAATATATAGACACAGGATATTGGATAAGCTTATCAGTATGATTAATGACCTGCTATTAATCTTAGTTAAAGCTGTATGCAGACAGTTTGTTTAATATATCAGGTCTCTCAAAAGTTATATAAACGATATTATGTTATGTCTTAATTGTTCATTGTCTTGGTTCTTACAATGTGTTATGTGTTGCTAGCTAAGTCCAAATCTCACTTTTGTTATGTATATCATATGCATCATCTATTTCAATTCACTTCCCACAAACTGCTTATACATGTATTACCAATTGTGTCATACATTCAGTAAACAGTTTATATCATTACTAATTATTAATACTAAGTGATGAAATGATGATGCAATTACCCAAAAAGCTAAATTAGAGAAGTTGGCTGTTTTATGATAGTGCTTACTACCAATTTAACTGATAAAACAATATTTTTATATTTAAATCTAGTTCATGCTTACAGGTTGCATCAAACTTATTATACAAAAATAGATTTGGCCAGTTATGTATAGGTAATTGCAATAGTATTAGCACTCTATCTGACAAAAATGGCTTTGAAGAAACTAAAACCAACCTCTTGGAATGCACTGATGTCTTTTTGTCTTACTAATATTTTAGACACAAAAATTATATTTTGATAGACATTAAGAATGTGCAATACAATTGGCCAACAAGCCACATTATCAGAGAAACTTTATCTCATATATGTAAGCAGCTGTAATATATATCAATATGTTAATGTAATGTTAATATATCAATATGTGATATGCAGTGAGCAGTAGAAAAGCTGACCCTTAATTTAAAAAAAAAGGCTACATCTGGCACAATTTCATGGATGGCGGCCTGTTTGGCTCCTAGGTATACCATTTTCATATGGAGATTAATAGGAATAAAAAATTACCTTTAGCTTTGTTAGCATCGGAGTATGCGAAGCCAGCTGCCTGGCCAGTTTTACGGCCCCAGAAGCCACTTAAGTTGGGGCCTACTTTGTGTTTGCCACCGGATTCCACCTGTTACAAGAAATATGTGATTAAGGCCTCTTTCTCACCAGCTCGGTATGTTTTCGTTTCGGTACCGCCTCTGTACAGATTGTATACCGAGCGCATGTAATCAAATGAGAACTTTCACACCGAGTCGTTTCGGTACAGATTTTTTACCGAGCGCATCGCGCACCTCGGCACAGAATTTGTACCGAGCGGCCGGCCTCCCCCGTCTCACCCGCCGCGCGCCTCACTCACAACACCAGTAATGTTGACGCGACTGTACAATAATATACTGTACCAAAAACATCCAGAGCCTGTCAGGAAATGTTTTTTAGCAGACAATCTGTACAGATTCGGTGCAGAGGTGGTACCGAAACGAAAACGTACTTAGTTAAATTGTATGTACTATTCAACAGAACTCATCACCAGCTTATTTACGTGTCCCCACAGTTGAAGCACGAGCCTTCTCTATGGATGGAAACACCATAGAGTGACCAGCCTTTGTGATTGTAGCTTAACTTCAACAATCACAGATTGAGCGCATTTACCAATGCATCATCTAGCTTTGAGATATAGAAAAACTAAAATTGATTAATTGGCTTAAGACGACTTTATTTTTTGATTAAATTTCTTATCAGCAGTAACAACAGCATTTCATACTACCAATATGTATATCCATTTAAGAATTTGTAACTCAGTAAAGGCTTTTATATTTTATATTATAAAAAATGTTTTTTGAACCAACCAAATAAACTATTGCTTTTAAACTTAGGACGCTTTTCTAAAATTAAATTGTAAGCCAACAGTTTCTATGTTTAACTTTACATGTGACCTTTGTACTTCTTTGCACAAAACATAAGAAAGTGCATTTATGAAACATTATTGATAATAGGTAGAACAGTCACAAGCAAAAATATGTAAACAATTGTAGCTCTTAATACAATGGAATAAGAGTCAGTGTATATATATTGGAGCTAGTGACTGCACCTATTGCACTTTGCCGTTGTGATGTTAGCTACTACAGGCCATGATAGTGAAATAGGCTTTACTTTCCCACATGGACACCCTCTTTTAGTACATCCTATGTTTCTGGGGAAAACCTAGCTATTGAGTCATAAATGTATCAAACCATTAATAAGAAAAAAACCTCACCGTGTGACACTGTGCACATCTTTGCACGAAGATCTTCTTTCCATTTTCAGCATTGCCTGCAGGTACACCCATTTTATTTCTGCAATAAAAATTAAGATTTCATCAGCTTTAGACCAACACATTTTACATTGAATTTAATAGCATTGTGCTTGGTGTTGCAAGAAAATGAGCATGCAGTTGTATAAATTGTAATGATATGGACACTTCTGAAAATTTATCAAGTCTTGTCTCTCAAGTAATCTTGAGTAAAATATTAAAGAAGCACTTACATAGAAATACAAAAGTAAACCAGTATTCAAATTGAAAACTTCAAGGGAGGGACGAGAAATTGTTATGTAATACTCTGTGAGAAGCTACATTAGATTTAGATTTTCAAAATTAGGTCAGGATCAATGTCAACTGGGAATTTCATGGCTCAAGGTGTCGTAATGACATCATTACGTAAGCGCAAAATCTAGTGGTTAATATTCCACAATGACACGAACTCGCGACATATTCTTTAGTTAAGTCTACTACAACACTATGTATACCACAATAACTAGAAGATGACGATTTTACCACCTTTAAGGTTATTAAATGATTATCATCATCATTACGCATGGAACACAAGGTTATTGGAAAATAACGTCATATGTCCTTTTTTGATAGAGAACAGTTTTATTACCACAATAAATAGATGATACTCACTTTTTAGGGAGTGTGGAAAATTAAATATTACAAAATTTTGAATGACGGCCAATGCGCGAAGATTTTGATTTTTGCAATTTGACACAACTCTTAGCGTAGCGAGTGATCACACGACTAAAAAAACGACGAGCGGAGCGCGAACTAGGGATTATCGATAAACATAACATCGATTTTCGATGATCATTGATGTTAAAAGATAAAACATCGATGTTTTAACATTGATATTGCATTATTTAAAACATCGTAACATCGATCGATGTCAAGGCTGGTCAATTGACAAAAAATATTGGAACTAATAATGTGCTCCTACGCCCTGATATCGCCAATTTAATAATTTCTTTGTTAAATTCAAGGTCGTGTGATTTTATGGTTGTTTCATTTATTGATGTGACGATGTTTGCAAAAAAACATCGACGTTGGCTGACATCGATGTTTAGTGCTCGATAAACATGAGAATCGACGTTCAGCTATCGATATCATTATCGATGTCATAATCGATGTTTTTGCAGCATCGACCATCCCTAGCGCGAATGAATAGACACGACCACAGACTTTTTTTTGTTTTTATTTGATGGCTTCGTGCGATTAGCACATTTAGCCAGTGTCAAATTTCTCTTAGAAGTAATACAAATAAACAATATTTCTTTCCTGTATGATGATGATGAATGTTAAAAGAAATGAGAAGTGAGAAATGATAAATCCCCCAACCCCTCGAGTTTCTCAGTAAATATGGGGGCTTTACTAAGTCTAAGACTTCTTGAGAGAATTTAAAAAGTGACGTTACACTGTTTTGTTTCATTTGCCAACACTCATGCACACTCACGAACACTTAACAGTTAATAATCCACCATTACTTCACATTAATATTCGACATAACACAAATTTTAGAAAATAAAACAAAACCGCAAACATGACCCTTCACTTTCCCGCCAAGAAGTCCGACCACAGACTAGAGATACTAGGTATGACATAATGGACTGCAAGCTTGCAAACTATTTCGTATAAATTGATCAAAGACTGCAAGGCAGTGCATTTGCGAATTTAACTATTAATATTGATTTTTGCCTTGTGATTTTGGTTTATGCCCAATTAAGGGAACCACTGAAAAGAAACGTCTCAATAGTCCCGTCGCGGGACGACTCTAGGATATATTACTTATTTTCATTAGTATTATTCTCTTTTTTTAATATACATTTTAAGAAAAACTTTTTTCATTATTTTATATAAAAACATATTTACAATATAAAATATTATAAATAACTTAACCTAGGTTGCCACCGGCAGCGGGGATAGACACAAACTATCGCTGGTTAGGGCTGCAGAGTGAGGAACGTGCCGTGTCAAAGAGTACTGCCTTTTGTATCTGAGCCTTGACCCAACCTTTCAACTGTTCCACTGCGCTGGGCAAAAGCTAAAAACTACACTGCAGGTCTGGTGTCGCTAGATGGTATTTTATAGACTTACCTTTTCCCTGCAGCAGGGAAAAGGTAAGTCTATAAAATACCATCTAGCGACACTTTTGTAAAGTATCGACAAAGCCATCTAGCGATATTTGTGAGAAACTCTTTGTTATGCAGCTCATGAAAGCAAATTAATAAAAGTTAGAAATAGTTGCCAGTAGATGGCAGTGTACGACTTTTTTTTTACTTAAAGTTGACTACAAAAATCACCAACCTTATTTACATGATATGTTAATAACAGGGTTCTTTCTGCCTATTGTCAGTTTTATTTACCTTATGATCACGTTAACGAAAACGAGAATTTGTATGGCAATATTTTAACTGTCCCGTTTGCCACCAAAAGGCGCTGGTTCAAATATTTTCTCGTTTTCTTGAATAAACTGTTTTGTATGAATAAAACTCGCACTCAAGACACAAAGAGACAACAGTACTCCGTGTACTGAGGTTGCCTAGTGCGAGTTTTGTTTGTCAATTACGTTGCGAATCTGCATCTCGTGGCAACAACTTGAAATTGCAACTCACCACGTTTGTAACCGGAAGGCGGTACTCCAATTTCGTAAAAAAATCTCGTTTTCCTTTGGCCTTTGTTTAGCAGTGGACTTCGTTTAGCTGGGATTATAGTGATGAGGATGTAAGCGAAATGAAATTTGTTTATTTATTTATTTAAGTAAACCAACAGTGTAATCTTAAAAATAGTTCTTATTGTATTAACTAATGGTAAGGCTATAATAATAGGTTTACCTTAAACTAATTGTTAGTATTATTGTGATCGTAGACAGTGACAAAATAAAATTGTAGGTAAATAATAAAATATAGAGGAGCTCGATGGCGCAGTGGTTAACGCGCCCGGTCTGCGAGTGCTGAGGTTAAGCAACTTTCGCAAAGGCCGGTCATCGGATGGGTGACCAAACATTTATCATCTCGAGCTCCTCCGTGCTTCGGAAGGCACGTAAAGCCGTTGGGCCCGGCTGCATTAGCATGCAGTCGTTAACTACCACCAATCCGCACTGGGTCCGCGTGGTGGTTTATGGCCCGTTCTCCCTATCCATCCATAGGGAAGGCTCGTGCCCCAGCAGTGGGGACATAAAATGAGCTGATGATGATGATGATGATGATGATGAAATATATAAATATATAATAGTAAATAAGAAGTCACAAACCTATAGATGCAAATCAATCTTTCAGCTGAACAGAGAATTAAAAAAAAAAAAAGTTAAAAATAAAGTTAGCTACGTTATGTAAGTTACGGCACACTGGGTGCATTAACGCAGGTGAATTAAGTAAACGACGGGGAAACTGTAACTTTTCGGAGATATTAGGTATGAGTGAATCTATACTGGATGTATTCTAAGTAAATCTATAATCTCAGGAACTACTGTATATTATATATTATTAATAAAGCTGAAGAGTTTGTTTGTTTGTTTGTTTGTTTGGTTGAACGCGCTAATCTCAGGAACTACTGGTTCGAATTGAAAAAATATTTTTGTGTTAAATAGTCCATTTATTGAGGAAGGCTAAAGGCTATATTATTATTGCATCACGCAATGACTAATAGGAGTGGAGCAGCAATGAAAAATGTTGCAAAAACGGGAAAATTAGATTGATCGCTAATTAACGCGGGTGAAATCGCGGGGCACAGCTAGTAACTGATAAAAGACATTAAGAGAATTTGGGTCTTATTGGCTAATGAATTAAAACAGGGTTTTTTTATAAAACAAGTTCGATTTCCGGACAAGGAAAATATTATTTCTAAAATCGTATGATGTACTTATTTTTTTTTTATCAAAATTATTGGCCCCAAGATAGCTATTTCACATAGTTTCGGATTTTCAGATTCGGATCATACAAAAAGTTCCGGTATCCGGTAAATCACTCATACCTTGGAATTGTTACGGTTTAGGGCAAAGCTATCTTCAATCATATAAAATATTATTCATATTGATACCGTATTTTACCTTAAAACTAGTATCTAGTAGTAAGTAGTTTGGAATGTACTGGTTTCCTTTACAGCAAAACAAAACAACAACGTTTACAAATGGCTATTATAGTTGGTCCATACTCCTCGAGAGGCCGAAGCAAACATAGGAAGGTCATTAATTGTATTCTGATATTATCTCCTTCGGCCGGCAGATTGCGTCTTGATGAGGGTTCCGAGAAATTGATTCTGTATGGCCGATCGAGAGGACCAATCAGACTAGAGTAAGTTTAAGGGTAATAAATTCTTGCTTTTATATAGGTAACTAGCTTTGGTTCGCGGCTTTGCTCACGTGGGCTACGCGAGTAAATGTCACGTTATTTCAACATTAAGATTTTTAATTTTTAACAAATCAATGTGAGCTAGAATTAGTAAAAAGTTTCTAACGCAAAACAACGTAATAGATCACTCTGTATGAGTAATTTTGGTTCGTTTTGGAACCTCCTGTACAAATTGTCTTGCTCTACTTAAGGGATCATTTTCCAAAAATCCTGAATCTCTTCATAATGTCTAACCAGGCGAAATACCGAAATTTAAGGAATGACAGATTTGTATACAAACTTTTCACCCTTATTTCACCTTTTTAGGGGTGGTTTTTCGAAAAATGCAAAAACACGTCATTCTTTAATTTTATTGAAAAATCTAAACATCGAATCAATTATTCATTTTTGTAGTTTATTACTTTAAAAAGAACGATTTTACCAAAAAAAATCTCCCCTTTTTTACTCCTGTAAAAAAAATAAACAAAATTTTTGAGACACGTAATTTTTTATTTCTTTTCAAAAAACCAAATACCAATTTTCATGTATTTTACTTCAAAACTGACGGACTTTCATACAAACTTTCAACCCCTATTTGACCCCCTTAGGGTACGATTTCCGTAAAATCCTTTCTTAGTGGCTGGTTACGTCACTCAATTAACCTACATACAGTCCAAATTATATCTCATTAGCTTTGGCGGTTTCGGCTCGGCGATGATGAATCAGTCAGGACATGTCATTATATGTATATAGATGTTATTTGGAAACCGATCCCTGTTAATGTTTGTTGGACCCTTTCTTTTGTTATAGGTAAGTATGTTTTTTTAAATATAAGGACATTGCATTAATTTCACCTGATGTGAAGTGATGATAAGGCCAATGGCGGAAATGCACTTCACCCAGGATCCTCAACTACTGAGGCACTGGCTATATTATCTCTAGCTGCCGAAACACAACAGTGCTACAAAAATTGATGTTATGCCGACATATTATTCCATTCACTTTATCACGCCAGAAATGCATCGTGAAAATGGACAGGTAGAGAGATACTGCAAGACAAGATTGTGGTGTAAAGTATCAAGTTCTGTGCCTTGATACCATGAAACATGAATTTGATAATAAAAGTCTTATGTAGGTACAGACATAGAAAATCCTCACTAAATAATTTCAGTATTTTCTTTTGTCTTGTTATTTCGCTGAAACTAACAAGTTGGATAAAGGGCAATGCAGATTGGGACGGCATCGGCATGACAAAGGATTTAAATTTTTACCAATGGACGTTCAAACATATCAAATTATATATAAGACATAAATTCCCATGCTATAAAATGATCCCGCAGCGGGATGCCGTGGCATGCCGTGGCGTACTGCGGCAGGCAAGAGCATGCTGAAGGGTGCCGGCGCACGCCGTGACGTGTCGTAGGTAGTGTGTTGTAAAGAACTCGAGTCTTTTAGTCTTCATTCGATAGACTCGGCTCAATTTTACAAGACTCAGTGAACTAACTAAACTCAGAGTCTTGAGTCGAGCAGGTTTTAACTCAGCAGAGAAGCAGGCTGCAAGCCAAATGAGTAAATAAAATTTTGTTTTTGCAAGGTCTAGACAAAGAATACTGGATTTATAAATAAAGTTACAAAAAATACTGGGATTTATAAATAAATAAAGTTGATTTGTTTCTTCAGCCTATCTGTTTTAATTCATATTAACCTGATCCCTATCTAATATTTATTATTATAAACTAGTTATAAACAAACAAATTACTTACTACTTATCGAAAACATGAACATCCCTAAACAGAAGTTGCCGAGGCATACTTCGAGATGACGCGGCAGGCCGTGGCATGCCACGGCATCCCTCGGCGGCAAAATACTTTGCCATGCTTTGCCATGCCGTCCCGGGCTGCGTAGGCCTTAACTCGTGTTCAATAAATTGTGTCTGCGTGTGTGAGAGAGTGATAAATTCTACATCGCTCCGCAAATGATGTTTGCGGATTTAGAAACACAAGCAAAAGAAACACTTAAAGCTGCACGCGAAGACCTGTTTTAATGGCCACATGAAATATAAAACAGTTCCTTATTTCAGCCTCAGTGCCCGAGTGGCGCTCGGCCCGTTAATCGGGGGTTCTGGTGATTAAGCCAATACCCATCAATTGTAGCGATGACTTGATTTCTATTATGGAGGCCTTTACCCAACAGCGGGATAATCTTAGTGGGGCCTGCCGAGGTTTCCCTCTTGCAGTAGCACTTCGACCCATCGGGATCTTTTGTGCAAAAAGCGGGAAAAAACAGCGGGATAAACTATACTATTCTATTTTATTTTCTTGACTTTCCTCAATTCATTTTTATGATTATTTTGAGTTACCTACATCTAACAAACTGCTGCATTTCAATTTACTAGGTATAATGTTGTAACAAACGTTATATCATCATAATATAAATTAACATAGGATCAATGGCGCAGATCGACGGCACAGTGTTTAGTCAACGCGTCCGGTCTGCGATTTCTAAGGTTAAGCAACTTCCGAAAAATCCGGTCATCGGATGGATGACCAAAAATGTATCCCGAGCTCCTCCGTGCTTCGGAAGGCGCGTAAAACCCTCAGAACAATAACTAAAACTAGTATAACCGTTGGTTCTAGCTGCATTAGCAGTAGTTGACAACTACCAATCCGCACGGGCCCGCGTGGTGATTTATGGTCCGTTCTCACTTTCCATCTGGTGATGTGAAATCAACAAAGATACATATCGATGCGTGAGTCTTTCCCGCGGCGTTTCGTCCAAGTATCGCTAAGAGGGTAGTAAGGTCACTGGAGTCTTAGCCGCTTTGATTTCCCAGAGGATGCCTTTTGCTTATTTTTATTGAAAGAAACTTTTTTCTAAATTCGACTTATCTCTTTTCATTTGGGAGGTCTAGCGGGATACTTTCGAGTTTCTTGGAAGCAATGTTGCTATAATGGGAAATGAAATGAGCCTAGTTTTGTATGTCCACTTTCCTTTTTCGACTGAGTATTAGCTATTAAAGACTTTCTTATATGGTAATACCTACTAACAATTTAGTAGTTTTCAAGGATATGGTAATATTTTTTGTAACATACAGTAATTACTACTATACATCCTACCGAATGTCGATATGCTCATAGGGTTTACAATACACCTTTTATAACAAGTTTGTGTCAAATCTAGTATATATTAATTACTGTCGTCTAATAAATTTTATCCAATAATGAATGACTATTTTACTATAATTATAGGAAATATAAAGAATCTAACAAAATGTAATATGTATGTATGTATGGATAATGTAATGTAAACTAAGTTTTAAAAAAACTTTATCGAAACACACACACAAAGTGAAATAAATATTTGAAAAGGAAAAACAAAAAATTCACAAACTGCGAGGCCAACAAGGACCCTGTCTCAGCATAATACCCCCACGTCACACGAAGATGGGACCTACTATTAACATGTTTACCTGGAAAATTTTACTAACTCCCTTGTTAAATCTATCTAAAACTTTAAACATTTGTGTAGGTGAAAACCTACTTAAAACGACAACTTTGTACTACAAAGCGGTTCGCATCGGATTAGGTAAGACCGATTAAAAACTTTTAGCAATAAGCGAACTTTGGAGCTTTTGTAAATCTATGGACAACCTACGTTTAATTTATGTAGTGATCACGACATTAAGCCTAATGGTTTGTATGTGGCCGAGTCAGAGGATTGTGAGTTTGTCGCCCAGTTAGATTTCCTCAATAAACTTTGATCTTTATATCTATGACTTATGGTTGAACATTTATTGAAGAAATTTTACAGTTTTGGATAATCTGATATGCAGGCTATGCATGTCTATACAATGAAAGTTCTTTTGTTTATCGTAATTGCTAAAGTACTTAAAAAGCTAAATTTTTATAATTGCTGTTGGCATAAAAGAATGTGTGTGTGAGTGTGTGTGTGTGTGTTGCTGTATGTGTGTGTGTGTGTGTGTGTGTGTGTGTGTGTGTGTGTGTGTGTGTGTACTTTAATATACTTTCTGTTTCGCTAAAGGTTAAATTTTCCAGCCATTTAGTTATACATATATGCATCGGGCGGTCCACGCAGCATATAATCGCACTGAGTGGAAACACATAATATATATCCTCATCAGTGAGGGAACGACGAAGAAGAAGAAGTTATATATATTTTTATTCGAAGGATACTATGAGTGCGTTGCCGACCATGTATGTTTAGCTCTTATGTATCTATACATGCCTTACATGCCTGCAATGTTACTGAAACTTGGTACTTTTTGAAACGGAATCTGGAAGAATCGGGCAAAATAATAGATATCCTAGTGGCACCAAAGTTCAACACTTAAAGCCCAATATTCGACACAATTGTTGTTGCAAAGAAATATCATCGATTTTCATTGTTACAGGATTAAAGCTGCGATACTGAATAAATGTTTTTTTTTATACCATTGTATTCTATTCTAAGTACATGGTCTGTATTCAATTGTTGCAAAAGACTAAAATCAGTTGGTGGATCCTAATAGCAATATATTTAAGTTTGGTCTTTTAAGGCCCGATTTTTCAATCCTCAGTTAAGTTTCAACCAATGAATAACATTGTCATTGTGAATATTTTCTAAAGAGAATCTGTCATTATGTAAAAATTATTCAATGAAGAAACTTTTAACTGACGATTGAAAAATCAGCCCTAAGTGAAATTGTAATTTCTTGAGACAATAAATATTCTCTAAACCTAATGATTAAAGAAGAAAATTTCTATCACTAGGGTGTGGAACGGCAAACGAAGTCACTCACTGTGATTTTGTTGCTAATCCACGCTCCCCTCAAGGTGAAAGAGGTTGCATTGCATTAGGCATTTCCTTAAGGCGAAGGGTAAGGCACACTAGCGCCAATAATGGATTTAATTTGATAACTGCTAAACTGGTTTTTTTTTCAAACATTGCGGACCTATGTATGACCGATGTTTGCCTAGTGTCGAAAGGACACTAGGCAAAAATCTATTAATTAATAATTGTGCACTACTTTTAGGTTTGTTTTTGTATTCATTCGCTAACACCAAAAGTGGCCATTGTTTGTGAATAAATGCGATAGTCCGTTTTGTGAATAAACCACGCAACAAAAAGTAGTGTATAATTATGAAATAAATACTATGGATGCTTTCTTGTTATCGGACGGTACGCAATGTTTAAAAAAAGATCCGGTCCGTTAGTAATTGTCAAATTATCAATTGGTGGCGCTAGTGTGCCTTACCCTTCGCCTTAACTTAATAAAAATAATGACGCTCAAGTAACTCATAGCGCGACTGTGATGATAACAGGCAGCTTGTATGTAGTTTGTTAGTACAAATCTGTCATCATCCTTATCATCATCATAAGCCTTTATTAGTCCACTGCTGGACATAGGCCTCTCCAAGTGCACACCACTGAGCACGATCCGCGGCTCCTCTCATTCAGCTCTTGCCAGCCACCTTGCGAATATCGCTAAAAACCTTTAAAACTCCTTTATTGTAATCAAGTCATCACAAACCCGAGCTATACATCGAAAAATCCGAAAAACACTTTGCCCTACCTGGGAGTTGAACCCTGTACCTTCGGGTCGATGCCCAGGCTGAGTTTTGCCACTCGGCCACATGCCAATCTGTACATATCCAAAATTACACAATGCTGTAGGTACCTACTCTAGTTTTCGGTATTGGCTTTAGCATCTTCGAAATGTTTGGTGCGCATCCGGATAACTGGCATTGTATTACCGTGTGAGGGCGTGAGTTCAAGCAGCTGCACTCATATCCTATGCATGGAACGAAAATTGAGAGCTTGAAGTATCTGCAAACTGTTTGGAATGTCGAAATCTGGTTGGTTCATTTGTGTCGTTGTATTTTGAAAACATGATAACTATATAAAATGATATGAAAAGATATAATAGCATACGATAATAAGACTGATCGTCCTAAATAAGATTGGGAGTAGGGCAGGCCAATGATGATGCTACAAAAAAGAAAATACAATGTTTATTTGAAAAAAGACAAAGTGTTGAAAAACTCCACGGGCGGGATTCGAAGCCAAAGGAGCCCTATATTATTTTGGAGTAAAGAGTAGATAGTGTTGATTAATTTCGGCGAGTTGGATTGAATCACGATAGCATAGTTGGCAGTGCTTCTGATCCGGCATGTCATGGGGTGCGGGTTTGAATCCCGCTCGGGGAATTTTTTCAACACTTTGTCTTTTTTCAAATTGTAATTTGTTCGCAACACTATTTTCGTAAAATTATATATAAGTTACCATAATCATACAATGTTTATTTCAAATCAAAGCGTTTAGATTTTTGGCCTTCATCTCACCCGATAAGTGATAATAAGGCCGACCACAGACCAAATATCTAGATAGGTCTGTGAGGCCGACGAAAACGAAAAGCTTTATCCGGAATCTTTAACCACTGAAGAACTAGCTAGGGAGGAATTGATTAGCTTGTCTCCCGGTCTGTCGGAACACGAAAATGTTCCTGATATAGTTGTTATGGAAACAGGGTTGCCTAGATTGGAGCCGTGTTTAATACTGGCTGGCTAGAGCCTGGTTAGTTGCAATTGACTATCTTATCTCTTGTATGCTTAAAAATGTTTAACATGACATTACTATCACACAATGAGGAGTCCCAAAAAGTAAGCTTAATACGTATATAAGGTCACTTTATATCAACTGCAAATATTTTGACAAAACATCTAATTATATCAGTGAAATAAGGCCCTAACATTTAAAAAATAATTCAGGCTTGTTTTTTTTTACTTTTCCTGACACAAAAATTGTAATAGTTTTAAGAGCGGCCTCTCTGTCGGCTCTATCACACAGATGGGTGGCCACAACTGGATGAGGGTGGCTGGAGACAGAAAGAAGTGAAAGTGTTTGGAGGAGACCTATTTCACGTTTGGAATATTACTTCTCTCTAAGGTAGCCAGATTTTACTGGTTCTCTACTTTTAGAACCTTTTCTACTAACTACCGTTTATTTTCCTCATAAATAAAAAGACATTTAAGCTATTCACTAAGTATTATTAATTTACCTGGTAAACTTTTCCTGTCAAACGCTATATTTCTTGATTTCGAGACCCTTCGGCCATTAAATAAATTATACATAGCTATGGGTGGATAAACAAAAATTTATCGTACCCCTCGTTATCTCTAATAACACAAATGGCCCATAAAATACGATTAACCCAATTTTTTTGAGTTTGGTTAACGTAGATAATATTGGTTTTTGTATCCCAAAAATATAAACGTTAATATTCATTACTAAAAACACATTTTTATACACTTAGTGGTATAA
This sequence comes from Eudonia mercurella, assembly GCA_963082485.1. Taxonomy (NCBI): domain Eukaryota; kingdom Metazoa; phylum Arthropoda; class Insecta; order Lepidoptera; family Crambidae; genus Eudonia; species Eudonia mercurella. The sequence goes on from OY720038.1 coordinate 12,907,575, forward strand.
AAACACCGGCTAAGTGCGTGTCGGGCCACGCGCGGTGTAGGGTTCCGTAGCCCATCTCAATAATGCGGACTCTGAGAAGAGGCCTTTTAAGAACATTTATTTAACGATGGCTCATATATTTAAATGTAGATACTACCGGTTTCACACACCTGACAACGCTATATAAGTAGTTCCCAATGAGGAATTTGTACTGCGCCAAGTACATTTTATAAGTTGATCGACTGTTACTCTTAAACTTGTACTTAGCTGTGATAGTTTTCCTTTTAATATCGTCATATACACAACTACCGTGAATTTTTTCTCGTAACCAAAAACAACCATTTCACTGGCAGCCCCCCCCCCCCCCCCAGGGACACTTGACTACAACAAAATTTTGCACTTAAAGCTTAATAATTCACAAACGGACGCCTCAACCATAAAACTGATTCCAAAAACCAACAATATTTTTGAAATTGCTATCCAACGACACCCCACACTATGGGGTAGACAAGAAAAAAAATCCACCTCACGTGTAGGGGAGGTAATCTAAAAAAATTTTTTTTTTCAAATTTTACTTCACCACTTTGTCGGCGTGATTAATATGTATATCCATGCCAAATTACAGCTTTCTAGTACTAAGAGTCTATTAGCTAGACTGGGGACGGACAGACAGACAGACAGACATGGCGAAACTATAGGGGTTTCTTGTTGACTACGGAACCCTAAAAATGTGCTCTATTTATTCTCTTTTTTTTAAAAACGTAAGAACTACGAAACGTTACGAGTCAGTAAGAAACAAGACAGTGCTACAAGACTACACCATAGCATCGAACCGTAGTTCCTGAGGCACATTGAACATACTATGATCCGATACTATCGTCATCATGCATGACAACAGCCTGAACGCGTGCCTCGTCTATCTATTATCTTTATAATCATAATATTATGAAAGAAACTACGTATTCAACACGCTGGCTAGAACGGATTGTATCCCATGCTACTTCAGGACACTAATGGCAAGTATATCTACTCAAAGTTGGTGATTACGATGATTTGTCTACCCCTTTTTGGGAGAACGTGAGAGTATGTATGTATGTATGTATGTATGTATGTCATACTAACAACAACCTAAACTAAATATAAGTAACAACCTAAAATAAAAATAAGTTTTATTATTTTAATTCAATAAGAGCGTTTTTGTTATATTCCTGAAAAACATTGACACTTCATTTGGGCCTCCAATTAATTATGATACAGAGCCCGTCTACTGCCGTCTACGCTACTGTTCTGCTTGGACAAGTAAAGTGTCACAGAATATAAAAATAATGTTTACAATGCCATCAAAATTTGATTAGTACATTGAGAATTTAATCAAAAAGTTTTATAAGTAAACAAACATTTTCATTCACAAATACTTTATGAAAGGGCAAGAATTAAAAGGAATTGTTGCTGGCAAAGCCATTAAGGGGTTTAAACTTGGTTTTACGATCTGGATCCTTTCGTGATGGCGGGCTTAAGCTCACTCCCGCTATCTGTCTAATCTAAGACGTTCGTTTGTTTCTTTAAAGTGTTCTTGAGCATTCCCACTGCAATACTGGGACAATGTTGTGAAATAAGATTTGAGTTTAACGTATTTTTTTTACGGACTAGGATAATTGGCACCTGTGACCAACACTTTCATCCTAGTGTTCAACACAATTTTTGTGGGTTAAAGTTACTCGCGTCCGTAGGTTTACCCTTGAGACCCTACTCGTGACCCCTGGGTAAAGCTAAATGAGTGACACTGTCTGAGTGGTAAAGCCACGCTGCGTTGCAGCACGAAATGAGCCGGCTCGCCCAGCGTAATACCACCATCTCCTCTCACAGAATATCGGCGTGAAACAATGGCACTCGTTGCTGTTGTGTTTCGTCCGGTGAGTGAAAGTACCGGAGGCCCATCTCTCACCCCTCCCCCTCCCAATTCTTACTTCCTCCTCCTTCCTCAAGGCCGGCAACGCATCTGCGATTACTTTAGTTATGCGGGTGTCCATGAGCGACGGCGATTACTTCCCATCAGGTGACCCGCCTGCTCGTTTGCCTCCTTTTAATATAAAAAAAAAACATGTAAAAAAAATAAATGAGAAAAAATAAATCAACATACATATAAGTTTGCAAATTTATATCAGTTTACACAAATTTACTTCAGTCATCTGCTAGTAACTGATCGTTGTTTATTTAAGATATGCTTTAGATACCTAAAGCATACCTTAAATAAATCTATACAGATTTAAACACACACAGATCTACGATTTATACCTAAGTATAAAAGTACTATATTTTTTTGTATTATTTATTTAAGCTTTGTATTTGTACTGCACTTACAGTTACAATCAAAGCGTGCTGTAGGCCAATAACATTATGTGTAGATAATTATCTAAATCTATACTAATATTATAAAGAGGAAACCTTTGTATTTTTTATGTATGTATGTTTGCAACGAATAAACTCAAAAACTACTGGACCGATTTAAAAAATTCTTTCATCCATTATAATGCTACATTAGCGCTGAGTAACATAGGCTATATTAAAAAAAAAGAAATGTGGTACGAAGTCCGCCGGGTCAGCTAGAAGTATATAAAAAAACGAATAACTCTTTTAACTTATTTATATGAAGCTAAGAGTAGAAAATATGGACTTGGTGATTAAACCTGGGATCTTAGGATATCAGGCCGAACGCTCTGCCACTCTACAACAATGTCCTAATTGAGACCTATTGATGGTCGGTCCATAGAGAATTCTACAATGAAACAGCGATTAGCGTGCTTGGCAAAGTTTTCCATACTCATGAATAAACAATATTCGACAGTGTAGCATCGGGTCGTACTTTGTCATCGGATAGGGATGCAACCGTTGAATTTTCCAAAGTGATAGAACTAGGGTGAGACTGCCGCTAGACAAGAGAAGCGATTAAAAGGTCTCAAAATCAGAGGTCGATTCCCAATGAGTTTACATATTGTATTCCATTAGGTCGGACATAGTGGCAAACTTGCATGTAAATTAAGTTCGTAAACGAAAAAAACTAACAATACTTTAGTACATAACGTTACTTAGGTGCCTAGTGTGAGTTTTGTTTACTATCCGTATTCATTCGATTACGTTAACGAAAACGAAAATTAGTGTGGCATTGAAGCAGCGCCTCCTTGCGGCATACGAGGAGAGTAACAATTTTGCCATACAAATTCTCGGTTTCGTTAACGTCATCGAATAGCGAATGAAACTTGCAGTAGGCACCCTGCATTACCGCTTTATAGAAATAACGTTATTTAACGATACTTATCGTGTGAATTTAGTAATGGAATCAAGCCCTGAATTTGAGCTAATCATATTTAAATGTATCATTCTGTTTTTTTACAAACAAAGACAGAGATGTTACAATCTTTAATATGTAATTTAGTGAGTCGTGGAGCTAGCCCTAGCAAGCCACAAGCCATCTCTTTGTATTATTCATACAAAAACGTCAAACGTCTGTTAAACCTTTGACTGGTTTGTACGTTTATTACCGGTTATCAAGAGAAAGGAAGGAAGAAAGAAAAACAAAAGAAAATTTGTTTACTGACACAAAACACAACGTACAAACATGTAGTTTAAAAAAAGTAAATTTTTGAGTGTAATATCTTTGGTATACTATTTTATATTGAGAAGTGCACATTTTTCAAATTTTTCTGTGACTTTTTTTCCCTCTAAGGGCTTGTTGGAAGAAATTTCACTGTGAAAGCAGCGGGTTTTGCATCGAAAAATCTGAAACATACTTTGTCTGACCTGGGAATTGAACCCAAGACATCCGGGATATCAGAATATAGAGCGCATTGCCACTTGGCTAGCGAGGCATCTTCGTCGTCTAGATTAAATATAAAGCATTAATAAAATAGATAGATAGATAAAAAATATATATTTAAATAATTAAAATACTAATTATTTAACTCTTTTCCCCTTTTTATATCTGACAACCCTCTAGTTGTAATAATGTTGTTTCTCCCACTACCTACTAACGAATGTAGCTTTAAACTGACAGTGTTATTGGCCTCATCAGTTTTCAAGTACACTTAATCAGCGGTAAATTAGCAAACTTTGTTTAGGCCGGTGTGGTTGGAAACAATAACCGTGTTTGCGTTGTGCGAAATTAATGAGCAAACTATGTAGATAGTTGGTTATCTAAGTAATTGTGTTGTGATTATTTACATATAATTTTACGCAAATATTGTTGCGAACATATTACAATTTGAAAAAAGACAAAGTGTTGAAAAATTCCACGAGCGGGATTCGAACCCGCACCCCGTGACATGCCGGGTCAGGTGCACTACCAACTATGCTATCGTGGCTCAATCCAACTTGCCGAAATTAATCAACACTATTTACCTTTAGCCTAATTCTTAACTGATCTTTCAATATTTGTAAAAATATTTGGATCGGATGTTTATGACGTAGTTGTCGACATTGAATAGGGCTCCTTTGGCTTATAGAGTAAAAGTAAATAGTGTTGATTAATTTCGGCGAGTTGGATTGAGCCGATAGCATAGTTGGTAGTTCACCTGACCCGGCATGTCATGGGGTGCGGGTTCGAATCCCGCTCGTGGAATTTTTTCAACACTTTGTCTTTTTTCAAATTGTAATTGTGTTGTGGTAATAATAATAAAATATACTGAGTTACTTATGGTGATATGTCGAATACCAAGTTATGACTACTTATGACTGTGATCACTACATTGGGACTAACTCATCATTATCATTAGCCTGCATTGGTCTACTGCTGGATTTAGGCCTCTCCAAGTGTACGCCCCTGAGCACGATTCAAAGCTACTCTCATCCAGCTCTTACCAGCCACCTTGCGTACTAACTAACTACTTGCATTTTATTTATGCCTCTATCTGCCGTACTCAGAGACGTTAATTAAGTTTTAATGACAATTAAATGTCTTTCTCTCTCTATTTAGCACTATACATAAGAAAGTGACAGCAAGAGACTTTAATTGTTGAGATTTAATTGTCATTAAAACTTAATTGACGTCTCTGAGAACGGCAGTATGTGTAAGAACTTGAGCTTTATCTCAACTGAAGATGCCTACTTTACCCGCATTGTGGCAAATAAATAGATCAGTTGCATTGAGAAGTAGAGTGATGACGATGATGATGATTAATAGCATTGTTATCTTACTCAACAATACGTCTAATAAATGAGTTATAACTCAGGCTATCCATCAAAAAGACACAGATTAATAACTGTCCCGTTAACCCACCATGAAAGCTAATATACTAGTTATTGTATATTTAGCGCCATCTGGCACATCAGACAAGGGGACTTAACTATGAATGCAATCTGCACAAATATTTCACTAATTCGTGTCTCATAGATTTATACATAGATGGCGCTAGATTCGCTGATTGCACTGTAGTTTCTGTATTTATCGTGGACAGCGCCAGTCCACTATTATATAAGGGCCTGCGCGCCCGCCCCTCACTCTCTTTTACGGCTGCAAGGTTATTGAACACAATAAATGTACCTCTAATAAGTAACAGGTGGTATTATTCGCTCAGTCCTTGTCACACTAGTATATGCTTAATAGGCATGGGTTCACGTTAGTAGTTTAACGGGGCTTCGGATATAACTACCCCACGACCTGGTCAACCTGAGGCGAGGTCCTTTAGAGGTAGCCTCAAAGTTGTTCCACTCTGATCCGATTTGAATCCCTCGGAGAATCTAGTAGGGATAGGAGGCACGCTAGCGTAATGCCATTCTCTTCACCCTTTGATCAATCTGTTTTGATAACACGGCTTGAGGAACTCTTTAAGTTTCTCGCCATTACCAAAAAAGTCCGGTTACGCTGAACTGATGCCATCAGCACTCTCTCTCTAAAAAAAGGATTGAACCACGATTTCTTGCATTAAATCCGACCATCCCATTTCACTACTGACGCTTCTTCACTTTATCAGTGCAATATAAATTTCGTGCAAGACAATTATCTACGTATAGAGTCAGAGTGTGTCTCCCTTTGTCTAAGTCCGCACAATGCGTGATTAATAACGATTTACGATTCCCTGTCGTACACATAAAGACGTTTGAATTACGTAAGTAGGATGAGAATTCGGTATTAGCTTTACGACTTTTGTCGTTAAGTCATGTTTAGGGTTTGCGCGTCTGGAATGCTAGATGTCTTTTGGAGTTGTCCAAGATTTATAATTAATAATAAAAATAATGTAGGTAGAAAAATATTAGGATAATCCTGCAAAAATCCGAAAGTTCAGGCTAAATATCATTAATAAAATAAACGCGAAAGTTCGAATACGTCATCACACCAGCTCATTTCTATGTCCCCACTACTGGGGCACGAGCCTTCCCTATGGATGGATAGGGAGAACGGGCCATAAACCACCACGCGGGCCCAGTGCGGATTGTTGGTTGTTAACGACTGCTAATGCAGCCAGGAACAACGGCTTTCCGTGCCTTCCGAAGTACGGAGGAGCTCAAGATGATAAATTTTTGGTCACCCATTCGATGACCGGCCTTTGCGAAAGTTGCTTAACCTCAGCACTCGCTGACCGGGCGCGTTAACCACTGCGCCATCGAGCTGGTGGTGGTTGGTGGTAGGGCTTGTTTGTCCGCCTGGCTAGCTACCACTTTATCTAAATATGTCGCCATAACATTAATGTTTGTAGTTGTTGTGTTTCGGCAGCTAGAGATAAGATAGCCAGTGCCTCACTAATTGAGGATTCCGGATGAAGTGCGCTTCCATCTTAGGCCTTATCATCAATTAACATCAGATGAGATACACGTATGTATGCGGTCATGTATGTACGAGTGAATTTATGCACATAAATCTAGGAATATCTAGGTATGTAAGCATTAAAAGCTGAATAGGTAAGCTTTTTTATAATAGGCATAAAAAAAGCGTTGCCACAGATAACATTTACATTTCTTATGTTAGTCTATTTAATGAAAAATTATGCGTTTGTAAAACGCATAATATATCTCAAATCTCTACGCCAATAGTGGGAGAAAATCTTTTTTCCTCCTTTTAATTTTTTTATAATTGAAAATACGAAAAGATTCAAACTACAAAGTAAAGAAGTGTCTTCGTTTCCTTCACGGATTGTGGGAAATGGGAACTAACTCTGTGAATAGAGCCGTAACGTCCTTGTCCGCCGCATTGAGTGAGGTCCTCTGCAATAAAACCTTTTAAATAAGTTGAATATTTTGTGGCTGATATCGGATTCCAAATCAGTATCTATACTATAATATTATAAAGCTGAAGAGTTTGTTTGTTTGTTTGGTTGAACGCGCTAACCTCAGGAACTACTGGTTTTACTGATTTTTGTGTTGAATAGTCCATTTATCGAGAATAGCTATAGGCTATATTACATCACACTATGACTAATAGGAGTGGAGCAGCAATAATTTATATAGCAAAACAACGTTTGCCGGGTTAGCTAGTTCTGTGATATGGTTACGAAGAGATAAATACATACATTAAGACAATAGACTACGGACTACGGGACTATTTGGATAGGATAGAGTGGATTTTTGGTCTTCATCTTTGTTAAAATAGGTTTGGTAAATTGTTCTTCTCTGCCTGATGTTAAGCAAAAGCAGACTCCAGATGTGAAGACAGTTAGTGAAGCAGGATTGTGCCTCACTCACCTAACTGACCCGCAAATTGCTTCTTTACATTTCGTTCTTGTACCGTTCCATAGTGAAAACTACCTGCGCTGTTGGTCGGCGCGTCTCCACCGCGCGCTGTCGAGGAGTCTCTGTGTCCAGTGTGAATTTAGTTTTTTGGTGGTGTGAAAAAGTAATGAATTACCAAATCTTTTTGTTCGTGACAGAATAGTAAATCGGTGACAACGAAAACCAGCACGCGTGGTTCTGTGAAGAAAGGGAAAATAAAGGGAAAGATCTGATAGCAGATAGACAATAAGATAGTAGGACAATGGTGTTATAATAATATAATTAAAGGTAAGTGATGATATATATCCACACTGGAAATCAAACCCGAAACTTTCGGACTTAGGAGCCTTTCTTTTCTTTTTCCTTTCTGAGCCAGTGCCTTTCCCAGTAGACCAAAAAGCTGTAGAGTAAAGTTAAAAGTTGAGTAGATTAAAAATAACATCTTCATAGAACAATTACTTTATTTGTAATGTTTGTACAATAATCTTGAAGTATGTAGTGTGACTAATGTGACATACTAGAATGTGCATTTGACAACAAGAATTACAAATACGCCGACAATGTATTTCCCCGTATTCAGCGTTGGCGCTCCGTTGGGGGAGTCGTTACACATGTCGGTGTGGCAAACAGAACACGACTTGTATTTAGGACCGGGAATGTCTGTGTCATCGCAGGATCTGCCACAATCACGAGTCAGAATCCATTCATCTGCAAATATAATTATGTGTGTTATTTTAAATTATCTGTCAACGTCTGTTTTATATATTATGTATTTCGATATATCATTTTGTAGTTTATCAAAAGGAAGAGCTTCTTTTGGATAAACTAATTTTATTATTTTAATAATCCGGAAGGAATTATGATTAACTCGAGGAACTCGATGGCGCAGTGGTTTTCGTGCCCGGTCTGCGATTGCTGAGAAAAAAATTATCATCTCGAGCTCCTCCGTGCTTCGGAAGGCACGCAAATGTTGATCTTGGCTGCATTAGTAGTCTTTAACAACCATCACTAGGCACGCGTGGTGTTTTATGGCTCGTTCTACCTATCCCCCTTTCCATCCATAGGGAAGGCTCATGCCCCAGCAGTGAGGTCATAAAACGAGCTGACTAATAAACTATAAATGCGAAAGTGTGTTCGTTTGTCTTTTTCTTTGAATAGGTAAAATTCTGTCTTACTTAAACACCCCTTCACTCCACGGGAATGGCTCGAGACCAAGAACGACAAGCACAGAGTTTAGCTTGTTTGTCCTTCCGTAACGGTATGTACAACGCAACAACGAAATGGCTGAAGGTGCCATAGGCTACAGACGGAGTTTCTTCGGGAATTTCTGACCGAACGAATTTCACTTGGTCGAAGCCGCGGGTGGAAGCTAGGTATATAAGTTAAACTTACTTGTACTGGAATGGAATGTTTTGGTCACACAAGCCTCGTGACCAGGACGACAGTACTTCACAGTCGTTCGTCTATCAGGCTGCAAACAAGTAGGGTTGTTGACAGTACTGCAAGCGTAACAAACTCTACTGTGTTGAAGAAGATTCACTGGCGCAGATAACAGTTTAGATATACCTGCACCTTTGGTTGGATCAAGTATAGCGCCAAACGCATTTCTTTCGGAATCTTCATCATCTGATTCTGGAATATTTTTATTATCTCTGGAATTAGCAGGTTGACCAACATTTTCTTCCAATGAATTAGACAAAGATCGCCTGGTGTCTAGCTCATTTTCATCGGCTTGTGAGTTCTCGCTATAGCTGGCACAATTATTTTCTTTAACACGATTTTTTTGCTGTTTAGAGTCATTAGATTTGATCTCGGATTTTTCTTTAACTGGATCATCGCTCTCACCTTTTTTTGGCTCTAAGTAATATTCATTAGACATACCAGCATGAAGATTTTTGTTAAATGGAGTTAGGAGTGGCGTTGGGCCTGTTTCATTTTCGTCTTCTGCGCTTGCTAATAAGTTGCGGCGGGAGTTGGGCTTTGCGTTTGATTCTTCATTTTCAATTTTTTGTTGAACTTCTACGTTGTCTTGATTTACTACGAAAAAATCACGATGACGATGTTCAGGTAATTTTTCTATCACATCTTGTGCTTTAGTTAGACTGTTATCGTTTTTCAAGGATTCCGGTTTCAAAAACAAGATTGGACTGTTAGAAGTACCACTTGGCTTGACTACCGGGGCAGGGTGTGTGGGTAACCAGACATTTGGATTCTCCAGGGCATTACCCTGAGTAAGCACACGCCTCGAACAAGGTTTTAGTTGTTGTGCCTGGCTTTCGACATAGTCAGGTTTGGACGCTACAAGCTTCTGCAACAAAGGTTGTCGGTCGGGTTCGTAATATTGTGGACCATAGTTTGGAAACTGGTTGTTTTGGCCCTGTTGAGCTACAAAAGATAAAAAAGTATTAATTACTTCCTATTTTAATTCATTCAGCAAATGATCGAAAACTTTTAATTTTAATTTTGTTCTTATATAAAACACTTGACATACCAGAAAGTTTTAGTACATAAAGTAATGTAAAAATAAAAACTATTTTAAACATAATGACTGTTTATCGATTTAGAAAAGGCAGGAAAACGACTTAAGACGTTAACCAGTGGAGATGAAATGAACTGAAATCCAATGGAAATTGGCTAAAGTACACATTTTACAATACCAAGCAAACAGTAAAACAATATCAGCTCATTGTTTTAAGAGTGCACATTCGATGGAGCGATATTAAGTGAACACAATAGATGTTCTGCGAGAATGATTGTCAGCGTTCCAAGCGATGGTTTACTACTAAAAGGCTTAACGGTGACTTAGCCACGAGTCGACACTACGTCACATATTATTTATATTTACTTTACTTACCTACTTTTTTATTAAATTTAAAATTGACACCGATGAATTTGATGAAGCGGAAGCTATGTCCAGATGTAAAGAGAGATAGTGAAGCAGGATTATGCCGCATAATACGTTCGCACCTTTTCTTAACACCTTTTCTAATGTTTATGGTTATGTGCGACTCTTTCCCCGCCTTGCCTAACGCAGTACCGAAGAGCTCGGCAGTGATTCTTCATACCTCGTTTAAGTTAAGTCATACTAATAAGGTAGCTGAGAGTAAGGTGCTGAGAGAACATACCCAACATTTTGATAGATTTTAATTTATCTTTTTGTTAATGGTGTTTTGCGATAAAGAAATGAATCACCAAGAAGAAAGCAATGGCAACTTGGCAAAGATTCATTGAACTTAATCTACCAATGAACTCGATCAGATACCCTTCGGACACTTATTATTAATTATTGCCGCTAATCTTAGAAAAGTTAACTTCCTTATCGTTAAGCGCTGATTAAATTTCGGAGTGCTACATTTATCTCCCGCCCCTATTGTTTAATCGATACTAAGGGTGAGAGAAATTAACGCTATTTGTCTTTGCCGTTGAAATTCGAGATTTCATTATTCACAATGACATTTTGTATTTTTCTTTTGTGAAATTGTTTTACACACTTAATTGCGTTCCATTTGATTCGTTTCATTGGCCGAACAAAGATGTTAAAGGTATTCAGACAGCCCAAATATGGTCGATGTTAATCGGGCTATACGTTTTTTGTGCTGCTGCTGCTGCTGTTAGATTTTCTTTCAGCTTCCTCAAATTTTTTTTAGAGGGAATGGCATCAGGCAAGCGTTTCCCAACCCCTACTAGATTCTCCGTGACATTTGGATCGGAACGCGAGCGAAACAACCCGAGGCGCCCTAAAGGCTAGGATCGAGGGTTAAAAGTCGTGTACTTTAATAAGTCCATACATATCATACCGTTGCCCTCGACGATAACTATACTTTACATTATATATATATTTACATACATTATTACATATACTAATTTGTTTTTATTAAAATCAATAATAAATTAAAGTCAATCAGATAAAGTTAAATGACCAATGAGAGAGTCAGATGAAATATTTAGTCTGTTACATGAAAAGGGCCTGTAAGAGGATTGTGTCAAAGGCTACCTCCAGGTAATTGGGCGTTCTGCCACAGATCAACCTAACGAAGCTTTGAAAACCCTCGAAAATTCTGAATAATGGCCGGCCCGACTCACGTTTTTCCTCACTTCACTCGTTAACATTGACATATTGGCCAACGCAGACAGGCCATATTTCTGGTTCTTTATTTATCATAGTGTAAGAATTTTTGTCATCAGTTAAAAAGCTCCCCACGGCATTAGTAATTGCCATACGTATTTAAAGGCAGTCTGATACAGCGCAGCGGCAGAGTTTGAATCAAATCAAAAACATGTATTTAGATTGACATAAACTTAAAAAGCAATAAACTAATAAAATAGTTATTTAAAGAGTGAAACCGGACCCAACTTAGCACATAATGCAGCAGGAACATCACCTGCAACGCTGATATTCTGCGTAGCCCTATTATATAAGTGTGTAGACCAGCAATTCACTCGTACTAGGTAAAAGATAGAGGATTTTATTCCCGATAGAAATGGCATTGGGTGATGAAACCCAGATGTAATTTTTATCGGGTTTTGGATTTATACTAAACACCTTCCTGTTGTTAATTCTCGTTTATGCACTCATACATTTTAAAGATAAAGTTGAAGTCGATGAAGAAAAACAACAAAGAAACTAAGAAACGCCTGAAGCATTCACCACTCACTGATAAATAAAAAGCAAGTTTTCAACATATTTTTTATCCCAAGCAGTTCTTTGCAAACTTTGGCGAATTTTAAAATGTTGCGAGCGGTTCTGTTGGATAGAGTTGTAGTTTTTTTTAAATTAGCTTTAATAAAGGGGCCTTATTTTTTATGTTATGAAACTCTAAGAAGTTTGTAAAGACATAATTCCTCTTCATTATACTGATTTCGAGATATAAGAGAGATATAAGAATTGTTTCATAAAATGATACTGACATGTATGCATCTAAAAAAAACATAAGAAGGTGTAGAATAAGAGTTCGACGTGTCACGACCTCTCAGAACTTGTGAACATTTAAGGGGGTGCAGCGCGGACGCACTCTTTATGATAGTGAGCGAGCGGCGCGTGGCAGTGGTGTGACAACGGCGCACGGTGTTTTACAAACCCCGATTTTGTCTCATGCCCTTTTTATTGTTAAAATCATTAGTTTATATAATTCTAAGCACTACATTGAAAATCCGGCATCAATACGACCTTTAGTTTCGACAAAAAAAAAATGGAAAGTTTCCCTATATCCGGATCCGGAAAATCACAAAAACATTAATATAAAATAAAATTAACGACTATTTAAAAATTTGATTAAACGTATTGTTTACATTTAAAAAAACAAACATTCTGTCCATTTTTGGAATATGTAATGTTAACAGATTATTAAATAATAATGTTTTTTTCGTATTTCATTTATATTTATTATTTCAAGTATAATGCCATATTAGAGCGAGATATTTTTACAGTATATTCTTCATACGTTATTCTATCAATATTATGAAAACCACTATCTAGTTCCGCGTTATTCAAAATATATTGGTGTTTTTATATTTTGGTTAGGGTTGTCACCTCCGAATATCCGGACTTATATTTATTTTTATCGGTGGTTAAAATGCATGTAAGTAAATGCTTTTTGGTTATTCGCTTTCATTCGGAATAACCAAATTTTCGTCATCTGCATAAAATGAGGTACTGTTTTCATATACATTCACAGGTTTCAGTAGACTAACTGCTAATGCCGGCAACGGATTTTTTTTTGCTTTGCGTTTTCTTTTAATTGATGTATAGTCGGAAATGACCGGGTCTGACGATTCTAAAGCTCTGTGAAACAAATCGGATATTGTGGCTTCACGACTGATTTTCCGAGTATGATGTTCTCTATCAAATCGCCAGAATTTGTTTCGTGATTCTGCTGCCTGTTCTGATAACATTCCGACGGGTAGTAATGACGAGTCAATAATTTTAGCACCATGAACTAAAATCTTATGTAGTGTGACTGTCATGGGATGCCACGCATATTTTTCAATGTATTTATACGCCAAGTTTTTACAGAACGCTGCAAATCTTTCAGTATCAATCGGTAAATTACTGGACAATACTGTTGAAATTATATATAAGTGGTCCAAAAGCCACTTGTCAAGATTTAAAATTTCAGCAAGTATTCCGCGATGTTGATCTGAAAACGCGGTCCTGGCCGTGTTTCCGTCGTTTGTAGAGCCTGAAGTAGGACGCACTACATCCACTAAGAGACCCACTTTTTCCCTTATTTCGGATTGAATTTTTTTTTTCCGCTCTTCTACCAAGCGGCCTTCGTTGGAGTTTTTGTTGACGCGCCATTTCTTAATTTCGACTTTATATCCAAGTTTTAGTACAAATTCCAAACATCGAATCCAGAAATGTAAAGGGCTAACCCCGTAAGCCAATAAACTGTCATCTACAATCGGTGTCGAAAAAGCCTTGTCAATATTATTGAATTGCTTGGAAGTCAAATGACAATATGGGCAGCGAAGCTGAGATGGTGTATTCAAAAGCATATTTAAAATCTTGCCGTCTATAGCAGCACAAACCAATTGACAATGAATCTTTATTTTGTGGCCTTTTGATGTTTCCATATGGAAGGGGGTGAGGTTATCTATTTGTTCCTGTATGATTTGTTTTTCGTTTAGTACCAATTCGCTGGATTCTTTTTTGTACTGAATATGAATTGGTCTACAGAAACGATATGACTGCGGCGAAGGGTTCATCCAAAATATGTCCATACTGTTATTCGTTGTAATTTGTAGTGGAACGAAAGTAGTCGCGAACATACTATTTTCGTCCACATCTTTATCTAAAAAGGATTGCTTGTATAAAGACTGACCAGTAGATCCATCAAATCCCCAGTTCCCTATGAAATTGCATTCTATTGTTTGGATGTTTTTATTTTCACAATAGTTGTTGAAAACTTCATCAGTTAATTGAAGTATACGATTCAAAGTATGCTGCAATAACTCTTCAACAGGCACAGATGCTTCAGATTCTGATATTTGGATTCGGTCAGGGTAACACATTTTTTTTGCCTCAAGTAATTTGTAATAAGGGGGGTATATGTCATCTCCACGATTTTTATGGTCCAAACGAAACTCATTATATGTTTGAACAGTTAAATTTCTATCAATGAAGATAGAAAGTGCATTTTCAGGTGTGTATGGCTCGGATGACTGCTGAATTTTGTTCAAAATATCCACTGCTGCAGTTTCTGATGTAAGGCATAAGCTGATTATAGTTTCTAAGCTTTTTGCTGATTGATGGGGTAGAGGGTTATGATTTATTTTAAGTGATTTCACAAAAGCTTGAACTTTCATTGACGTAGGTTTATCTTGTAGAGTGTCCTTAAGTTTCCTTTTTGACCTAGATTGTTGAGCCCTGCTCAAACTTTTAAACTTTTTAGACTCTGGGCTTAGCGTTTCTGTTTCGTCGCTTTCTTTTTTTAGCTGACCACTTATTAGGGTACCACTAAGCCAGATGTCGTGTTTTTTTTTAAAATAAGGCTCATTTCCCTTGCACTGCTTAAGCAAATCGCGAGATTTACTAAGAAATGCTGCTAGTATGCTTTTGAATTGGTTTTTATTGTATGACAATTCAAAATCTGGGCCAAAATAATTAAAAACAACATCGATTCGTTCGTCTACCGGCAAATCCCGAGCGTTTCCTTTGAAAAGATCAAACGCTTTTGAGCGTGTTAACACTTTAATGCCAGACGAACTGCTTTCACAGTCATCTCCTCGAGCATTGGCACTTACTCCCGGAGGTTGAAGAGTGGTGGTTGTGGCGCGATCCACAACTTCACATAATGCCTCTCGCTGACCAACATGAGGGTTGGCGCCCTCATGCCCTCCTTCCATTAAGTCCTCTGGTCGGAGCCCAGAGAGACATCCCTCAGCAGACCGGGTCAGATCCTGCTGAGGCAAGGTGGCATCATGAGTCTTGAACGGCATGATGCCTCGCCCCCGTTTCTCCATGTTACATGTATCGAATTGGAGTTTTAGCTAATGCCTTACGAGGGTGGACTCCTTCCCAAGTCACATGTAGCATTTCACCGAAAAAAATGAATTAAAAATTAAAACCAGTAAGTATTTGACCATAAGTTTAATGTAACACAATTCATCTATTATGAAATGTTTCAACACTTGAATTATTAAAAGAAATCAAGTTATATCCTTAATTATTAAATTTTAAAACTAATAAACTAACAATAAATCAAAACCCCATCCTTTATATTCATCATACTTAAAAACATAAACATCATTTTCTTGAGTTAAAAATCAACTAACTAACCAAAAATTTTCTTTAAGCGTTCCCGACTGTTCTTGCGCTTTTCAAATGGTGATTCAAGATCTCGAGGTACTTTTAAATATTTCCATTTCAGCGGGTGCAGCTCTTGGTCGAAGAAATCGTCAGCATCTGAAACAAAAAAATATTGAGATAAACTGCCCTAGAATTAATCTTATAAAAAGCGATTGTCTGACAACAAGACCCAAAAATACGTGTAATACTAGTATGTAGTTTAAAGTATCTTACCTGTTTGTTGTTGTTGTGCTTTTTTAGGTTGTATTGTGCCTGTATATTCGTTTGTTTTTCACACTTAAAAAACTGGTACATAACATATTGTTTTTCATTACTGTTAACATGACGTCATAAAATTAAAAGAAAATCAATTGATAGAAGACAAATGTTATGCGTAACTCTTAACGAGATTCTTTGAATAATAATTTTAAACTTTAATAACTTTTGAATAACGCGGAATTAGATAGTGGTTTTCATGATATTGATAGAATAACGTATGAAGAATATACTGTATAAATATCTCGCTCTAATATGGCATTATACTTAAAATAATAAATATAAATGAAATACAAAAAAACCATT
This sequence comes from Eudonia mercurella, assembly GCA_963082485.1. Lineage (NCBI taxonomy): Eukaryota > Metazoa > Arthropoda > Insecta > Lepidoptera > Crambidae > Eudonia > Eudonia mercurella. Next base: position 12,924,121 of record OY720038.1, read on the forward strand.
ATTATTTCATAACCTGTTAACATCACATATTCCAAAAATGGACAGAATGTTTGTTTTTTGGAATGTAAACAATACGTTTAATATTTTTTTAAATAATCGTTAATTTTATTTTATATTCATATTTTTGTGATTTTCCGAACTCGGATATAGGGAAACTTTCCATTTTTTTTTGTCGAAACTAAAGGTCGTATTGGTGCCGGATTTTCACTGTAGTGCTGAGAATGATATAAACTAACGATTTTAATAATAAAAAGGGCATAAGACAAATTCGGGGTTTCTAAAACATTGCCCCGGTCCCTCCATGCTACATGTATTGACATGGAGTTTTGGCATTTGCTTTACGAGGGTGGACTCCTTCTCATGTCACATGTAGCATTTCATCGAAACGTACGTAAGAAGTTGAAAAAACTAATAAAATAAATCTTATTCCGGACACATTAAATATTGGCCAGAAGTGATAACCCTAGGTACAAAAAATCCGGATATAATTTATATTACTTGTAACTTTTGAATAACGCGGTATTAGATATTGAATTTAATACTGCTCATAAAGGCTTGTTTAAGCTATCGTTTAATATAAGAATCACGTTCTAATACGGCGTTATATTAGAACAAAAAAAATAAAACCAAAAATGATAAATAAATTTATATTTCTTGATAGGATCTCAGTAACTCTACAAAAACTTGTCAAAAGGTGTAGTATTGTATGTATATTTAATTGAAATAATCGAAATTCAAATAAAACGTATAGTTATTTTTTTTATTTATTTTTTCTTGGATTTCTGGACCCAGTTATAAGCAAACTTTGAATTTTTTTTCCAGATTATCTATAAGCCATATTAATTTCGGAGTTTTAGTCTGATGTTTCTAATGATAATAACTATTGTTTTCTTCAATAAAACCAAGGTGAGACAAAATGAGGTTCTTTAAAACACTGTGCGGCGCACGACTACGAATACGCACGCACACTAATATCTGTACAGAGTAGGCTGGTGATTTAATTGGAGCAATGTTTACTTTCGTAAAAATAGGCGTTTGGGTAAAAAATAATAAAAGTCTTAATATTTTCATATTCATCCTTTTAATGTATCTGACTTATTCAGCGCCTAGCACTAGTGATTTAAAAACACGTACATTTTCGAAATTCCGCGCGGCACCCCCCTTAATTGGGGCGAGAAAGGATTCGCTCGAACGTATCGCAGTACAATTTTAATAACACTCACGACGGGTGTGGTCTCCTAATGAAATTGTGAAACGGTGAGCAGACAGTGCTGTTGCGAACTTACTCAACGTAGTGTCACAGTAAATAAAGTTACACAGTTTTACTTTTAAAACTTGTTTCATATTCTCATAGAACTTTTTTAAGCTACGATAAATTTATGAACATACTATGTATGTCGTACATTGGGGACTATAGCTCATGCAACTGTACTTAAATATAGAATTGCCGAATACAACAAAAACATGGTCGTTACCTACTATTTAGAGGTAAAACTAAATAATTGTTTGTTTATAAACGACATGCACTTTTAGAAGGACTATAATGGGGCTACTTGAGCAAATCTACTAAAAGCAATTCTTTTTCAATAATATCTTAGCAATTCCTCTTAAATTCGTAAAGTGGTCACTATACGTGTAACAGAAAGGTGTAATCAAAATGAAAAGATCCAAAGTGTATCCAAACTAGATCTCGTATGCAGAGTCACTTAGACATAATTATTAACTTTAATTTGCCATGCAGTTTTTATTTAATATTTCTCATATTTTATTAGTAACGTCATATGAAAATAAACAAGTCACCGTCACTAGTGGATTAGTGAACTTTGTGTACTCACAATCCTACTTGTCAATGCCTCAGAGCGCAGAATAGTTAGGAACATAAGACCACCGCACCGCCCGGTTCGCTCGGCACTCGACGAACGGCTAGAACCAAAGAGATTTAATAGGTTAAATGTCTTTGGCTAGAACAGACGACGCTTGGCGGCTTGGACAACGCAAAACATCACTAATTTATGCTTCTCAATGAATTGAATAGTTAACAACAACAATGAAACTTTCATTTCACTTTGTGTTATTAAAATATTTCACTGAGACGCGCACGGCATCATTACATTTACACAGTGCGAAAAGCGGTAACTATGAATTCCTTCATCTGCCCTTGCATCTCACACTCGCCGATATAAACTATTTGTTTTGTTTGTTATGATCCATATTGATAATTAAATAACAACGCAAATAGATAGCAATTCTGCTCGAAGAAATAATAAATGTATGTAAATACAAACCACCATCAGACTGCCCGAAAAGAGAATCACCATTACAAAAACCGCTTTTGCTAAAATTGCATTGTTATTTTTTACGTCTCTGATTTCACCTTTCACTTCCACTGAAATAGTTTGCCAACTTTGAATGATATTTGAGTTTATTTTTTAACCTCAGGCCGATTTCGATTCAAACTATTTAAGTCAAAGGTACTAGGACAACAGATTCGTTAGAAACTAACAACGAAAGTGGTTTACGACTTTTTTGTAAAAGTTTCTCTTTCCTCATTCAGTCGGTTTATGGTGGTTTGTCAAATCAATGTCAATGACAGTCACTTTACATAATTATTATTACTTTGTGAAGAGTTGCTATTTATTTGCGTTGTTATTTAATTATAAAATGGCTTTCTTTTCATGGGGCTACGTAAAAAAATGTTGTCGAGTGTGAGATGTAAAGGCAGATGAAAGAATGCATTGTTGCCGCCTTTCGCACTGTGTAAATTAAAACAAGTGTAATAAAAGTTTTAGTGTTTTTTTTAACTTTTTAATTCATTGAGAAGCATTTGCGTTTTTCAAGCCGCCAAACGGCTGTAGGTTCTCTCCTCGTCGTCATGTGCCGAGTGAACCGGGCGGTGCGTTGCTATGTTCCTAACTATTCTGCGCTCAGTGTACCAGGCGTGCATAGGTAAGTTAGGAGTGATTATAATTGTGAGTACACAAAGTTCACACTAGGGATAGGTCTTTATTTGATATGACGTCACTAATATAAATATTAAATTAACAATTGCATTTTAATTTGTAAAGTTAATAATAACGTCTAAGTGACTATGGATACAAGTTCCAGATCGGATACACTTTTATAATACAAATAATACAGCAATCAAATTACTAAAGCCATGGACCAAAGACATTTAACTACTTACTCTTTGCCATGGACTAAACTAAAGCGAATATGGAATATTCGTATCTTTATAACAACCGCGACCAATATCTAAATAAAATATGACACGGCCAATGAAATTGATAACACTTCAGTAAAATATATAGATCCTCAGAAGCTGAGGATTCCGGGTGAAGTGCACTTCCACCTCGGCCTTATCTTCACTTACTTCGGTAAGGTGAGGGCCAATCACTTTACCGTTGGGATGTAATTAAGAAAGTTAGCGGATAAGATGTACTGGTTACTATATATTAAACAAATATACTTTTCGTCATGCTGTGTTCTAGAAGGTACGGTAAAATAAGCATAATAAGGTGATCGTTCGGTCTGCGATCGCTGAAGTTAAGGAAACTTTGCAAAGGCCGGTCATCGGATGGGTGACCATAAATGTATTATCTCGAACGCCTCCGTGCTTCGGAAGGCACGTTAAGCCGTTCGGACCGGCTGCATTGGCAATCTTTAACAATCAACAACCCGCACTGGGCCCACGTGGTGGTTTATGGCCCGTTTTCTCTATCCATCCATAGGAAAGGCTCATGCCCCAGCAGTGGGATATAAAATGAGCTGATGATGATGAATGATAAATATAAATGAAGTTTAAAATAATATTACATTGTAAGGATGGCCTGCAAACAATAGATAAGGGTCGCAGAGGATCGACTTGCTTGTCGTGTTAATGAGGAGGCTTGAAGCCAGCCATGACCATAAAATAATGTATTATAAAATAAAACACTAAAATGTCGCCATTAAATAGATACATAATGTATTTTACGTCCTAAAAATACGTCGTTCTCCCTTCTGACAGTCAAAATGTTTATTTATTCACTTAATATAGCTACTTGTTAAATCTTTTTAATATACTAACATCACGCATACCATAAAACCTCAATAAACATAAGAGTAGTACCTATATATCACTTCCATTCCATATTATGATGTTGGTATAACTAACTAACTCGCTAACTTAATATGCGAAAGTGAGTTTGTTTGTTTGTTTGTTTATTTGTTACTCTTTCACGCGTATAATATTCAACCTATAATCATGAAATTTCGTACATAATCACACTAATATTATAAATGCGAAAGTTTGTGTGAATGTGTGTATATTTGTTGCTTCTTCACGCTGCAACGGATGGATTTGGATGAAATTAGGCACACAGATAGTTTATGACCTGGATTAACACATAGGATAGTTTTTATCCCGATATTCCCACGGGAATGAATAGAAACTGTGAAAGCGGTACGAAGTCCGCCGGGTCCACTAGTTAATATATAGATACTGTTTTCGACCATCCTAATTTGAAATAACACCACTAAAGAGTTTTTGTTGTTTAATTTTTCGGACTGCTTTAAAACGCTTATCGGGAGTCTAGTACTACGAGTTCAAAGTTTTTTATTGCATTCATGTTGTTATTATTGAACAAAGGTGTTTTAGAAATAATTAGAAAATCGTGTATTTTAAAAATAATATTTCAGTTTACATGCAATAACATTTGTTATAATAGGTTTATTTAAAACTTCAGTTACTTCAAATCAGACATATTTAACTGGCACCTCGTGCTGCCAGTTACTTCGCGAGTAATAAAGTTAACTCGCACGCATTAACATCCAGACACGAGCGGAGTGAACGCCGACCAAAATCGAGTTAGCAACACTTTACGATGCGAATTTGTTAAGTGTGTCGTTTGTTTCCGCGTTTCAGAAGTTATATTTGTCATTTTAAGTCTACCAGTAATCACGGACGGTGCAGGCAAATGGAGACCTTCAGCCCCTTTGATTAGAGGTGATGTTGAAGTAAGTAATGTGCAGGTGCCGGATTGTGTTTTCAGTTATTCGAGATGACGGTGAAGTTTATAAACGCGAGTTTCTAAGTTATGTGTCTTCAGTCTTTTAGGGTTCCGAGTCATGATGTTGAGTCTCGACTGGTAAAAAGTAAGGTTTTATGAGGTTTTAAGTAGTCTTAATAAACTGCGACGTAACATACATTGTAATTGTAATACTTTTTTATCTTATTCAGTCACTACACCAAAGGAACTGCCTGTCTCATCTCATACTGCTGGAACACAACATTGCTACTAAAATATCGTTACGAAATACTTAGTTATAATGGTGGTAGCTAGAAAGGCGGACGGCGGCGGTTTAAAACCAGCCCTACCACCAACCAAACTGATTACAAACATGTATCCGGGAATATAAACTCAGAAGGAAGCTTTGAATTTGAGATTAGGTCTAACCACTAGACCACTGAGACAATTAAAAATAAACGAGCGAGCCTTACAGTATTGTCGCATTTGAAGTGTAACATTTGACATCTCACCTTAGTATAAAGCAATTTTAACATTATATTCTGAAAAAAATGGGTCAGGTATTACATCATTTTATAACTATAAAATAAATGCAGTAAATACTCATTAGAAGACATTTGACATATCAAAATGACCTTTGATAGTCAAATGACACAATATGTCACATATAATAATATGATTATCACATTTATTATAATAATAATATGTCATGTTCATAATATCGATTTTAAATTTACAATATGGCGCTTCTCCGACTTCCTGTTACACTGTTACACATAATACTTCCGTCCCGTTTCACGAAATCACTCCCACAAATTGCTTATATAGAAAGCGAGCGGAAAGATGTTACACATCTTTTGATGTGAGGGTCGGGAATGTTTTTACATTCCCGACCTTTCACTAGAAATAAGATAATAAAATAATAATAAATAATAATAAAATAATAACAAAACCATTTCACTAGAAATAAGTGAATGTTTTGAAATATTGTACGGAATCGTTCGCAGTCGTGTACGGAACTTTGCAAACAATTTTCTTTCGAAAATTTAATTTTGCCGGCCAATGAAAGGTGGCTAGTTAGCGTCGAATTACAAAAGTTGTATTAAACGCACCACGCTAGATATTTACGAGGGCATTGAGTTTGGGGAAGTGGGCATTATGGGTAGCGCTAAAAACGAGTTTGCGGAAAGTGTGGGCTGATTTTATCGAAATGAAATATGATCTTGAAAAGTTTCGAGGGCTTATTTTGCTCGATTACTCTAAGTTGAAGTGTTTCTAAGGTTCAGGGTAAATATTTTTTTTGGTAATTATTTATTGTTTTCCTTATTTATTTATGGTTTTTTATTTAGAGTGAAAATATTCCAAATTAATGGAAAGACATTTGTCAAGAATTGTAAATTAATTTTATTATCTCTACTAGCTCGACAAAAACCTATATTGTATTTCATTAAAAGTTTACAATGCCAGACAGTGCTGATGAAAACCATTAATGAGAATCATTCTAATATTATCAATTTTTTGAGAGAGTGTGCTGATTACTTCTGGGCATTTTCAGCTTCACCAGGCCTTTTTTGGGGTCGGCAAGAAACATAAAGGGTTCCTCAAACCGTGTGAAACGAAGCACGTTCATAAGTTTTCTAGAGGGAACGGAATCGCGCACTATTGCGCGTCCTCGTGCCCTAGATTCTCCGAGGGGTTCGGATCGGATCATCATCATCATGTGCCATCTGAACTGAAGTTTGGAGATCGGTATACAAAATTGTCAGATCGGATCATTCCAATAAGGTAATCGTCATAGCATGGTGTAGTAAATATTTATAAAATACAGTGAAAAAATTAAATAACCGCCTCTGTGGTCTAGTGCTTAAGACCACCGGTTTAGACCCAAAGGTCCCGGGTTTGATTCCCAGCGACAGGTACATCTTTGTGTACTCGGTTTGGTTGGTGTTAGGACTTGTTTGTCCGCCTGGCTAGCTACCACCATCTTATCTATATGTCGCCATAACATCAATGTTTGTAGCATTGTTGTGTTCTGGCAGCAAGAGATAAGATAGCTAGTGCCTGACTAGTTGAGGATCCCGGGTGAAGTGCGCTTCCACCAAATGGCCTTATCATCACTTAACATCAGGTGAGATCAAGGCACTGTGCTTAACGTAAAAAATACCTACCCGATCCAGCCAAGAATCAAACCTGGGTCTTCCGCAATCATATCATATAATTCTGGAAGGCATTTAATTTTTTCACTGTATTTTATAAATATTTAATTCAGCTTCAGTGCAGCAATGAGCACTTAATAATAAAAAGTAAAATTTACTAAAGCGTTGTGTTATCAAATTTGTGGTGTTTCATCTGTAAAGATAAATCTGCATAGCCATCGGTTGCAATAACCATTGGATAGATGGCACTGTGCCGCTAAAAACCACTCAAAAATTAAAAAGCAGTGAAAAAAATCAGTGCTTACGTCAGCCTTCCCGGTTGCATAATGGTCAGTGCAGCCGCCCAGATTGCGGAAGATCCAGCTTCGAGTCCTGGCTGGGTCGGGTAGGCATTTAATTTTTTTACTGTATTTTATAAATATTTAATTCAGCTTCACTGCAGCAATTAGCACTTAAAAATAAAAAGTAAAAAATGGTGTAGTAAAGCCCGATCTCTCGATGTGAGTTTGTCCATATTGTAAGAGCTCAAAAGTTTATTTTAAACTTTATTATTAAATTAGAATAAATATTATTAACGGGATTATTACCACGTTTTTTGTTGTTTTTGAGTATCCGATATTTCGGCACAGTTGCATGCGCCATGATCATGGATGTACTGAAGTTATTGCGGGTGGGTGCTACATAAGCTAATCACTGGAATCCAGTGATTAGCTTATGTAAAGAACGCAAAAATAACAAAAGTGCCGTTTCGCGATCTGATACGGTCAGTGTAGTGTGTCGAGAACAAGTTCGAGTGAATAGTGACTTAGGAAACAGTGGTACGAGTATCGAGCGCAAAAAACGACTAAGGAAGAGGGTAGATCGTTTTGTCTGCTCATAATCACCCACCCGCAATAACTTCAGTACATCCGTGATCATGGCGCATGCAACTGTGCCGAAATATCGGATACTCAAAAACAACAAAAAACATGGTAATAATCCCGTTAATAATATTTATTCTAATGTAAGTGACCATGATAGTTTAAAAAGTTATATTTATTATTAAAACTAGCTAATAATGGTAATGTGAAATTGAAATCGAAATGATGATTTTATTTACTCATTTGGCTTGCAGCCTGCTTCTCTGCTGAGTTAAAACCTGCTCGACTCAAGACTCCGAGTTTAGTTAGTTCACTGAGTCTTGTAAAATTGAGCCGAGTCTATCGAATTAAGACTAAAAGATTCGAGTTCTTTACAACACTACCTTCGACACGTCACGGCGTGCGCCGGCATCCTTCAGCATGCTTTTGCCTACCGCAGTACGCCACGGCATGCCGCGGCATCCCGCCGCGGCATGCCGTGGCATCGATGCCGCGGGATCATTTTAAAGCATGGGTATTTATGTCTTATTTATATTTCGATATGTTTGAATGTCTATTGGTAAAAATAGAAATAGAATGTAGAATTAACAATTACGTATATATTTTTACAGATCATAAAGAGAATGCAGTAAATACTCGTTAGAAGACATTTTGACATATCAAAATTACCTTTGATAGTCAAATGACACAATATGTCACATATAATAATAATATGTCATGTTCATAATATCGATTTTAAATTTACAAAATGGCGCGCGCTTGCCCGCTGCCCTAACTTTCTGTTACACTGTTACACATTTCACGAAATCACTCTCACAAGCTTCCCCGACTTCCTGTTACACACTTGTTACACTGTTTTACACATACTTCCGTCTCATTTCACGAAATCACTCCAACAAATTGCATTTACTCGTAGAAAGCGAGCGGAAAAATTTTACATATTAAAAAATCTGTTGCTGACTCATATTTTTAATGGTAAAAGGAAAAAAGTGTCGATCGGTGATACATTATGTCAGTAATTTGTGGATAACGCTGCTGGTTGCACTGTCAGTAGCTAAGTTATATCTAGGTTTTATGTAATAAGTAAACAGTGTAATTGTTTGTTGTCCTTAATTAAAGAAAAACATATATACGAGTATGTGTAAGGTACAGTGAATTTATGTGTGTATATGTACAGTGGATCTGAGAGGAACTCCCTTCAAATTAGAAAGCAGAAATGCAAAACAAAGCTGCCTGGGGGCAATATTTGATACTAGGGTGGGATTAGGGTCAGTCTGACTCGTCAGCCCGTGACCACTGCCAGTGCAACTCGGTCGAAATGTCAGGTAGTATTGATACCTACACTAAGTAGTTTCCACGTTCAAAACTTTGATTAAAAATCAACACAAAAGTTTGGAACTGATATAGTTGATGATGACTGCGAATGTATGCATATTAGAAAACTTTCAAATAATGTAAATCGGGAAATAGTTGAGAAAAGTGAAAAATAAAACCTAAGTTTTTAAACGGTTCAAACGGTTTAAGCTGTTGCCGAAAGTTCATCTCTAAATTAACAATCTGTGTTATATTAAACTTAAAAAATTTTTGGAAAAACTATATTGAGTGGGTTTTTAAACAAATTCCAGTTATACTGACTTTGTGTTCTATAATATTTTCCATAATATTGGTAGATACGTTTAAGCCGTACGCCGAGTGACACAGATGGCTCCGTGAAGTCCGTAGCCCCAAGAGATTGTTTGCAAACACTTTAAGTCAACTGTTACCTCTCTATATTCAGAATGGTGCTATATGGATCGACAGTTGGTTTGTTAACCCTCTTATATTCAGGTACTTTCCAACCAACTAGTGCTGTCACCCTCATCGGCGTTCGTTAGAAAGAGACAAGGTTACATTCCACACACAAAGTTTCGGCACAAAGCCCTCTGAATAAGGGGATTGATGTTGATTTTGCCTGGATATAAGCTAGCTGGAGGATATTTGCTAAGTTCGCTTTAGTTAGCGCCGAACAAGGCGGTATCCGATATCACAGAGGAATGTCGGTAAGACGCTTCTTTATAGCATGATTGCCTTTGTTATTATGAAGAAGGGTATTGGCGTCATGACTAGTAGTTTGGACGAGGGCTGCCTTTTAAGTTGTGTCGTTTGAAACAAGTATAGACAATCTAATAGATTATTACCATTTTTTGTTTTTCAAAGAATTTTCCGCGATATTTAATACACATGCATGCGTTCGAACCAGTTTTTAAAACATTTATTCCACTCCGAAGTGGGGGCAGTCAAAATGGCCGATTTGTATGCGTCAACAGCTTCTTCGGGTGAGTTGAAACGTTGACCACGAAAACTTTGCTTAATTTTGGGGAACGTAAAAAAATCGTTAGGGCTCAAGTCAGGGCTGTAAGGCGAGTGACCTAAAATTTCAACATTTTGGGTGCTCAAAAACATCTTTGTTTGGCGGGCGGTGTGCGAACTTGCATAGTCATGGTGCAGTATCATACGACGTCTTAAGTTATTTTTCGAAACTCTGTGATGACTTGTGGCAAACAAACAGTGGTACACCAGTCAGCGTTAACCGTCTTGCGATCTTCTAGTACAATAGTGGCGAAGTGACCACCCATTGCCACAAACGAGGCAACCATTTTTTTAAAGTGCTCTGTGAGCGTATGACTTTGGTCGGTTTTGGCTCATCTTGGAAGACCCAGAGAGTTGACTGCTGCTTGGATTCTGGATCGTAAGCATATATCCAAGACTCGTCACCACAAACCATATCATAAACATGTTTTGACTCTCCTTGGTTGAATCGCTGCAACGTTTTGCGACACCATCTAACACGGGCTGTTTTTTGCCCGTCGCTAAGCAAATGTGGTATCCAACGAGAGATCAACTTTCTTACGCCAAGTTCTTCGTGCAGGATTTTTTGGATAGTAGTCCCTGAAATGCCCACGTATGCCTTTATTTCACGGTATATCACATGACGATCTTCGACGATTAGCTGCCGCACGGCGTCGACATTCTCTTGCGTCATGGCGGTTTTTGGACGACATTCACGTGGTTTGTCACTGAGGCTAAAGTGCCCATGTTGAAATTCTAAATACCAGCGTTCTACAGTCCTTTAATATTTCCATTTTTATAACCGACTTGTCACCTTTGAACAGACGCTACAATAAAACTATTCGACTAATCAAAAAACATTCTTTTGTTTTCGAATTCAAAAAGATGAAAAAGCCATTTGTTTTCTTTTTAAATAATCGCGGGAGGTTTGCAAACGACACAACTTAAAAGGCAGTCCTCGTATGAATACGGTCGCGATAGGAAATGGTTCGAAGGATTTGCCAAATTAAATCCTAATGGCTAGTTAGACTATCCTATACGTTTTACGTATGGGCTAGTGCATCATATTTTATTTTATCTACTTATCATTTACTTATCTAATTCAATATTTTTTTATTCAAAGTTCTCTATAGATTCATGTTGGTCTGGGCCCTAAAAAGATGTGCCATCTGTGTTACTTCCCTAGATTGTCGTAAAAAGTGTTAATGGGAATTTGGTTTGTAATTGTGTTAGGCAATGGACAAGCCATCCAGGGTGTACGTTTTTTATGTCACATGTTGTATCATATAATAATAATTCGTTTATTTCCGACCGAAAACTATATATTTTTTTAGTAACAAATAAAAAAGCCTATCACTACTTTCACATACTTTTTGGCTAAACATGTTCCGAGTAGCTCGCTGCTGTTTGGACCTTGGACCTTGGACGCTGCCTGAGAGGGTCGGGGATTACAGGCGTGACGCGTTACGTACGTTTGTAGGCATGCGTGTTAATTTTCTACGTAATTTGATATGAAGCATTGTGAAAAAAAATTTAAATAATGCACGCAGTAAATTATGTTTATGGCTTGGTTGTTTGAAGTTTATTTTCCCTTTAAAAATCTTTGCCATGATTTAACCTGTACAACGTAAGTGCTTTCCTTTTAAAACTTTTAGTCACATTTTCCCTTAAAAAGTGTACAAGAGTCAAGATATGAAAATGTTAAATGTTTACGCCCTCAGGGCCCATAAAAGAAAGGTTCTTTCATAAATATGTAACTTTAGGATATTGCTTTAGTTATACGTGCGATACATTTGATAGCCCTTGATCCTCAACCAATATAAATGGGGATCTGAATGTGAGATTTGATAACTTTTAACAATAAAATGGTTTTATTACGCTCATTCGTTCAATGTGTGTCGTAAAGGAAAATGTCTTAGTCAGAATAAGTTATGGAAGTACCTAGCGCTTCCACTTGTAACTGATAAAGTTTACGAGTAGTTCGAAATGCTTCGGTCATGGTTTTCGTACGATTTCAACTTCTTGCCACTTCACAGCAATCATCAAAGATGACTGATAGGGCTTTGTTTGTTTCATAGCCGAATTTTTAAAAAAAACCTCTATACAACATGTCACAGAATGAACGCACATCCTCAGACACCCCGATTAGAATATTTAATTATAATTAAAAAACATGCAAAATAATTTTACTTTTATTTAAGTTAATTAATATAACATACTCATCGAGGGCAAACAGTATGGGCATATTAGCGCTTTGGCCTACCGACCTACCGCATTTAAAAAAGCCCATTATTGCATTGACTTACGTTTTATTTTCGTTTGTTTTAACTATTTAACGAAGGAGTGACTGTAATTTCAATAAGTTTGAATAATTTTGAAAAAAAAAAGTTACCTATATTTTAATATTTTTAATCGATTGAGAAGCCGATTTATAACAAACTACTTTCTGGGTGTGCGCTTAACCTGTTACACGTTGTATATATTTAATTTATTTTTATTTTTAGGTTTACAAAACTGAAGGGAATCATAAAAAAATTAACCATCAACACGCTTATCGTTAAAGTTATTCCAATTTTATAAAAAAAATATGACAATAAGATAAGAGATTCTCTATCCAAAAATATGTAAGCAGCCTACTAACTAACCTAGTAACTGGCCACCATTTTGTTAACTTAGGCCGTCAGTACAATACGTGTGTAGTTATACAGACAGTAACAGATTATTAGTTATTCAATTGCAGCCAGGTATTGGGTTTACATCCATGGTTTATTTTATGTTGTTATTCTACCAGTAGTATTATAATAGTTGCAAAAAGAGTCCCTTATGCGAAACGCTTCTATGGAAGCTAATCTATCGTAAGATACATTTGGTTGCTGGGAAAGATTCTGGTCAATTGCAACGTTTTGGTTACCATTTTGCATTATTGTAGTTATGTAAAACACTTGCTTATCTATTTCTCTCATTAGAATATTTATTCTTAACTTATAAAATATTAAATATTAAATAACCTTACATAATTAAATTAAATCTTAAATACTATAATTAATATAATCCCGTTATAATTAACGGGATTATTACCATGTTTTTTGTTGTGTTTGAGTATCCGATATTTCTCTCATCATTTCAACTAAACCTTTATCAATGATTTTCTCTTTCTTAGCGCGTTTGTATTGCTTCACAAAACATTTTGAGAAACATTTTGGTTTACAATGATTTGTGAATCCTGATTTGAATTTTCATTATCTATATATAAAAATCAATTGCAGTTCGTTAGTCTCGTTAAAACTCGAGATGGCTGGACCGATTTGGCTAATTTTGATTTTAAAATATTAGTGGAAGTTCGGGGAAGGTTTAAACGGTGAGAAAGAATTGTGGGGTCTTAGACTGGTGTATAGCACACATCTCAAAGCCAAGACTTGAATTTTTTCTGATGAGGTACAAAAAGCTTCAATTGCGAGCATAGTTTTTCGATGTAGTAAAACTTCCAAAATATATCTAAGTAGCCCCGGTTTACGGTACTTGCTATTGACTACTTAAATTTTTTATCTTGGTCCTTAACCAACATCCAAAAGTCTAGGCTCGGGGTTTGCCAACGTGCTATGGAACGTAGCATATTAGGTGTCAAGCGAACGGATCGAATCCGAAACACCGAGCTGCGCTCCCAAACACAAATCACAGATGTAGCTCTGAAATCAGCTCAGCTGAAGTGGGATTGGGCTGGTCACGTCTGCCGCATGCCAGAAGTGTCATGGGCCAAGTTGGCAACATTTTGGAAGCCAAACACAACACGGAGGCGCCGCGGTAGACCGAGAAGGAGATGGCGGGACGAACTGGATGAATTTAATCAGGATTGGAGTCAAATAGCAGGGGACCGCAATGGGTGGAAAAAATGGAGGGAGGCCTTTGCCCAGCAGTGGGACAGCGAGGGCTAATAATAATAATAATAATAGTGCAGATATGATATATCAAAAATTCCGTCTTTCTTTTACATAATCATCTTATCTAAAAGATCTATGTTTCAACACCGCCCAGGGATATTTTGTGCCCCTCTAATACTTTTCTCATTTCATCCCTTAATATTTCTGTCATTAGCTTAATTAACGTCTTAAATTATATTCTACTAAGTCTTGCTTTCAACTCATTAAATATTATGTTAGATAATATCTTAAATCTGGGGTGACATAATTCACTAGAATTTCGTTTTTTGTACTTCAATAACTAACTTTTAGTCGCCATTTTATTTTTTAATCTGTGGTATAAATTACTCTTATTCTTTCGCTCATTTTGTATTGAGAGTGCTTGTATAATGATTGTACAGCACAATTGCAACTAATATCGTTAGGCACTGTTTGAATGCCATACAATTACTAGTTGTCATAAAACGTGATTAAATGGTGAAAATTACTAACAATAAAATAAAAAAATTGTAACTAACAAAATGGATAATGTCTGAAATAAATGAATAAAAATAAGCTTTAGAAAACAATATACTCCAAATATACTATACTTACAAATAGATATTAGGTACAAGCCTTCCCTAAGGATTACCACGAACAGTGCAAGTTCGGACCATTAAGCACGCCGCTTAATGTACGCATGCTTAGCCATGATAACTTTGATGTATTACCCACAGGATTGTTTATGACTAAGTTTCTCTGCTTTACAATCCTGACACGACGTATCACATCAGATGTTAAACTGTTGTTGTTGTTGTTGTGATGCTGATGATTGTAAATGAATACCCGAATGAATACCCGCATAGCTTTCGATATTGCTTTCATATAACTTTCGAAATGACAAGATGATGCCTCCTCCTCGACTCGCCTTCAAAGCGATCGAAAGCAAGAGAGTTAGGCGGTCGGCCCCTGGTTTGACTGATTTAAAAAAAAATATTTTACAGGTAAGCACAGTGCCTTGATCTCACCTGATGTTAAGTGATGATAAGGCCAATGATGGAAGCGCACTTCACCAGGGATCCTCAACTAGTGAGGCACTGGCTATCATATCTCTAGCTGCCGGAACAAAACAATGCTACAAACATTGATGTTATGGCGACATATTTAGATAAGATGGTGGTAGCTAGCCAGGCGGACAAACAAGCCAACCAACCAAACTACACAAACATGTACCCCCGATGGGAATCGGATCCGGGACCCGGTTTAGACCCTAAACTGGTGGTCTTAACCCATTTAGTCCGACTAGGCATTTGTGTGTTGTTGTAAATGAAACTCTTAAAGTATTATATTAGGGTATATCTATATACTTAATACTTTTAGGGTTGTTATAACACCCTGTCGGACCAAGTGGATTAACCACCAGACCACAGAGGCGGTTAAAACAACAAATGAAGTTTTTTTGGGAGAGTTGGAATTTTCAGCCTCACCGGAGTTTTTTGGCAGTGGCTAAAAACTTAAAGGTAAAAGGAGGGAATGGCATCATGCACTCCCCGGTCCCTACTTTATTCTCCGAGTGGTGAGGGGCCTCTAAAAGCTATGACCCCAGGTTGACCGGGTCGTGGCGGTGGGGAGAAGCGCCAAGGGTGATGTCTCTACATAGAGCGCGTGTGAACCGGATCGTCGTCGTATTCTACAAGTAGTTACAGTATTGGGCCTAAGCGAGTATACATGTTCAGTGTATCCTGTGAATGTGTAGTGGTATTTTGAGGATCAGACGGGATGCGGTTGTGAGAACGAGACGCGTGTAGCAGTCCGTATACACCTGTCTCGTTTTCACAACTGCAACAACATTGCTGCTCTTAGAGCTTATGGTAAAGTAAGTCTCCTGGCACAAAATAAAAAGACTGCCGAAGGTAACCTTTATCAATAGCCTATTTTCAAAAGCTACACATGAAACACATTGCACATACTTCTACCCAACTAAGTTAACCTTGTATTAATTACTATACTTTTATGTCTCAAAACCACATTATCATCCTTCTGATTAAATCATACCCTTCAAGGGACCTGTCTGAAAACCAGCGCTGGGCTGCGCTTAGCACTTTGCTGAGACTTGGTACCCATTGCCAATAAACTTTGATTTGTACTATTTTATTTTTACTTTTTAACGTTAATTAGTTATATATTAATAATTGTAGTTAGTATTACTTTTTTTTCTCTCTTCTTAGTTTATGGCAATAAAGATTTTCATTTTCATTTTCATTTTTATACATACCACGTTTGAGCAACGCACACAATAGACCCACGGACACGGAATCTCGGTTTCGGAACAGTCCGAGCTGCTGTTGCGAGATTCCGTGACCGTCATGTTATCTATAAATAAAATAAATAAATAAGCTTTCCTACACTCACACCAATTATCTAGCCCAAGAGAAGCTTCGTTATGAAACTTGTTAAATGGTTACTGGTTGCGTTGCTCGAGTGTGGTATGAAGCTTACATTTTGCAGTGTCCTTATTTGCGCCCCTGGTTTGCGCACACGATACGGCTGCAGAGTCGCATTCAACTCGCAAAATAGTCGGCTAACGAAGCCGCCGCATTTTTCTGCATAATACATTGAAAATGTTACAGTTTTTTGCTCACTTTCCGGCGAGACTCGAACAAAATACACTCTTTTATATGCAATCCAATTTGACACGAAAGCCTTGTTCAGACGCTGGATTTCGGCGGAAATTGACTTTCGAATTTAATCAAGCGTTGTCTGCCAGCAACATTGGCTTAATGAGGGAGTGTACACAAACTACGTGGTCAAAGAGGGTTAGGTTAAATGCTTCACTAGGATACATGAGGCAGGACAGAAAAAAAGTCGAACTATCGCAGTGGTACTAGGGTTTGACAGTTTTCGTCCGCAAAAAATAATATTTATTTTTTATTTTATTTTATTTTATTTGGAAAACGATACAGTAACGAAAAACACAGATAGACATAAAAAAACATAACAGAGTACACAATTCCATTGTTTTCACATATAGAAACTTACTTAGCTCGTTTAGAAAATAAATATTTGACAATCACTATTGAATTACAATTCGACATCTACAGTAAACAGTCAAGGAATCACATTGAACCAATGTTTTGAAAGAATTTGTTTAGCACTATTTGGTTTGCTAAAGAAGAGATCTAAATCGGAAGCTTCTGCTAGATTATTAAAAGAATTTGCTGATCGAATAAAAAAAGAATTTTGTCTATAGTTGGTGGCACTAGAGGGTACAGAAAGAGTGATCGGTCGTCTCAGCGTTCTGTTAGGAACTCGTAGTTTTACCATAGAAAGAAGATGAGGGGAATCTATTAATGACTGGGCTATTTTTAATAAGAGAACTATGTCTGCTATTTTGCGTCTTTCTTGAAGAGGCAATAAATGGTGCCTTCGACACCTCGCATCGTACCCATTCTCGTAGGTCGAACACTTAAATTGTAAGAACCTTGTGAACTTACGTTGAAGATTCTAACCTATCAATGTAAATACCATACTGAGTATTCCAAATAGGCGAACAATACTCGAGGATGCTACGCACATATGAGCAATACAAAATTTTAGTAACCTTCACACCTGAGAACTGAGAACATGATCGGATGACAAAGCCAAGGTTCCTGCTGGCTTTTTTGGCAACATGATCTACGTGTTTTTCATATGTAAGTTTAGAGTCATGTATGACACCTAAATCTCGTATCTCGTTAACTCTATCAAGCATCAGTCCCTTAAGTTCGTATGGATAATCAATTATTTCAGGTTTACGACTAAACGATATATAGCTACACTTAGAAACGTTTAGGTCCAATCTATTCTGTTCACAATATCTTTCAAATCTGCTGAGATCCTGTTGCAGATAAGAACAATCGTCTAAACTTTCAATTTGCTTAAAAATTTTCATGTCATCTGCATATAGCAGAAAATTTGAGTGAATGAAACAAGATGAAATGTCATTTATAAAAATCACAAAAAGCAATGGTCCAATTAAGGAACCTTGAGGAACACCGGAAGGGACAGAATACCATTTAGAAGAGTAGCCATTTACCGCTACAGCCTGGGTTCGATTCTCAATATATGAAGTAAACCATCTGAACAGATCACCATGTATTCCAGCTGATAGAAGCTTTTGTAAAAGTATTGAGTGGTCTATCCGATCGAAAGCTTTGCTGTAGTCAGTGAAGACAGCGTCAACCTGCCCACCTGAATCCATACCCGAGGTTGTGAACTCAATAAACGAAAGCAAGTTGGATGAAGTTGAACGGTTCCTAAGGAATCCGTGCTGTTCCGAGATAAAAGTACTTGATAGAGTGTTATATACTTGAGAGTAAACGAGACGTTCGAGAATCTTAGCGAACAGACACAGCTTTGAGATCGGGCGGTAGTTCTTGATCTCATTTCTGCTGCCACTTTTATGGATGGGGGTGATAAACGCAGACTTCCATAGTGTAGGGACGGTACCTTCTTTAATTGATCGTTTAAACAGTATTGAAAGCGGTTTGATGAGGCCTTTGGAACAATTTACTATGAGTGCAGGCGCAACGTGATCGGGGCCAGCCCCCTTACTAAGATCTAGAGACTTAAGCATTTTAAGTAAGGCCTCTGGGTCGATTTCCACATCGCTTATATTAAGGGTGGGATCGGGGACATGGTAATCGGTAAGATAGCTAGCATGATGTGGAGTGACAAGGAGAAACATTGACTTAAAATATGAGGCAAACAGATCACAAATCTCCTCACCAGAGCTAGCGGACTGAGCCTCGTATGTTAAAGTTGATGGGAGAGAGTTAGTGCCTTTTTTGTTAGATTTGATGAAGGACCAGAATAATTTGGGGCTTTCAGTGATGGATTCTTCAGTATTTTTTATATAGGATGTGTAACATTCCTTTTCCACCACTTTAGCTCTCTTACGTAATATTGAAAACGAATGGTAATCAGAGGCATTGCCGTAAACGCGATACTTTTTTAAGAATTTATATTTTTCTTTAAGGATCTTCTTTAAGGAAGCGTTATACCATGGAGGAAACTTCGAATATAGAAAATTTTACTTTTTATTTTTAAGTGCTAATCGCTGCACTGAAGCTGAATTAAATATTTATAAAATACAGTGAAAAAATTAAACGCCCACCCGACCCAGCCAGGAATCGAACCTGGGTCTTCCGCAATCCGGGCGGCTGCACTGACCGCTATGTTACCGGGAAGGCTGACGTAAGCGCTGAATTTTGTCACTGCTTTTTAATTTTTGATTGCTTATAGCGGCACGGTGCCATCTATTCAAAAGTTATTGCAATCGATGGCTATATAATAATAATAACTAGTGGTCGCCCAGTGTGGTCGAAATTTGATCGTAAATTAATTTTAATTATCTAAAATTTGTGTAAATGTCGAATATTAATGTGAAATAATGGTGAATTATTAACCGTTAAGTGTTCGTGAGAAGTGAAGAGTCCCACTTTAAGCATTTATGTCTTTTCGAGCGTAGTGACATTCTCTTCTTTACAATAAAAAGCACATTTTAAGTTTCTCCTTAAAATTATTTATTATAAATAAATAAAGTAATAAATAGATTAATTAATTAATTAATTATTTATTTATTATTTTATTCTTCTCTTCTCCTTCTCCTTCTTCTGACCGATCGGCGTGGCGATCCTTGGGGGAGGGCTATGCCCAGCAGTAGGCGTCATATGGCTGACGATGATGATGACGATGAAGCTTCTCCTTCTTTTTCATTTCTTTGTCCTACCTATCCTTTAAAAAATCTGTCCAGCTTTTTATGAACATGCAAACGTACATAAAAAGCTAGCTTATGCATTGTTGATGAAACACCTTTTATGGAATAAAAGCTAAGTTAAGACGTAGCAATGCTTATAACTAAGTTATATTAAAATAATAAGTCAAAAAAACAAGTCTAACAAAAAATAAACAAAACCGCATCAAACGTCGTTAACACACGAAACAAAAAAACAAATGACTGCAAGTGAAAAAATGAAGGAACGGCGCTAACCCTTTGAAAGAGCTTTTTTATTACGCCTCGTTTTAATTGCACCTCGCGTATTTGCTCTGGAGTTAGGGGCGAGGCACGTGTCCTGGGGCTGCGGGCTTTTCCGGCTCAGTGGGTTTATCTCAAACATTACGCACGAGTCTTTGTCACTGCTGTTCGTGGTGATATATCTATTCCAGGCTTGTGTTACTGCGACAGACTAGGTGGAGTAGCAAAATATCAAACGATATCTATCATAATTGGTTTCGGAATCGGTTTGTTGATATTTTATTTGAAATTGGAACACTTGTCAACAATGTAGGATGTTATAGGAACTTTTTAGTAAACTATGATTGGGTTATGTATAATTTTACGCAAATTTTGTTGCGAACAAATAACAATTTGAAAAAAGACAAAGTGTTGAAAAAATTCCACGATCGTGAATTTTTTCAACACTTTGTCTTTTTTAGTAATCGTTACATTATTTTATAGTTTTTATTTCTTATTTAGTACCTACTTTTAGTAACGTATTTTATAGATTTTTATTATGTTCGTTTTTTCGTGTTCGGGGTTCGTTTGTTTCTTTTTGTTACGCTATGCATTTTTTTTTCAGAACAAGAACTAAGGTATAAAGACTAAATACTCCCAGCTTGACTTTTCGCTTAAACAAAATTATTTTAACGTCCGAAACAGATGGCAATACATTCTGTAACGTTCCTAATTGCAGTCTAATTACAACTTATGTAGTCTTAAAGAACGATGACGTAGTTGAACGATTGTCTGGTATTTTCCACTGTATCATGAAAAAAATATGAGTATAATATTAGAGGAAGTTTGAAAGTGGCGCCAGTGACCGAAAAGTTAAGGGGAAATCGTTTGTCTTGGTATGGGCATGTGATGAGAATGGATGAAACGCATGTAACTAAGAGAGTGATGAATATAAGTGTTGATGGATGGAGGGGGAGAGGGAGACCAAAGAAAAGATAGATGGATTGTGTGACCGATGATATGAATGTGAAGGGAGTGACTGTATAGGTGACGACTTATATGAGTGGAAGAAACGGACATTTTGCGCCGACCCCAAGTAACCTGGGACCAGGGCGAGAAGAAGAAATTTTTGTTCATGAAAATACTTTAAAAAATAACTTTGCTGTCAAGTTTGCGAGTAAGAGTGATGAAATTGACCGAAGTCTGTTATTTTCCACTGTATTTTAGTTCATTAAACTAACCTTTCCTATTTTTAATAGCGCCTTTAATTTATTACGCTTTATATTTAGGGTATAACCCATTCAGGTGAGTTCTGAGCTGGAACGCTGCCACCGGCAAACATTAATGCCTATTTTTAACAGAGCCTCCACTTAATTAAGCTTCCAGTCCATAATCGGGGTAAAAGTAGGTTACATATAACCCATTTGGCTTTTTACTTAGCCGGAATCCAACCACATAGGTAAAAAATATTGTTTACGCTTCAAAAGAGTAATGGAATTTATTTATTTGGAAATAAACTTGGATTGGTTCTTCTGATATTCTTTTAGTCAATTTTAAAAGTTACATTTTTGTGTGTACTCAACAAGCGATTACATAAAAGGCAGTTTTTTATACAAGTTTAGTGAACAGACTGATTTTTAAAGCTAAAACTTCCACTAAAAAGGCATAGGCATACAAATATTGTTCAGACAATTTACTGTTTACTCGGTGTGAATATATTACATATTGAAAATATTTATGTTTAGGTTATTTTAATAGTTAGTATATATAAGGTCACTTTTTATCAACTGCAAATATTTTGACAAAACACCTAATTATATCAGAGAAATAAGGCCCTGGCATTTAAAAATAAATTCAGGCTAGTTTTATTTTTTACTTTTCCTGACACAAAAATTGTAATATTTTTAAGAGCGGCCTCTTTGTCGGTTTTTCTGAATGAAACTAGGAGCACGTGTAAGCGGTGAAGGCATTGCGGCCTCTCTGTTTCGGCTCCTTTGAATTGAAACTACCGAAAGTCCTTTATTTTTCTTTTTAATCGAAATGTCTTTTGGCGTTTTTCTTGAAAACTAGCGTATAAAAATTTAATTGTTAATAAATTAATTGTTAATTGTCGTTTTCCCAAACCACTCTTGAATTTGAAGTCAATTTAAATGCACAAACATTGAGGTCACAAGCCTCGCTAAAGTGAGGTGTTTTCTGGTTTTCTGACTCAGTTCTTTCGCACGCACGGCATGGACCTTTGTCAGGGCATGCAACAATGGAGCTTTACCCTGTGATTTATCATGACCCACTCGTGAGGAGATAGACGTAAACAATTACGCTGGATTAACATAAAAGGGTTCGCCAACGATAGCGCAGTCTACCGAATCGTTTAAGGAATGTGTTTTTTTGCTGTATCGTTTCTATCTTTTTGTAATATAGTTGAATACTGAATTTAAAAGGGGAGTATTGTATTATTACTTTTTTTTGTAGTAGAAAATGGTAGTAGTAGTTCCCCGTTTACGCAAAAGTTTAAAAGTGTATACTATAGTTGAATACTGTTTGTTGACATGGAGGAGCTCGATGGCGCAGTGGTTAAAGTGCCCGGTCTGCGAAATTAATATTAAAATGATTTGAACATTTATAAATAGCTTGCTTACTTCTTAACTGATCTTTAATATTTGTAAAAATATTATGATCGGATGTTAGTGACGGTAGTTGTTGACATTGAATGGGCGCCTTTGGCTTTCAAAGTAAAAAAGTGTTGAATAATTTCGGCGGGCTGGTTAGAACCACGATAGCTCAATTGGAAGAGCACCTGACCCGGATTGTCAGAAGGGTGCAGGTTCAAATCCTGCTCGTGGAAATTTTTTCAACATTTGTGTTTTTATAATTTGTTCGCAACAAAATTTGCGTTAAAAAATTATTTGAACATATCAGTTTCTGTCAGTTTCATTATTTATAGAAGTATCTAATTTGATAATGATATGGTTATAAAGTAGGCGGTAAAAACCATTTCCTGTAGTTAGCTATATCACTATTTGATATACAGACGCACGTGCATCTTTTACAGGCAGCGTCTGTCCCTGGTTCGATTACCAGCGGAGGATACATACGTACTTGGTTTATTTGGTAGTAGGGCTGACTATGACCTTGTGGTCATTGTGGTCATTAGTTGTGTTAGTACATAACCTCATTAAATCTGTTGCTCGCGCGCCATGCACGGTCGTACGTAAGGTGGCCCGCTAATTATACCTACAGCGCGGGACGGGTTTAGGCAATGTTAGTAGCATAGCAATGTTACTGTAATAGGTGATATGTTTTAGATTTGCCAGTATTGATCATACTAAAGGTACATGTTTTAGGTAATAGTTTGCTCCTTGTCCAGATGGGGTAGGAGCGCCAGTGTTCGACACTGCTCTACGACATTTTCGTCACCAAAAAATAACATAGATTTTCATTGAAATTTTAAGGGACGAAAGCTAGAAAGCAGTTTGTCGGTATTTAATTGTTACTACAGCCTAAAATCAGTTGCTGGCTGACCCCTATTTTTAATGATTAAGGCCCGATTTTTCAATCCTCAGATAAGTTTTATCCAACGAATAACATTGTCATTGTGACATATTTTATAATAAGAAACTGTCATTATGTCAAAATTATTATGGCCGATTTTTCAATTGACGGATAAAATGTTCAAAATGATTTTTAAAGCAAATTTTGTTGCGAAAAAATTACAAAAACACAAATGTTGAAAAAATTTCCACGTGCAGGATTTGAACCTGCACCCTTCTGACATTCCGGGTCAGGTGCTCTTCCAATTGAGCCATCGTGGTTCTAACCAGCCCGCCGAATTTATTCAACACTTTTTACTTTGTAAGCCAAAGGCGCCCATTCAATGTCAACAACTACCGTCATTAACATCCGATCATAATATTTTTACAAATATTTAAGATCAGTTAAGAAATAAACAAGCTATTTTATAAAATGTTCAAAATGATTTTTAAAGCAAATTTTGTTGCGAACAAATTATAAAAACACAAATCTTGAAAAAATTTCCACGAGCAGGATTTGAACCTGCACCCTTCTGACATTCCGGGTCAGGTGCTCTTCCAATTGAGCCATCGTGGTTCTAACCAGCCCGCCGAAATTATTCAACACTTTTTACTTTGTAAGCCAAAGGCGCCCATTCAATGTCAACAACTACCGTCATTAACATCCGATCATAATATTTTTACAAATATTAAAGATCAGTTAAGAAATAAGCAAGCTATTTTATAAAATGTTCAAAATGATTTTTAAAGCAAATTTTGTTGCGAACAAATTACAAAAACACAAATGTTGAAAAAATTTCCACGAGCAGGATTTGAACCTGCACCCTTCTCTCTCTTTATTAATAGTATAGATAATTGTATTCTGTATTCGCTAGGAACTCACTTATGAAATTTTAATCCTTCTTGTTTTCTAATCCGTGGACTCTATGGCTACTACTTACAAAAGGAGGTTGTATTTATGTTAATCAATCGCATACTAAACGGAGGAAGAAGGATGATATGTTTTTATTATTATTATTATTGTGCTAACATTGTGAGATTTATACGAAATAAATTCCTCTTGACATACGTATATTGTGGCGTCTCCCAAACCTCTTTCCTCATACTGTGGCATGATACGATTTCCCTCTACATGAATTTAGATGAGGTCTTCGCACAATGCTGTTACAATATTGAGATCTAGTTACATTGTTTATGAAATTGTGTTTAGTACAAACTTGTTTTAGAATTTGAATGAATTTTACTTAAAAATGATTACTATACAAAAAATGTTATGATACAATTTGGAAAAGTCTTGAAAAATTACACACTTTATTATATTACTTTTATTTTTATACACTGGGAACATGAAACAAAATCTAAATATTATATAATATTCGAAAAAAACCAAATACTCGCAAAAATAACATCGACCAATCACTAAGTATGAAACACAATAAAAATAAAATATCAAAATTTCACTGCAGAACTTTAATGATTTAAAGATGGTTGGACTAGGCATGATGGTTAAATTTTGGAATAGGGTACCGTTATAAATATTATTAAATTCTAGTTGAATTAAATTCTAATCTGAATATCACATTTCAAGATCAAATGATACTAAGCTCATTTTGCGTGAAACGGAACGAACCCGATTAAAAAAGTTGACGATAGAATGTTACTAATAAATTTTGAAACGGACTTCTTGGCGAGAAAGTGAAGAGTCACGTCTGCGGTTTTGATTTATTTTTTAAAATTGGTGTTACGTCGAATTATAATGTGAAATAATGGTGGATTATTAACCGTTAAGTGTTCGTGAGTGTGCATGAGTGTTGGCAAATGAAACAAAAATGTGCAACGTCACTTTTCAAATTCTCTCAAGAAGTCCGCCCGAGTATTTAGTAAAGCCCCACGTCTTTACTGAGATACTCGAGGGGTTGGGGGGTATATCATTTCTCACTTCTTATTTCTATTATCATTCATCATCATCATACAGGAAAGAAATAGGTATTGTTTAATTATGTATTATTTGTAAGAAAAATTACTTTGACACTGGCTAAATGTGCTAATCGCACGAAGCCATCAATTAAAGAAAAAAAATTTTTTAAAGGGATTTAAAAAATATGTGTAAAATATAAACGCAAAATCCATCAAAAATTCTTTAATAACAATATTTATTATTCGCGCAAACAACGTAACTTAAGGTTTTTATGAAACATCTAACCAGACTCTCCCCTACTTGGACTCAGTTATAAATATTGTTTAAAACAAGTATTTCCACCCAAATAGATACTTAAAACAGGTCGTTTTCGCAGCTGACTCTAAGATATATATGTTTATGTATGTATATATAGAGATTTACGGAAAGCGAATGCCAACGATTTCAGCTGCTTACTTGCTCGCGTAATCGAATACACGAGAAATTATTGCAAATAGGGTATTTCTAAGACCCTTATATGTAATGTAACACTTGCTGTGTTACCATAATGTTACCATATATATGCAAAATTATATATTTTATTAAAATTGTACATTTTGTTTTTATATTAAAAGTTTAAAGCTGTTTCGGCATACATAGTTCTGGTGAATATGCTTGTGTATTGTATAATACGACGTGGGGTGACCCCATGCTACCATGATATTACCGCCTTCGACTGTTCAAATATGAATACTGAAGTTATTTGGGCACATAACTTGCGAAGAAGACTTGATGGAGCTTCTTGTAGTTCAGGTCAGAATGGAGAGCAAGAGATCCCTTGGTCGCTCTCCAACCAGATGGGCTGATCGAATTAGACCCTTCATTTAATCCACCACCATGACCATGACATGATAATTTCCACCATGACCGACTGCTCTCACAATGCTTTCAATAGAGCCGAATGGAGACGCATAACAAGAGTCGTAATTCACCAAGATTCACATAACCATTACCACTCTGCCAAGAGTGCCCGCCAAAGTAGAAGATACATCGCGACAGCAGTCAGACCGAGACCACAGCTCGTAACTCGGTCGAAACGTCGGGTATAAAGGTATGTCTTTTATTTCTATAAAAAGAGGTTTGCATTAATCCCCGTCATAAACCTTTAATCAAAAAGAATATGCTATTTTAACCTACTATTTCTCATCATCATGATATGAACGTCCCGCGGCTGGGTTCATACCTTCCCACATGGAAATAGCACGTAGAAAAACCGATACTAGGTACGTTGGCTCAAATGCTAATTGATGAGTTTTAACGGAGCTCGAAGGTGCAGTGGCTAACGCGCCCGGTCTGCGACTGCTGAGGTTAAGCGTCTTTCGCAAAGGCCGGTCATCGGATGGGTGACCAAAAATTCATCATTTCGAGCTCCTCCGTGCTTCGGATGGCACGTAAAGCCGTTGGTCCCGGCTGCATTAGCAGTCGTTAACAACCACCAAGCCGTCCCCGTGCCCTACTAGATTCTCCGAAGGGTTCGGATCGGATCGGAGTATAGTCATTTGCCGAGCTAAGTATAAAAAAAAAAGTGAAGCTTCTGTGGGTCTCTATATCTTGTGGGTACGATAACGACATTACAGCTGACAATTTGCTTTCCAAAAATACTAATGACGCCACCATTACTCCTGCTAATTATACGTCCTTAAAGCGAAAGGTGTTCAATTTTCTGTAATAAAACGTGACAATGTCGTTCAGTATTCGCCGATCGCTGTCCACTGCGAAATTGTGGGTACATTCACTTTTACGGCATAATGCATATTTATTGTTCTTCCTCTTCGTAATTGGGTAAGGTTCGTAACACCTGCGCTCCGGCTTAACGAACTGTCTACGGCGATTATTTACTTATCTATCTGTCTTTGGTTGCTTCGAAAAATCATTGTTTAAGAAAATTATTGCAGTAAACTTCTGTGCTTATATTGGGTTCTTACCTATGAAATTGATGTTTTTCCTCACTTATTAATAGGTGTATTACTTCTAAAAGTCAATACCGGTCGTTAATATTATTATAAACCTTTAATTAGGACTATGTTACTTAGGCTTCAGTAATAACAATGATTATTTATTTTGTGTCTTTATCGCCCAATTTTTTTTTTAATTGAATTCTTTTTCTGTTTGCGAATTTGATCTTTTGTTTCATTGTAGCTTCGAAGGCGCTTGATTTTTTTCTTTTTAATGTCTGCTATATTCAGCTAATGAATCAAACACACTACTCTACAATTTTTATAGTGTTAACATAAATAGATGCTAAGAAAATTTAAAAAACGTTAGTATGAAAAATATAATTTTGTAAAAAATCTTCATACAAAATGTCCATTTCATAGGTAAGGACCTAATATAAGGCGGCTTCTAATAAGTTAGGGTAGTTTGAATACGCCTGAAAATAGAAATAAGCCTAAGAATAAGTATACGTGTGTATTTTTATTTTACAATAAAGTGTTATATTCTATTCTATTGACCTGGCTTGAATACTACAAATACAAACATAACACTGATCTAGATGATAGTATAATGACTACTGCTGTTTGTGACCTATTAATTTGTGCGACTTTTGATTTAATTTAGTTTTTTTGATAAAATATTAAAACATTCTTCTATTCTAGCATACTAAATCTAAACTAACTTTTCTGTGTTTTTAATGAGTCTTTTTTTAAATGCTACCGCAATGAATGCAAGTTAATCATATAAATACAAAAACAAAAATTCTTAAGATCGAGTAGTCTATCTATATATATGTATAGAGCTGCGTGAATGCACAACGATGATTTAAAAAGCAAAGAAGACTGATGGAGCATATTATAGAAACATGACGTGTTTTGTTTCCGAGTGCTATATTCTGTTTCGATGTAAATATAGAGCTGTGAATGCACAACGATGATTTTAAAAAAAAAGAAGAATTCTCAAGATCGAGAAGACTGATGGTGTGTATTATAATAACAAAGTGGTAAATGACATGAAAATCACGTCGTTCAAAATGTATTTACTATGTACGGGTATGCCGGAAAGTCGGTAGGCAGAATACAGAAGTACTTACCTTATGTTTTATGTAACTCAGTACATTTTTCTTCTTCCGTATGATTTAGATTTATTTTCTTTTTGTTTGCTTACCAGTTTTTTTTTCTCTTTACCGTTTGATATTTTAAGTCATTTATTTAAGAAAAATAAGTTTAATTATGTTTTGTACTAAAATAAAATATTTATTTAGATGAAAATTTATAAAAATATTTAAGTAAGTACAAAGTTTTTAAGTAATATTTCAAACTTCTTTAACTCACACTACGATACGATAAAGTTTTAAACAAAAATTTGTATGGACCCAAGCTACAAAAAAGTCGTACTTTTCCCTAATAGATTTTTGATGGTGACTGTACTATATGCAGTTCATAGGATTGCGTTATAGAACATTATTCTTATATTCAAATATAATTCAAAAATATGTACAAAAATTAGTTTAAAAAGCCGTGCAAAAGAGTGAGTTTATCAATAAAACGATTTTCAGACAACTTAGGGATCATATTTACTGTACAATATTTCTCTTGTACAGTAAATATGATAGGCATTAAAAAAATAACTCCACTTTTGTGGAAATCCTTTTACTTACTGAATGTGTTTAATGAGTCCGAGTAAATTAATGTGAAAGATTATACTGAATATAACACGGCCACTTTAGGGGTTGCAAGAAATTTGTCGACGTATGAGTTTCACATTACATTACCTTTAAGGCGAAGGGTAAGGCACACTAGCGCCGCTAATGGATTTAATTTGATAACTGCTAAACTGGATTTTTTTCAAACATTGCGGATCTTCCGACACTAGGCAAACATCTATTATTTAATAATTGTGCACTACTTTTAGGTTTGTTTTTGTATTCATACGTTAACACCGACAGTGGCCATTGTTTGTGAATAAATGCGATAGCCCGTTTTGTGAATAAACACGCAACAAAAAATAGTGCACATTTATTAAATAAATACTATGGATGCTTTCCTGTTGTCGGACGGTTTACGCAATGTTTAAAAAAAGATCCGGTCCGTTAGTAATTGTCAAATTATCAATTGGTGGCGCTAGTGTGCCTTACCCTTCGCCTTAAGTACCATTCTTACGACTGTGCACGTATTAAAAATCCAAAAGTTCAGAATCATGAATCATGACTGCTGAGTGCCTTTTTCTCTAATAGGACTAATTAAATTAAACAGAATTATATCTAAATAAGTAGTAATACAGTAGAAAAGAGGACTTCTTGACAGGAAAGTAAAATTATATAATTGTGTAAGCTGTTTCATTTTCAAAAAAAAAATGTTTTGTCGAAGATTTATGTGAAGTAATGTGGAATTATTTTAGTGTTCGTAAAAATGCATGAGTGTTAGAAAACAAAAAAAAAAACGCCTCAACGTTACTTTTCTTACGCCACGTCTTAGCGGCTATCTATAACAAGTAAGTAAGTAAGTAAAAAGCCTGTAACTGATCCACTGCTGGGCAAAGGCCTCTATCACTGAAATCAAGTCATCACTACAATTGATGGGTATTGGCTTAATCACCACGCTTGCCTAATGCGGGTTGGTCACAAACCCGGGCTATGCACCGAATAAATCAACACACTTTGCCCGAATTAAATATTTATAAAATACAGTGAAAAATTTTAATGCCTACTCGACCCAGCCAGGGATTGAACCTGGGTCTTTCAAAATCCGGGCGGCTGCACTGACCATTACGCTACCGGGAAGGCTGACATACGAATCGCGGAAGACCCAGGTTCGATTCCTGGCTGGGTCCGGTAGGTATTTAATTTTTTCACTGTATTTTATAAATATTTAATTCAGCTTCAGTGCAGTAATTAGCACTTTAAAATAAAAAGTAAAACACTATGCCCGACCTGGAAATTGAATCCGGGAATTTTGGGTATCAGGCCAAGCGCTTTACCACTCGGCCACCGAGGCGTTCCTCTCGGCCACCAAGGCTATCTATGCGTTGGTTTTATTATTACAACATCTTAGAGATAACACGTAATTATGTGAAGTGGTCGCCCAGTGGTCGAAATTCGATCGTAATTTTATTAAGGCTGCACGGATTGTATCCTAAGCAATGAAAAATTAAAAAAAGATAGAATGTGAGTTCGGATTGGCATTGACAGATTTCGGCCGCTCCTCTTCCATTTTTGAAATTTTTGAAAAGAGTATATTATATGCGTGTGTGTCAAATACATGATAGTATGTGTAATGTTTGTTTTATTGATTTAATTTATTTTTTATGCATAATTAAAAAAAAACCTTTAAATAAACTATAAGTGTGCAAAATTTCATACACCTCCGTCTGCGCAATTTTCGTAAAAAGGGGTAAGTACAAAGTTTTTGCTTACGTATTAATATATAGATTTTCCTTATGATACAGATGTTACCGCGTACGAAGTCGCGGCCGGTAGTAGTTGGTAATATAGTAGGTATGACAAAATTAAACTACAACAACGCGGTGTTACCACTTAGCCGTGGCTAGCCGCGCTAGGCGGTGGCTAATCCACAGCCACAGAATTATAATGGGAAGTATGTATACCTCGTTTTATAGGTGTGGAAGGCTAATTGTCGGCGGCGGTTGCTGACATCCCATTATGCCTAGTTTCCTTTAAAACAGGGATATGTGGAAATTTAATAGAGCTCATTTAATAGTTAATGACTAATGATAAAGATTTACGACAACAGTTTAGTGTTGTGACACTTATATCTTATTTTTTATTCTTATCGTTAAAATGTTGCAATGCTAAGACTGTAGGTTCTGCTTTTCGAGACGCTAGAGTGAAGTGAATTTGTGGTTTAGTTTAAGCTATTCTCCTCCTCCGACGACCTCCTTGGTCGAGTGGCTTGCACACCGGTTTTCATGGTGTCGCTATCTCTGAGGTCCCGGGTTCGATCCCCGGTCGGATCAATTTAGAAATACCTGTTTTTCTATATTGTTTCGGGTCTGGGTGTTTCCTATGTATAATAAGTATGTATTTAAGTATATTAAGTATGTTTATCCGTTGTCTAGTTAACCATATAACGAGTTTCTTAAGGAAGCTTTTCTTGGGGCTAGATAATTGGTGTGAGTGTGGGAAACATTTATTCTTCTTTTTGGACAAACATTTTGAACAGGTTTGAACAACTGGTTTTTGGACAACTAATCAATGTATGTACAAGAATGAACTCTTTACCTTAGTTTGTCGTTTCACATTACTTTTCGGAATTCGATTATAGTAACACTTATCGACCAGTACAATGAGATGCCAGTTAGGAATAATATAGTGTTTTCTAAATGTGCCAATCATTATCATATTCATCATCAGCATCATCTCAGTCAAAATACGTCAAAGGCCTCCCCTGGAGATCCTTATCTCCACAACGACCGGTTTTGTGCTGCTCACATTCAGCGGCTACCCGCGACATTTACTAGATCGTCGGTCCACCTTGTTGGAGGCCTGCCCACACTGTGTTTTCCGGTACGCGGTCGCCACTCGAGAACTGTTCTGCCCCAGCGGCCATCAGTCCTGCGAGTACTGGCACTGGCCCTGCCCACTGACACTTGAGCTTAGCAACTGTTCGGGCTACGTCGGTAACCTTTGTGCTTCTGCGGATCTTCTCATGTCTGATTCGATCAAGCAAAGAAACCCGAAGCATACTCGTAGCCCTCTCTATTTCTCTTAGAGAGACCTTGAGCTTTCTTATGAGGTTCATAGTGAGCGAACAGGTGTCGTATGTCATGACTGGCAACACACATTGGTCAAAGACCTTTGTCTTGGGACATCAGGTATATCAGACGAGAAGATATTTCGTAGCTTGACGAACGCTGCCCAGCCTAATTGGATTCGACGATTGACCTATTTGCTGGAGTTGTACCAATACATTTTGAAAATCAATTAATAGCTTCCCTAATTACATTTAATCCGGTGATGATTAAAGCTCGCTCTAATTGCAGCTAACGTTGCAACATTAATTATGTCGTTATCTCACCTCCGCCGCAGCCCCAATAATCGCGGCGCCGCATATGCACCGGAATTGATGGAGATCCCGATTATCGCTTGTTTTATGTAGCAAGCATACTTGCATCTGGTTCTTGCCACATGGAACGGGTTAAGTGTCATGGTATCCGGTCACCCAATGAAAAACCCAGCAAGATGTAGGTAAGTTAATAAGCCCTACTTAACAATAAGTTCTTTGGAATAAAACAACTTTTACGGATCTACTCGCGTTTATTTTACATATTACTTTTTAATGTTTAAAAAGTAATGTGTAAAATAAATGCGAGTAGATCCGTAAAAGTTGTTTCATTTCAATGTGTAGTATTCGCGTAAACTTTAGAAAACAATATAATAAGTCCATTTTCATATTTTCATTTTTTTAGAAAGAATTTTCATTGCCTCAAACGGCTTTCAGCGTTACTGAACTATTTTGTCAGTCTGGCTTGTTTCGGCTTGATGCCGTGTCTAAAGCACCGTCAGAGGTTTTTAGAGGGAGTGACATCACGCACTAGTGCGTCTTCCCGTACCCTACTAGATTCTTCGAGGGGTTTGGATCAGACCGGGAGCGGAACAACCCGAGGGCGCCTCTAAAGGTTACGACTTCGGCTCGTGTTGACCGGGCCGTGGGGGTCTATTTTCATGCATTGAGAATAGTGATTCTGTGAGAATTTTCAAAATCCTCATTCCTTGTCGAAATCATAAAGTAAACCTTCGTGAAGTTGGAGAAATGATGTTAATTTTAACTCAGTAACTCGTTTGTTGTTGGTAGGTATGTTTTTCATCATCATCATCATCATTACTATTTCAGCCTGTGAGCACCCACTGCTGGGTTTAAGCCTCACACGCCGACTAAGCTAGCTCCGTGCGAGGTAGTTATTAGACTTAAGTCAAAATAATAATGAATTAAAGTGAACTGAAAGATTTTTGGAGCAAACCGTATAACTTACGGAATTGAAAGACATCATTTGCTAAAGATAGCCTTAATTTAGGTACTTTTCAGAAGTTTGTTTTTGCTTGACACCTTAAATTCCAGGTTGCTTTGAAGAACTCAAATACTTACTCCAAAGTTAATGAATATAAAATAACACTGTTAATTTAAGCCACTCTTAGTAGATTTACATAATATTATAAAAGAGAAAGATGGTTTTGTGAAAAATGTAATATCGTATCCTAATATCATGCTAATGAAAGCGAATGTAAGCCGGCATTATCAAAATTATTGCTGAGTTGAAAATAATGGTGCCTGTAAGATTTCCCCTCCTACGCTTCGTTTTCCGCATTAAGTATTAAAGCAAATTTATCTCCAAAGTGTTTTTTATTACGTTTTATTCTACCAATAAGATGGTAATTTAATTTTTGGCAATTTTTCTCATCATCATCATCATCTTCATCATTTATTAGCTTTCTCCATCCGACTGGTTGTCTTGAGGAGGTCGCTCTATAGCAATAAGACTTCCAAATTAGCAATTCCAAGTAACTTTTATTTTAATTTTTTTTATTATTTGTTAATTTTATGATTTTGCAATAAAATTATTATCTATCTATCTATATATCATCACCATTCGCTTAGAATCATCATACTGCTGGACTTAGGCATTTCTACATGAACAATGGAGATGGGCACATGGAAAGTTCTGGCCATAATCTACTACGCTGACCCGATCTTGGTTAATGGGTTATAGTGTAAACCTATAACAACAACATCCCTGTGTGGTGCCGGGGATAAAGAACTGCACCACCCCATCCCTTCCCGTTGGTGTCGTAAAAGCCGACTAAGGGACCATTCCAGAGGATGGGCAGCAGCATCTCTCTGAGGTTACTCTCAACCTACTGCGATCGCCAACCCGCCTGCCAAGCGTGGCGATTACGGCAAATACTCCCCATTCCTTGGGGGAGGCCTTTGTCCAGCAGTGGATGTCTTTTGGCTGAGATGAGATGATAACAACAGCTGCCATATTTCGGTATTTTTTTTGAACATTTGATCATCCATTATACCTACCATTGTGCGACTTACACGATTGCAATTTGGATGTTCTACTTATCAAGGCATCCGGAATACATAATCATGTTGGAACATAACAATTATGCTACAAACGGTTGAGCACGTAATGTATCAGTTTTTTTTTTGAGAGAGTTTGCTGTTGGCTCCTTGTCTATACTAATATTATAAAGAGGAATGCTTTGTATTTTTGTATGTATCATCATCATCATCATCATCATCATCAGCTCATTTTATGTCCCCACTGCTGGGGCACGAGCCTTTCCTATGGATGGATAGAGAGAACGGGCCAGAAACCACCACGCGGGCCCAGTGCTGATTGGTGGTTGTTAACGACTGCTAATGAATGTATGTTTGCAATGAATAAACTCAAAATCTACTGGACCGATTTAAAAAAATCTTTCACCATTGATTAGAATGCTACATTAGCGCTGAGTTACATAGGCTATATTAAAAAAAAAGAAATGCGGTGTGAAGTCCGCCGGGTCAGCTAGTATCCTATAAGGCGTCACCTATGTTATCGAAATACCGTCAGAAGACATGAATGAATGAAGAAGAATGAATGGCATCACACAAGCGTGTATCCGTTTACTACAAGATTCTCCGAAGGGTTTGGATCGTATCGGGAACGGAACCATCCGAGGGCGCCTGTAGGACCTCGGCTCGGGTTTGCGCTTTGGAAATTGCGCGTATATTGCTTTTTCATCTCAGCCAAAAGACGTCCACTGCTGGACAAAGGCCTCCCTCAAGGATATGAGGGGTATTTACCGTAATCGCCACGCTTGGCAGGCGGGTTGGCGATCGCAGTAGGTTGAGGGTAACCTCAGAGAGATGCTGCTGCCCATCCTCTGGAATGGTCCCTTAGTCGGCTTTTACGACACCCACGGAAAGAGATGGGGTGGTGCAATTCTTTATCCCCGACACCACACAGGGTTACTTTTTATTTGTTATTGCTTTTTACCATAGACTAAAAATACATTTAAAAAAATGTGAACCGAGGTGTAAAGAAGCAACTTGCGGGTAGGCAAGGTGAGGACCGCTAGTAAGACAAAATCCTGCTACACTAGTTGTCCTCGCATCTGGACTCTGCTTCTACTTACCACCATAAAAGCAGAGTAATTTGCCTAATTTTCTGTAAAAAATATACGATAAGAAGTTTTAAATAATTATATCCGGCCGGCTGGCAGTTTTGTGTGAGCACAAAGGTGCTCGCTGTGTAGATTCGCAAAGTCCTAGATTCGCAGCAACTTGTGGATGAGACGTAGGTACTTCACGTAGAATCAGTATCACATTCATTACGTGCTACATCTTCAAGTTGGAAACTTGCTTTAGATTACAAATATAACCAACGATTTGATAAAACAATCATTGATACATGTATCTCGGAAAAAATTTCGGTATCTACCACAGAGGCGATAACTTTCCGTACTCCCATTATATATTTATTTATTTATTCTATATTTCAAAAATACATCAAAAGATGAATGCCACGAGACATTCTCTTTAAGTCGACCTGTAAGGGTATCAAGGGAAAAAAAAGCAAAAAAGACTAAGCTAAAACATACATTTTAGACAAAATATAATATACATGTAATATAAAATATACAAAATACATAAATTCTATAATAATAATACAATAAAATAATTATAAATATACAATAATAACACACATAAATCACATTCACTGCACGGTGAAAATTTAAAAGATGAGCTCATTTCAAATTAATTCATTGGGCGTAGCGTAAGACACGTTTTCTAACGATTTCTTAAACCGGGTGTGATTGGCTGGTACGAGTATCACACTGGCCGCTCAGCCGTCGCTAATCTGCCAGATATTACAATATACCTTTGAAGGTATTAAAGCAACGTTGAGTTGAATATTGGAAGACGACCGCGAGTAAGTTTTTTTTCGTCGGAGGAATCAATGTTTTAGGGCTAAACAATAAAATGTTTTAAATAAACGAGATATATTGTAAACGCACTGATACTTGTTTTAAGCTAAACGTACTACTATTAAGAAGAGTATATTAAGTAGTATCTGATAATAGCTGAGGTGACTTATTTTAACATTTTAACATGTAAATGTTTTATGAATGTTTTGAATAAATGGAGGTTCAAAATAAACAAATAAAGTTATATACAATAGTCTTAGAAATGCCACCCGCTACGTCATAGTGACGTCAGATCGCCTGACCGCGATCGGCTGTTACCGAGCCGAGTGGTAGTGGGGAGGCCTCGTGAGAGCGGCCGCCGGCACGCCTTGGCACTTTTGCTCGAGCTCTTGGTTACAACGGACGTTCTCTCGGTCGCGACTCATATTTATCAAATTGTAGACTTTTTATCAATTTATCATTAAAATTATATTCGGTTGTGTGTACTAGTGATTTCTTTTAAAAAAATTAGGTTTGTCTCGGATCCATAAGAATAGCATACTTTAGTATCTCGCCAAATTAGGATGTTTAAAAAATCACATAGAAAATTACAAATTGCTTATTAAATACCAACCAAAAAAATTAATAGTTTAATTTAAAATTATTTAATGTTATTAATTTTACAAAAACACAAATGTTGAAAAAATTTCCACAAGCAGGATTTGAACTTGATTTGTTATATTTTTTTTAATTAATTTTTTAATTTAATTTAATAATTTAAACGCCTTTGTGGCCGAGTGGCAAAGCGCTCGGCCCGATACCCAAAGGTCTCGGGTTCAATTCCCAGGTTGGGCAAAGTGTGTTTCGGATTTATGAATGCATAGCCCGGGTTTGTCATCACCAACCCGCACTTGGCAAGCGTGGTGAGTAAGCCAATACCCATCAATTGCATTGATGACTTGATTTCAATGATGGAAGCCTTTGCCCAGCAGTGGGACAACATATGGGCTATTTACTTTATTAATAGTTTTATCGGATACCACTTTTACTTGATATGACTAATAAGAAGTAGATTAGTTTTATATGCCAATTAAGAAAAATAAGTTGCTAGTAACATTTTGAGATAAATACGTTTCAATTAAATACCATTTAATTACATCATACCACTGTTGTGGTCGAATTAGAATATCTACCAGCAAAATCAGCAGATGCGTTATTCAGAACATTAAACGCGTACGATTTGCTATAATTTGATTAGCATAATGGTGAGCCTAACCGAATTAGCGAGAGCCTAAACTGCTTTGAAACAATACAATTCCTATTTTAAGCATACATAGCTATTACAGATCTGTTGTGGTTTGTGGTATACAACGTGTAACAGAAAAGTGTGGTAAAAATAAAAAGATCCAAGGTGTATCCGATCTAAATCTTGTGTGTGTTGTAGTTAAGACATAGGTAATTATTAACTTTAAATATTTTAAATATTTTTTAGTGAAATCATTCGCGTCAGGCGCGCATAAGCAAGCAGAAATTATCGTAAGAACGCAGAGGTTACTAAACCACTAGGGTTGTGACTTGTTTATTTTGGTGTGACGTCACAATAGAAATATTTAATTAAAAAGTGCATAACAAATTAAAGTTAATAATTATGTCTTAGTTAGTCTGCATACAAGATCTAGATCTAATACACTTTGGATTTTTTAATTTTACTACATCTTTCTATTTCACGTTGTATAATTATGTAGGGTGTATATGTTAACGGAAATGTATGTAATCCGTCATTGTATATAATTCCTAGGAAATGTATGTAATTCCTAAAATCGCCCAGAAATGTGTGAAATAAATTATATTAGACACATTTCCTAGGAAATCTATACATTTCCTAAATAGCAATCGGAAATGTAAAACATTTCACATATCAATGGGGGATAGCGGGGCGAGGGGAGGGTATTGCATCGTCTGATCAGGCGGTCGCGCTAGTTGATTTTGTGACAAATGCACCTTAAAAATGGATAAAATTCGAAACGCTTACCAAAACGGATAAATGTTCACCAAATTGTGTTTCCTAAAATATTATAAAAAAGATACAATTTATATTTTTATTAAATACAATAAAAACATATGAATACTATTTAACTGCATTTTAGACCAAATATGTTATTTTGTCACCAAATAGATAACACCAATATTTTATACCTTGAGTTTCAATTTGGTAATTTTTGCTTTCTGTTGTCTAATAAAAAAATAACCTCGGAATTCAAGACAATCGCTACGCTGCGCTTCGCGATTATCTTAAATTTCTAACCTATCATGTGACCTACAGGAGTAGGGCAGCTAGTATCCTCAATCATTTGAATAATAGTGTAAAAATTTGATGAGCATTTATCCATTTTGGGAAGCAAAAATAATATTTGTACAGTCATTTAATTTATTTGGTACTTAGGCTTAGGGTCTAAAAAATATTTCTGGTGAGCGTTTAAATTATACCCCTTAAAAATTAATAGATAGTTGATTTTTGAAGCTTCAATTAGTAAGATAATATGAAGATATTATGTTTTACGGTATGATTGTTACCTGATTGTCTCAACTAGTGCCTTAATAAAAAATATTATTCTCATTTTAACAACGTGTTTTATTACGGAAAGCATTCGTTTACACATTTCCTAATACGATATTGGAATTATATACAATTCCTAGGAAATATATACATTTCCCAGGATATGTATGTATTAAATAATTTTTAAAACAATATTTTACACATTTCCTAAATAGCTTCGGAATTGTATACATTTCCTAGATTTCATACATTTCCGGTAACATATATATATATATATATATATATATATATATATATATATATATATATATAATATATATATGAATATAATTATCGAGTTATTAACCTGCTACAATTTTGCAAGTTAAGCAACTGGATGCCTAGTCATCATATGCGTTGGGATGTGTAAAAATATTTCGAGCTCCTGACCCAGCTGGTTTGATGCTGGGTTTGAAGCTTGAGCCAGTAGTTAATTATTAATAGGCTGATGATTTATTTCTTATTAAAAGTTCGCCCTGGTACCCTGAGGCGCAACGTTAACGATATGATATATCTAGTAACAAAGTACTCGTCAAGACGAATCATACGAGCCCATACTCTATGGGTTTATGTCGTTTAACTACCAAGTTCCTATAGCCATCTTCCAGCTCCATCATCAGACCCTGGTTACCATCTAGCACCAAATTACTCGTCAAGATGAATCATACGAGCCCAAACTCGATTGGGTTGTGTCGTTTAATTAACGATTGTCTATGGCCATCTTCCTGCTCCATCATCAGACCCTGGTTACCATCTAGCACCAAAGTACTTGTCAAGACGAATCATACCAGCTCAAACTCAATTGGGTTGTGTCGTTTAATTACCGATTGTCTATGGCCATCTTCCTGCTCCATCATCAGACCCTGGTTACCATGTAGCACCAAAGTACTCTTCAAGACAGATCAAACGAGTCCAAACTCGAGGGGGTTGTGTCGTTTACCTACACAGTTCCTATGATCACCTTCCGGTTCATCATCAGACCTTGGTTACCATCTAGCACCAAAGTACTTATCAAGACGGATCAAACGAGCCCTAACTCGATGGGGTTGTGTCTTTAATTATCGATTTCCTATGGCCATCTTGCAGCTACATCATCAGACCCTGGTTACCATCTAGCACCAAAGTACTCGTCAAGACGAATCATACGAGCCCAAACTCGATGGGGTTGTGTCGTTTAACTACCTAGTTCCTATGGCCACCTTCCGGTTCCATCATCAGTTCAGCTTCATGTCATAATAATTTTGCATTGTCATCTGATTTACACATGCATGCAAAATTTCAGCTCAA
This sequence comes from Eudonia mercurella, assembly GCA_963082485.1. Classification (NCBI taxonomy): domain Eukaryota; kingdom Metazoa; phylum Arthropoda; class Insecta; order Lepidoptera; family Crambidae; genus Eudonia; species Eudonia mercurella. The sequence continues at coordinate 12,964,581 of OY720038.1, forward strand.
TGGGTAACCGGGAAGTGGATCAAATTTAACTTGCAAGATTTGATTGAGCACAAACAAACATGGACAGGTAAAAAAATAAAAAAAATAAAAGCTTGTAAAAAGACAATTATCATGACTTTTTATTTTACATACCCATATAAAAAAACGCAAGCTCAATTAGGTTATTACGGAATAACGATAGAGCCGACAATAAATAGACATAATATTATCTACTTAGCAAATACGAACGAATGAATATTTGCCGAGCTCATGAGAATTTGCGGGAACTATCCGCAACACAAATTAACTAAATAGTTAACTAGCCGGCCGAAACGGTGGCGGGATTAGTTTGTTTAGTTACTATCAAGCGAAAAGCGAAATTATCAAAATAATTCTATACCAGTTCACCTGCTTTCAACGTATGTAATTAGGGTAATTAGTTGTAGGTTGTTGGAGATAGGGCAACATTGCGAAGATATAAAGTTATTACTTACCTCCCATTTCTCTTCAAAATGTGTGTTCTGGTAACGATTGTTTGACCCGGAATCTTATGTGTAGGTTAAGAAAAACTTATTTGTAATGGTAGTACTCGTATATTCGTATATCGTATTCGTATATACATATATATACCTTTGCTATCTAGATTCCTCGCGGTACCGATATCGGGAGGACCTAGTTCAGCATAACTAAAAACTAACAGTAGGCCTAATAGCACAAAATTCATTAATAAACGCCATAATTCAAAGAAATGACGTTTGTTAATGAGGGTGGGAACGGATTTTTTTATTATTTTTTTCTGTTGTACTGCTAATTACTTCACAAATATTATTTTCAAAATTTTTAAAAATCACCACGTGGTTTTGTTTTTCCGTAAAGATCAATATGCGGTGACGTCACGTCATCCGATATAAAGCGACTGCCAGCAAACTAATCGTGTTTTAAGCAAATTAATTAAGTGCAATAACTTTGTAAATACTTATCGTACCGAAGTGAAACAAAAACTAAACGTTTTGGAATAATGTCTTCTATAATGGTATAGGGTATAAATCATCTTTCCCAAGTCCATTGTTAGTTCAGTTTAGGACCTTGTGGCGCTAACAATTTCCAAACAATATTCTTCTTTGATTTACGCTAGATGATGAGAATTAGTGCATTAAGTTCTTTATTGCACCGTTTATCAATCATTCTGCCTATCCCGTTGGTTGACTCAATGGTATCATTATAATCATCATCATCATCATCATCATCATCATCATCATCATCATCATCATCATTAGATTTGGTAAAGTTAAAGTTAATGTAGAGGACTCCCGAAATATTAAATGTATAATAATATGTGTTACAATTGTTTATTATAAAGGAAGGAATTCGCCCACGGGCTTATATTAATTTATTTAATCTATTATTTGATACATTACTTCATGAGATGGTGATAATAACTCGAGCAAACAATATGGTTGCTTAATTGCATTTCCCTTGACTAAGTATAAATTAAACAGACCGTGATGTAGGAATTACGTCTAACAAATAAGTACCTAGCAAAACAATAAATCATAATTAGTGAAATCAGTGGAGTAGAGTCCCACAATTTCCGAAACTTGAGGACATAAATTAACCCACCGACCGCTCGGGTTTAAATATTAAAATGGCCGGATTTAGGATACGGCTACATTCGTTACACGGAATAGGCACATCTTTAATGATTTGGTCACCGAATCGTTAGTGGATTCCTGACTGGAACAACTCTTTTACTATCTGTGTTAACTATAGTTTATTACACCACAGCTGAGGTTGGCTAGAAGAGATCTCTTCTAAAGATAAGCTCACCTTTGTATATGTCCTGTGTAACGTGTGTTTAAATGTAATTTCTTTGTACAATAAAGGATTAAAAATAGTTACTCCCATATATTTTAATAGATGACTTTAATTGTTTATCTATTTTTGCTATTTAAGTCTTTAATCGCCGTGGTGGTCACCGGTGACCGACAAACAATACATTCTCTATTGTGTCTGGTTTTGAGACAGTCGACGTGTTAAGGAACAAAACTGAAATATATTCTGATCCAAAATACCGTGGTGTACCAAAACAAGAGTTATTATTTCTTATGAGTATTGACCATTCTTTCAATTTGTGTCAGCCTTTTGATAAACATTTCTTTTTTTTTTTATTTAATAGTTGCCATTGTTTTTAAATAAGTCCTAAGACTTTTAGAGTACCTACTGAGTGAGAGTTTATACACCATTTGATCACGCAAAATTTTAATTCACGTCGTCTGTCGCCCGGAGGCGGATGCTCCAATGCCATACAATGCCATACAAATTCTTGTTCACTTTCTTGTTATCTTTGAATAGTCAATAAAACTTGTACTAGGCGCTAAGTTTTGAAATCTAAACATAAGCCCATATAAGGATACAAATAACAACACCATAATTTTAAAAAATATCTACAACATTTATAAAATTAACTGTATTCGAATTGATTGATTTTTTAAATTAGCTCATCATCATCATCAAAAAAATTTATACAAAATAACACATTTTTTATAATTTTTTTTTGGATGATACACGGGCGGACGTACTACACGAGAAAACGTCAAAGTTTATGTTATACGATACAATTGTGCTACTCAGTATTTTTATCAATTAAATAAGAAAAGAAAAAATATAGGTGAATAATAGTTTTCGTACCGAACAAACGATACAAAACAATGACAATAGCGCTCCTTTTGTTATTCGTAATGTTAATGCAATGTTATTTCTCGCTTCACCCGTTCGGAAACGCCGGGAACGTGTCACCGCTTCTTGTGATAAAGCCCCAAAATCGCATAGCGAAATATGAAAGCAATTTTTTGTGAAAGGTTATTTTATTAAGGTGCTGCTATCACGTTTAATAATGACTAAATAATAAATGGAAGTAATAGTGCTATATTCAATTTCTTTTTATTTAAAGAGACAAAAGCTTAGAAGAACGATTATCGCATCATTCAAATCAAACCGATGTTCCTGAAGGGCTGAAATTTTCAAGCAGCTTACTTTCATGACGTAGGCAAGATATATGCCCAGAATCACGGGATACGTGTATTTACTCGGACGAAGTCATGGACGTTCAATAGTCAACTAAGAATAAACGGTAAATTTAAAAACTTTTAGTTACTCAACCTTATCAATCTTATTAGAGCTGTCAACTGAAACTGATTCTGACAGATAACTCCCGAAGTAACAACGTTCTAAGACACTGGTCCAACACAAAAAGGATTTATATTGCTAAGGAAATAGGGGTACTTAAAAATAATTGTTCGTTGACTGGTCACCAGACCAGGTCGAACCAACCTAAAAAAATAGACCAGCCTGATGAAAGCGGTGATCGCAGTCCATGAACACTTGTAACACTAATGGTATCACGCGCTGACTGACCTTGAAGTTTCAACTCTTATGTCTTCATACCCTGTACTTTCACAGGAGTACTCTTCATACAAAACAATACTGTTTTCAACAGAAAAAGGAAAAAGGGTAGTTGCCACCTATTCATATTCAGGGCAGTTTTCAAAGTACCACCGGGCAGTTACTCTCGTCCTGCTACCCGTCGACTCAATCGCTCAACTAGCCGTACGCAGGACCAGCCACTTAAAATCACCATTTTGTTGTTCACAGGAGTCTAACTGGACCACAGCAATACTAAACAATGCTGTCTATCAACAGAAAAAGGTAATAGAGTAGTCGACACCCATTCATATTCTGGGCAGTATCCAAAGTAACACCGGGCAGTTACTCCTGTCTTGCTACCCGTCGACTCAATCGCTCAACTCCCCTTCTACAGGACCAGCTTCTTAAAACCACAGTTATGTGTTCATTGGAGTACTCTTCATATCAGAACACAGCAAAACAAAACAATGCTGTCTGTCAATAGAATACGTTATAGTATATAACCTTAGACCAACCAAATGGTCTAAGAGTACAACGTATTCTATTGACAGACAGCATTGTAACCCTATTCTAACCCTATAACGGTTATAGGGTTAGTCGCCACCAATTCATATTTTGGGCTGTATCCTACCTTTCTTCACCATTATTCTGCCTACATCATGTCTTGTCACCTCTCTGTTATACTTTTTAAACAATAAACCAGTGTTTTAAACCCAAGAAATTAGAAAAGTTCATTGACTTCTTCAACCTTTGTTCACCATCAACTTCATTACAAACTTTCGGCATCGGGCAATGATCGATCGCCCAGCTTTCCGTATGCAGACCTAGCCTCATAAAATAATAAATTCAACAATGGTTAATTACACGAGACGTCTGCGTCTTTATCTCACCTAGCCCGAAACACTGGCAACAAAGCTGAAGTTAAAAGAATAAATCAAAGTGTTCGCCGACTGTCACGAGATAAAGTTGACTCCCCCGAGGTTTGACCTCTTGAAACGTACACATCTCGCTACTACTTACTGTTGGGACAAATTGCGAAAGGATTGTTTTTGTTTGGTCAAATATTTCTAGAGATATACATATCTACATAGGTAGGTACTGGTTTTCGTTACTTTCGTCGTGGAATTTGGGAAGCTTTCGAGATAAATTATGTTCTACCATGGTTCAAGACATTTATTTCTCTGAACAATTTACAAAAAATCACTTAGAATCAAAATACAATGTTAAAGAAACGCTTAATACAACTAGTATACCTAAAGATGGGGTGACTGAATATTAGTTATTTATACATGTACATGATTGTAGTCATGATAACAAACAGCTTTTGGTAACAATCCGATGTTTTAATTATTTTTAGTAGTTATTCGTGTCACAACTGTACATATATAGGTACGTTCAGAAACATGGAGCGTGGAACGTTTGCGAACGTACCATTAGCTAGAGCAGTTGCAGAAGCACGGAGTGCGAGATGTTCGCGAACATAGTTGATACCTTTAGATATTTAAAAAAAAAAACGTAGTTAGTAATTATACAAATAGGTACACATACTGAACTCTCTAGAAATTATACAGTAACTACCTTAAGACTCAGATCAGGTCATATTCCCTTAAATAGTTTTGGCTATATGATGAAAAATATAGCTATATGAGGAGCTCGATGGCGCAGTGGTTAACGCGCCAGGTCTGCGAGTGTTGAGGTTAAGCAACTTTCGCAAAGGCCGGTCATCGGATGGGTGACCAAAAAATTCATCATCCATCACCATCTCGAGCTTCTCCGTACTTCGGAAGGCACGTTAAGCAGTTGGTCCCCGCTGCATTAGCAGTCGTTAACAACCACCAATCCGCACTGGGCCCGCGTGGTGGTTTATGGCCCGTTCTCCCTATCCATCCATAGGAAAGGCTCGTGCCCCTGCAGTAGGAACATAAAATGAGCTGATGATGATGATGATGATGATGATGATGATGATGATGATGATGATGATGATGATGATGATGACGATGACGATGATGAAAAAAGTCGAATCTCCAAATTGTAATGTCTGTAATGTAGTGGAGGATGTATACCACATTATCATGGAATGTTCCAGGACGGAGACATTGAGACAAAAAATATGTATACACAAAAATATGACATTGGGTCCTGTAATTTCATATTAATGAGGCCAAATTCAGACGAGGCTAAGTTACTATACAATTTTGTACAATGGGCTTTTAGGAATAGATAAATATTTCTAATAACTAATTGTACAAATATAATTTTGTAATATTTAATGTTAAAAACTATGGAGGGTGGCATGTTTTCTAACAAAACCCTCAGTTTTGTATTTTATGTACAAATAAAAAAAGATTTAAAAAAGTTCTACATGCAGCCTGCAGAAGTTCCAAATTTACAATGTCCTTATTGTATCCAGACTATCCAGATGTGGGACATTTATAGCCTTTTATGATGTAATAATTAATGCGTAAACGCTTGATCCAACAATCACCCTTACCTTACAAGTCACCTGAGAGACATTAAACAAACATCAGCTTAATGTCGGCTCATTAATGAGACAAATCAACTCATTTACTAGTCATGTTCAATGTAAATACCACACACTGTTTAGATTATATTGGTGTTGTGGTCGGAATTGTTTAACGTTGTAGTACTAACTTTAACAAAAGTCATAATTCCTTTAATTATTAAGCTAATTGAATCGTCCAAAAACTAAACCTTAAAGCAAATTTTGTTGCTAAACAATTACGAATTAAAAAAACTGCGTGCAGGATTCGAAAGCGCACCCTCTGACATACAGGGTCAAGAGCACTTTTTTTTTATGTTGCTAAGGCTTTGTCCGAGTCATCGTCATCATTCAGTGCCATTTTTATCAGTGTTGCCAACTCTACGTCTTTTTACGTAGATCTACGTATTTTAGGCCTTTCCAGAAAACCTACGAACTTAGGTCCCAGAATCTACGTATTTTTTTTTCAAATTTAACTTTGCTAAATTATTAGGCTGAATGGGCATAATTTCTAGTACGTTCGCGAAAAAAGTTAATAAAGGTTCCGTTTCAAGCGAGTTTCAAGCAAAGCACACTCGCCCTTTATACTAAATTTGGAGATCAGTATACAAATTTTTCTGCGATCTCATACTCGTATAGCTTGTTTGTCCGAGTAAGCGGGTTGAAATCCTACTCGTGGAATTTATTTTTAAAACCACAGAACAACCTCTTTCTGTGTTCTGTGTTTAAAACCATTCGATATGGATTTTCGTCAAGTTAAAAGTAGTAAGTAGTTATTTTATTAATCTAAACTAATACTAAACTAATAGCTTCAGATATCTAACTGTCAACTGTCACGATAATATATCAATAGTGGATTATATGAAATACTAGCTTTTGTTCGCGGCTTTGCTCACGTGGGCTACACGACTTGTGTTTATTCGTAATAAAAGCCAAACTTATTAAAGGTAAACATCATATGGGTATAAGTAATAAGGGTTAGACAACTAAACATGTCACGTCATTCAACATTAAGATTTTCATTTTTTTTTTATTAAAACGCCCATCCGTGCGAGCTTGTATTAGTAATAAGTATCTAACACAAGATACATAGGCCTCTGTCTAACAGTGGACGTCTTTTGGCTGAGATAATGATGATGATGATGATCTAACACAAAACAACGTACAGATAACTCTGTATGAGTAATTTTGGTCCATTTTGAAACCTCTTGTACAAATTGTCTTCCCCTACTAAAGGGATCATTTTCCAAAAACCCTGAAACACTTCATAATTTCTAACCAGACCAAATACTTACCGAAATTTAAGGAATGACAGATTTCCATACAAAATTTTCACCCTTATTTTAAAAAATGCAAAAACACGTAATTCTTTATTTTTATTGACAAATCTATAGATCAATTAAATTATTCATTTTTATAGATAATACTTTAAAAATAACAATTTCCCCAAAAAAATACCTTCTCCTATCCTATATATCCTATATCCTTCTATCCTATATCCTTTACAGGAAAATAAACAAAATTCGTGAGACACGTCATTCTTTATTTCTTTTCAAAAAGTCAAATACCAATTTTCATATATTTTAATTCAAAACTGACGGACTTTCATACGAACTTTCACCCCCTATTTGACCCCTTAGGATATGATTTCCGTAAAATCCTTTCTTAGTGGCTGGTTATAGGTACGTCACTCATTAACCTACCATCCAAATTTCATCTAATTAGCTCCAGCGGTTTCGGCTCGGCGATGATGAATCAGTCAGTCAGGACAAGTCATTATATTATATAGATAAATACCTAATAGTAGTTAATTTACAACAGAATACCTTAAGAAGTGTTATAGAGGCTTAGAAATAAGCCGCCCATTTTTTGTAAAGGAATTGAAAACAGCAGACTTGTCTGAGTTCCAGTTGGCAAACGGAACAGTAGCTTGATTCCACAAGCTCGTTTAAACATTATGTTGTAAAAAACTCGAGGCTAAATTTAGTTTGTGAATGGTTTTGTAGATGTCAAAATTGTTTATAGAGCCTAGTGAGAGTTTTATTTCCCATTTGATCATGTAAATTGAAAATGAAAATTTATTTTGCAATATTTTAACTCTTCTCGTTTCCCACCGAGAATTTATATTGCATTGAAGCGGCGCTGCTTCAATGCCATATAAATTCGGTAACTTAAGTTTCGTTAACTTGATCGAACGGTGAATAAAGCTTAAAGTATTCTGAATCCACAGTTGACAAAGTGCCCACTGTGCATTATCGAGTTCGTCAAGTGTTAGTGAATTACTAAAAAGTAGTAACACAATTTTACTGTAGGAATGCCTATTGTGCCAAAACCCACAGCTGCTTTGAAAGAAAAGAGAAAAATCCAATTGCCACCGGACGTGATCGGCCCCTGACATTAGGATTAATGGATCGACGAGATAAAGTGTGCTTCAATTGCCCTATATCTGTAATAGGCGAAGAATGAAGCTTTCATAATGGAAACGTTTTTCTATATTAAGAGTTATATTGTCTTCATGTATTGTAGTAATGTTGTATTATAATGTTATAAGTGGGAAGCCACTGGATGCGAGCAGCACAAAACCGGTCGTTGTGGAGATCTGTGGGGGAGGCCTTTGTCCAGCAGTGGACGTCTTTTGTCTGAGATGATGATAATGATTTTTTATATTAACGGGTAAGCACAGTGCCTTGATCTCACCTGATGTTAAGTGATGATAAGGCCAATGATGGTAGCGCACTTCACCCGGGATCCTCAACTCACTTGTTGGTTATCTTATCTTTAGCTGCCGGAACACAACGATGCTACAAACATTGATGTTATGGCGACATATTTAGATAAGATGGTGGTAGCTAGCCAGGCGGACAAACAAGCCCTACCACCAACCAAACCGAGTACACAAACATGTACCCCCCGCTGGGAATCGAACCCGGGACCTCTGTGTCTAAACCGGTGGTCTTACCCACTAGACCACAGAGGCGGTTATATGTTGTATTATGTTGCACATTGTGTCATGTATATATAAAAAATGTCATAAATAAAAATAATAAAAATAATGATCAAGATATATATTATTTAAAAATTTACGCGATCAATTCACATTAGAATCATTTTTATGAGTTAAAATTTAGAGTTTTAATTACTAGAGCTAAGTTTCACGTCACCCTTTGTTTATTTTTATAAAATAATATTTTTTGTCAACATTTTATACTTCATCTATTTTAAACAATGTTTTGCTTAAAAGTATAAATAAATAAATAAATGTTCCCCACACTTACACCAATTATCTAGCCCCAAGAAAAGCTTCCTTAAGAAACTCGATAAATGCTTAACTAGACAACGGATAAACATACTTAATATACATAAATACATACTTTTATACATGGGACACATCCAGACCCGAAACACTATAGAAAAACAGGTATTTCTAAATTAATCCGACCGGGGGTCGAACCCGGGACCTCAGAGATGGCGACACCATGAAAACCGGTGTGCAAGCCACTCGACCAAGGAGGTCGTCAAAATATAATCGCATAAATAAATATCATCGTATAAAAGTAGTGTAAGAATAACAACAGGCAGAATAATATGTGCAATTTTAAGAATGTACAGTTTTTTGAAGTACACTCCTGCACTTTACGCTACCACGAACTGTCAAATTTCCTTTATAGACTTTGAACTCTATAGTTTAGTAATATGGTTGAACATTTATTGAAGAAATTTTACAGTTTTATATAATTCTTATGTGTCTGTCTCTACCTATTAAATAAGAAGGTTCCACTGGGCCTGTGCTATTTTAAACTGTCGCAGCTGTGGCCTTATTTTGACATTTCGATTAAGGAAATAAATAAATATAGCTTAATCTAACTGTATTAATTAACTAAACCTATTTTTCTTTCCTCCTTTTTTTAATTGTTTAAATTATTTGTATGTAATTAGCATATTGATTCTATTTTGTATGCTTTGCTTAAACTGTAATATTATTGGGAAGACACTGGCACCCATATTAAAGTTTTTACAGCTTGGTAGCCAGGGTTTCATAAATTGTATATGTAAAATAAGTATAAGTATAAAAAATAATAAACTGATAGCTTGCCTAATTTTTTACTGATCTTAAATATTATTAAAATAGTTGAAGACGTAGTTGTCGTCATTGCCTCTTTCGGCTTACAAAGTAAGAGTAGATGGTGTTGATTAATTTCGGCGGGTTGTACAGAGCCACGATAGCATAGCTGGTAGTGCACATTACCCGGTATGTCATGAGGTGCGGGTTCCAATTCCGATCGTGGAATTCCTTCAACACTTTTTGAAATCATGAAAAATAATGCCAGAATCACGACCATTCAGACACGATTACGAGCGATTAAAAATATCAGAAACATAACAATGTTTACGGCAATGAAGAGAATAGACCAATTTTTCAGGTCAAGCCTACAATTTGAATTTATGATACCATTATGGTCATAATATACTCGTATAATTTTACGCAAATTTTGAACCACGATAGCATAGTTGGCAGTGCATCTGACCTTGCATTTCATGGGATGATGTCATGGGGTGCGGGTTCGATTCCCGCTCATGGATTTTTTTTCAACACTTTGTCTTTTTTCAAATTGTAATTTATTTTACAATTTAAAAAAGTCAATAAACATAGGAACTTGGCGTTGTAATTTTACTTTTACAGAAATTCGCGCTAGGCCCACGGTAATTATCCTATTGTTGACAATGATTGAGACCGTCAAGGGTCCTCGGAACCGATAAGAATGAATCCGTGACCAACGAAGGCGGTTTAACAGAAAAGTAGTGCTTGACACAGATATAAGGGAAACGATTCCTATACCTACTAGCGAAAGCCCGCGACTTTGTCCGCGTAAATACTTTAGAAATGTCAATAAAATACGACGTGATTCTTTAAAAAAAATACAGCTTACGTTTGGAAAGTTACATGCGTGCGAAAGTTGCTTGCTTGCATGCTTGGCACGCCGGGTTTCCTGATAGGTAATTTTTTTAAACAAAACTTTATCACGGAATAAAATAATGTTTTATTTTCATAAAATCATAAGCTTGTCGTGAAAAGTTCGGAGATCCAAATTTTTCATTTTTAATCTTGCAACTACAAGTTCTACTTCGCAGGCCGAGCAAATATTTATTTATATATAGCACTGCAAATGACTCCTCTCCACCTGATGTTAAGTGGGAACCCAGACGCAAGGGCAACTGGTGCAACGAGAAAACAACGCAGCATCAGTCATCCTCACTCTGCCGGCTAACAAGGTGCAAGATTCGGACTATACTTACTTATTAACAAGTTATGTTGAATAAAAGCTTGTAAAAAGAAGTGTAGCTTATACAACGTGTAACAGGTTAAGCGCACACTCAGAAAGTAGTTTGTTATAAATCGGCTTCTCAATCGATTAAAAATATTTAAAATATAGGTATTTTTTTTTTCCAAAAATATTAAAACTTATTGAAATTACAGTCACTCATTCGTTAAATAGTTAAAACAAACGAAAATAAAACGTAAGTCAATGCAATAATGGGTTTTTTAAAATGCGGTGCGAACTAATATGCCCATACTGTTTGCCCTCGACGAGTATAACTAATAACTTAAATAAACCAATTTAATTAAATATAAGTAAAATTATTTTGCATGTTTTTTAATTATAATTAAATATTCTAATTGGGGTGTCTGAGGATGTGCGTTCATTCTGTGACATGTTGTATAAGGTCACTTTTTATCAACTGCAAATATTTTAACAAAACACCTAATTATATCAGAGAAATAAGGCCCTAGCATTTAAAAAAATATTCAGGCTAGTTTTTTTTTTACTTTTCCTGACACAAAGATTGTAATATTTTTAAGAGCCTCTCTGTCGGCTCTTTTGAATGAAACTAGGGACACGTGTAAGCGGTGAAGGCATTGCGGCCTCTCTGTTTCGGCTCCTTTGAATTGAAACTACCGAAAGTGCTTTATTTTTCTTTTTAATCTAAATGTCTTTTGGCGTTTTTCTTGAAAACTAGCGTATAAACATTTAAGGTTTTTTCATAAAAATAGTTTATGTTATGTTGTTGAATTTATCCTCAAAATATTTGCAATTGATGAAATGTGACCTTATATATACACTGTCCCACAGCCGGGCCAAAGGCTCCCATCACTGTGAGCAAGTCGTCGCTTTAATCGATGGGTATTGCCTAACTCATCACGCTCGTCAAATGTAGTTGGTGCTCAAAAACCCGGGCTATGCATCGAATAATTTTAACCGACCCCCTAATTGAACTTACGATCTCTGAATCTGTGCCCCTACTATGAGCTCTTATAGCAGTATTATTGCACGCGAGTATATTCGCCGCTACACGCGTCTCGCTTTCACAACTGCAATAATACTGCTATAAGAGCTCGTAGTTACCCCGAGCTCTTATAGCAGTATTATTGCAGTTGTGGAAAAGAGACGCGAATATATTCGCCGCTACACGCGTCTCGTTTTTACAAATGCAATAATACTGCTATAAGAGCTCGTAGTTACCCCCCTGATCTGTGACGAGTTTTCCAGTCACATACTATACTAGACTTATTCTGTTCCTCATTGAGCTCTTTTAAAAATGACATTGGCAATTTACTTTCCGCATCTATGTAATGATTAGTAAATATATGTTAGGTATATATTGTGTATTTTGTCTGTATATGAATATATATATACGTATTGTGTATATTTATGTATGGGTATGTCCATATTTATGTATTGCATACTAGTTAACTTAATAACCCATCAGGTTGAAAATATGTGTCTCCTCTTATTTACATATTTACAAGTTTACAAATTTACAGATTTTGTAAGCATATAGAAAATTCGTTATTTGCTGTATGTTTAAGTATATAAGTTTGTTAATTTAGATTAAGAGCTGTGAATTTTGAAATATATTAAAATAAAATATAAAAAAAAGGCTCAATATGCTTCGGAAGACACGTTAAGCCGTTGGTTACGGCTGCCAGTCGTTAACACCCTCCAACTCGCATTATTGTGTGAAAGTGTTGCGTTGGACATTATAGCTTTTACATGGTGGTATTTTTTATAGTACGCGATAAAGCTAACAAGGTGTTGGAACACACACTCGTTACCTACATAATGTAAGGTAACGTAACAAGCGGTAACATCGACCAGTTACGACAGCTAGAATGTACAATCCGAAGAAATGCATTGAAGAGGAAATCAACGAACAATATGCACCCTATTTGTATACGGTTAAGAACGAGTTTACGATTGCGGCTTTTAAAAATAAGTGCGATATTTTTAGTTTTATTTGTAAGAAGGGTTAGCAATTCTAGTGGGACAAATGGAAAGTCAAACAGTTATTTGACTTCAGGAACTTTACTTCTAATTTAATTGGCAAAAGCGAACGGTCTAAAACCCGAACGCCCTGAATTGGGCCCTACGTTGGAGAAAATGTATTTCAGATATGGCGATGTTCTTCCCTGACTTGTGCATCGATCACCAATCACTAACCTGTATTTGGCAAGCGTAGGGAGGTTTAGCCAATACCCGTCTGCTTGATTTCATCAGTTGTGTTTAAAGAATATTTATTTCTTATTAAAAACCATACAGTCACTTACATAAGAAATTAATAAATTAACTATTAATGTGGGTAAGTACTAACTGTCCAGTAGTTAGCAGATGTATTGGGATTGGTAATCATCTTTCAAGTAGATTCGAGTCAAACTGTGTACTTACATGGGTAGGTTAACACCCGTTTCATACGAAAACACTCATACAAGAAGTAATTGCGATATTTTTAATGTATCAACTTGGTGAGCAAATAGTAGTAGTGACAAAATATTAGGAAATATTTCTTTAATATTTGTAAAAATATTGTGATCGGTTGTTAGTGACGGTAGTTGTTGACATTGAATGGCCGCCTTTGGCTTTCAAAGTAAAAATGTTGAATAATTTCGGCGGGCAGGTTAGAACCACGATAGCTCAATTGGAAGAGCACCTGACCCGGAATGTCAGAAGGGTGCAGGTTCAAATCCTGCTCGTGGAAATTTTTTCAACATTTGTGTTTTTGTAAAATATTAAGAATTTAGTAGGAGCTCAGCGGCGCAGTGGTTAACGCACTCGGTCTGCGATTGCTAAGCTTAAGCTACTTTCGCAAAGGCCGATCTTCGGATGGGTTACTAAACATTATCATCTTGAGCTCCTCCGTACTTAGGCACGTTAAGCCGTTGGTCCCGGCTGCATTAGCAGTTGTTTACAACCACCAATCCACACTAAGCCCGTGTGGTGGTTTATGACCCGTTGTTCCTATTCATCCGAGAGAATGCGCTCCAGCGCATCCTGATCTCGCGTTATGACCTGACGTAGATGGTCCCTTGTGCTTGCACAAGGATGTCTGACACCTACTTTGTAACCTGACGGTTGGTAGGGGGTGTCAGTATAAACTTTAAAGTCGTGTATAGCTAGGTTGTGTCCCTATTCATCCATAGGGACGGCTTGGCTCCAGCAGTGGTGATTTAAAGATGAGCTGGTGAAAGAAAGTGAAAAGACTGATATGTAGGCTAAATACTTACTTATTACATTAATATAAGTTAACCAGTTTTAACTATTTCGATTTCGAGGAGCTCGATGGCGCCCGGTCTGTGAGTGCCGAGGTTAAGCACTTTCGCAAGGGCCGGTCATCGGATGGGCGACCATAGATTTATCATCTCGAACTCCTCCGTGCTTCGGAAGGCACGTAAAGACGTTGGTCCCGCCTGCATTAGCAGTCGTTAACAACCACCTATCCACACCGGGCCCGCGTGGTGGTTTATTGCCCTTTCTCCCTTTCCATCCATAGGGATGGCTCGTGCCCCAGCAGTGGGGTCATAAAATGAGCTGATGATGCTGATAAACTATTTTGAAGAACATCAAACAATCATAATCATTTATAACAACATTCATATAATTGTAAAGCGTTTATTCAATCTGAATGGAAAGCACGTAGGCGCTTAAGTACAAAGGCCTCAAAATCTAGATCAAAATCATAATCCTTGAGGATCACATCAAAGGCCATAAATATGGAAATTGAATCGTTGGCTAATAGCGGGTTGAGACTGCGCTGCAATCTACGATCGATGCGAGAATGGAGCAATTACACTATTATAAGATAGAGCCTCTTTGGGTCGCCTATTCATTGACTGGTATAGCAGGACATACTTATTCTGAATGTAGATATGTACTTAACGAAGTTGGGTGGAAATATCCACCGATAAACAATAGTGATAATGTGGCAGTGACGATGATATAGTACTGTATTATTTTGTAGGTTTAATTTTTCTGTTTGATTTTTTTTTTTCATTTTGTTGATGGCTTCGTGCGATTAGCACATTTAGCCAGTGTCAAAGTAATTTTTCTAACAAGTAATACATAAATAAACAATATTTCTTTTCCGTATGATGATGATGAATGATAATACAAATGAGAAATGATATACCACCCAACCCCTAGAGTATCTCAGTAAAGATGTGGGGCTTTACTAAGTCCTCGGGCGGACTTCTTGAGAGAATTTGAAAAGTGACGTTGCACTGTTTTATTTCATTTGCCAACACTCATGCACACTCACAAACACTTAACGGTTAACAATCCACCATTATTTCACATTAATATTCAACATAACACAAATTTTAGAAAATAAAACAAAACCGCAGACATAACTCTTCACTTTCCCGCCAAGAAGTCCTTCTGTTTGATTTTATCTCATGTTTGCTGTTTTTTGTCCTTTAGATGATGGCTTCGTGCGATTAGCACATTTAGCCAGTGTCAAAGTAATTTTTCTTACAAGTAATACACAAATAAACAATATTTCCTTCCTGTATGATGATGATGATGATTGATAACAGAAATGAGAAGTGAGAAAAAGTTTTCAACACTTGCCAACACTCATGCACACTCACGAACACTAAACGGTTAATAATCCACCATTATTTCATATTAATATTCGACATAACACAAATTTTAGATGATAAAACAAATCTGCAGACATGACTTTTCACTTTCCCTCTGAAGATATTTGCTTATTTATTGTAGGGAAGACTTTAAAAAAAATCATTATTATTATAATGTTATATTTCGTATACCTACATTATATTACTTACGTTTAGCAATTCGATGTTAAAATGAAAGGATAAAGAATATTATTTTCATTTTATTAAACACTTTTATGTATTTATCTGTGACTAAAGGTATTAAATGAAACGACCGTTTATAAGTTTGACAACAGATTTTAATTAATGGAATCAGGCGTTATTTTGCGGGAACCCATGATACAAGAGAAATGTAATCGAATTATTTTTTTTAGAACAGACTTTGATTTATTATTTTCTTTACAATTGTTTGAAAAAACAAATAGATCATCAATCTTACCTTCATAGACCCTGGAAAGATATTCGATATTTAGGATAAAGTCAAATATGTAGAAATTTTACGTGAGAAATTGGGTCTTACAGGATGTGTGAAGAAGCTACCGTGTTTGTCGGCAATAATGTCACTTAAGGAGGAGCATAGCAGTTCCCTACTCATCGATTAACCCTTTACATTACAGGTCATGTAGTGTGTAACTGTAAATGTACATATATATGTAGTCACTAGCTGTGCCCTGCGGTTTCACCCGCGTTAATTAGCGACTGTTCCACTCCTATTAATCATAGCGTGATGTAATATAGCCTATAGCCTTCCTCAATAAATGTACTATTCAACACAAAAAGAATTTTTCAATTCGAACCAGTAGTTCCTGAGATTAGCACGTTCAAACAAACAAACAAACAAACAAACTCTTCAGCTTTATAATATTAGTATAGATTGACTAATTAGTGCTTTCGTAAACTTTAGAAAACACAAGATCAGACATTTATTTATTTATTTATTTATTTAAGAACAACAAACAAAACAAATACCATGTACACACGGCGGCAGATCAACCTACCTAAAACTGTCAAATTTCTACAATCAATTTCAAACTTTATTGTTTGGTTATAAAGATCAATATTCATTGGAGAATTTTGACAGGTAACAGTAACAGGTTTTTAAAACAACAGATATTGGGTTACATTCTAAGGCGCAGTCTCAATTAGAGGTTGACATGTGTCAAAGTCAAATTGAAAAGTAGGTTTTATAAATAAAACTTTCAATATTTTAGCAGTTCCAATTCGAAAATTTAATATACACCGAAGCTACGTATAGATAGCACGCAAGTGGTTAGAATCAATTATCGTATAGCAATTATATAGCCATGCCCTGTGACCTACTTCGGGAAATGTTTGTCTAATCGTCAATGTAATTGAATAGGCTGTTGACCATTATGATAACGTTCTACATCAGTACCACACTGTGTGGTCTGTCAATTTAGCTGAAATATTGCACTAATTACATCTACCTGTCAATAGGTTTTATAGGACAAATTAAAATGAATGTCTTAACGAATCCACACGCTTTTGAAGCCCTTAAAGGTTACGTATTGTGTAACTATTTTTATATTTGACCAGTGTGTGTTGCCAGTGATGACATACGGGACTGAGACGTGGTCGTTCACTATGGGCCTTATCAGAAGGCTCAAGGTCACTCAAAGAGCAATGGAGAGGGCTATGCTCGAGGTTTCTCTGCGAGATCGAATTAGAAATGAGGAGATCCGCAGAAGAACAAAGGTAACCGATATAGCCCGAAGAGTTGCTAAGCTCAAGTGGCAGTGGGCAGGGCACATTGCTCGCAGGAGTGATGGCCGCTGGGGCGGAAATGTCCTCGAGTGGCGACCGCGTACCGGAAAACGCAGTGTGGGCAGGCCTCCAACAAGGTGGACCGACGATCTGGTGAAGGTCGCGGGAAGCCGCAGGATGCGAGCAGCACAAAACCGGTCGTTGTGGAGATCCTTGGGGGAGGCCTTTGTCCAGCAGTGGACGTCTTTTGGCTGAGATGATGATGATGATGATTGTGTAACTGTGTGTGTACACGTTTTTATACGTAGGTAGTCATAGATTAATCAGTGCTTAAGTACACATTTTTATATGTAGGTAGTCATAGACTAATCAGTGCTTAAGTAAACTTTAGACAAGATAAGACATGTGTCATAGTCAAATATTGGGTTGTAAGTTTCGCTTGATCGAAGATTGTAGTAATAGCTTTTAATGCAGTTTACACGTTAAAGTGGTCCCTCTTATAGCTTTGATTTACACTGGTGGCCGACTTTATTTCAGTTTGTTTGGTGGCAAATTATACAATAATATGTAGAGTGTTCTTAATAACCATAATCTTACCATAGTCTTAGTTTTTAGTAAAGCGAATGATCAAGTGAAGTGTCTAATAAATTACCGTAAAAGAAAAAAAACTAAATATGTAAAATAAATTGAATATATTTATTTTTCTTGTAACTAACATTAGTGTTCAAGGTCTATTGTAATTTCTAACAGTCTATATAATTATTCTGAAATAAATACTTTTTATTATTATCCTCTTTATTTATTTTCTCTCATATATAAATTTACATTTTTAAATATTTTTTAATAACAAAATAAATAAAACATTTAAAAATATAAAAAATTAGGGGTCCACCGGCATCGGGACCAAGGTCCAAGCTACCGGTGGTTAGGGCTCTAGCGACAGGAACCTTCTCACAATGCGTGCCGTATCGAGGAGAACTGCCTTCTGAATCAGGCCCTTGATCCAGCCGCCTAACACTAAGGCACACTTTATGACCCCGTTTAACACTTCTAGAGTCAACAAGCAGCTTGTTACAAATCTACTTAGTTATACAAAAACGTACGGTAACAGAGAACTAATAATACCAAAGAAACGACACTGAAACAAAATAACTTTTTACAGCAAATCATAAAAATCTGTGCGCCGGTAGTAAGCTCAATCTGTTGCGCAGTTACAATAAGCACATAATATGCCGTCGATAAAGCTTTCAAGATTTTTTCAGAGATTTTACGCAAATATGCCCAAAACAACGCCCTTTGGTACTTCAAGCAAGACATGAACTACCTATATATAACTTGTTAAATGCGAACTCCTTAACATAAGTATCCTAGTAGACAGTCGATTCAACAGTCAGCCCGTGACCATAGAAAGTGGAACTCGACCGAAACGTCTGTCGGGTTCTCAAAGTATGCATAGGATAGGTACCACAGATTAAGTGATAGTTACTACTACTAAGGAGTTTTTAATATTGAAATAGTGTTTAATATTTTATTTATAACTCGTAACCCGCCTGCGTGAATCCTGCGATATAAAACCATCTCTGAAACCTTCGCGAGAGTACGCACAACAACTTACCTAAGTTTCATCGCAATGGAATGAATTGTATAGGAACGCATACGGGACCAACAAAAGTATATAATTCATATTGCCATAAATTAGTTTAGATCGTATCACTTATTAAATACTCTCTAGTTTATATACTACATACAGTTAGCATAATCAAAGTAGGTAGAAGATTATAAAAAAACGTGATTAAGAGGGGGTATAAAGGTAAATCACCAATCGTAGATTTGATTTTAACACTAGAAGATAAACCACGATTTACCCGGAAAAAATATCATAGATACTACAGCATACTTGAAAGGGACTGGCTTAGCGAAAACATAATATATTAAAATTTTATCGATAAAATAAAATCACAAACTTACGTCTACTTTTCAACTAGAATCAATTTATTTTCAATTTGACGCATATTACTGAGCCAATATTTTAACACATAATATCAAATTATATTACCGAGCGACTGTATTAGCGATTTGAAAAAAAAATGTATATTTTACGAGTAAATAAACTAAAACTAATTCGGCGCTTACGACATTCTTATTCCGTGCAGAACGCTCCAGTCTGTCGCACCTGACCCGAGGTAACAGGCATGTTTTGTTTCATCGATTAGTCGCGATCACTCTGTTGAGACGAGAGGACTGTGTTTCTGTGCTCAGGGCGCCGAGAAAATATTTCGTTAAAATAAGATATTATTATCATAATATTGTTATTATTTCTTTTCATTGGTGATGAGTAGTCTCACCTTGAAATATCGACCCTTACGCATTAACTTTAGAGCTCACTATACAATGTATTAGAAGCGCTGAAGCAATGACGGCGACGCGGGTACCGGGTATAGTATATGCAAAACAGAACGATGCTTTTGACCACTCGTATTGGTGGCAGTATGTATAGTAATTTTTTTTCACAGTACATACATAATTAAGTTGAATTAGCTATTCTGGAAGTATTGTATCATACTTCGTATATTACCGTACAAACTTGTGATTTACAATTATTTTGTATTTCAGAACTGCTGCAGCTCGTAAATGTCGTAATATCTCACAAGCCGATGAATGCTATCCGGTCAAACTCGTACGCAAAAATCTCTCATTAACTCTGTTAGTTCGTTACAGTTGTTTAATTTAAAGCTATTCGTATATTTATTTTTATAAAAACCATAGAATGTAAACATAATATTGATTTTTTTATATGTTAACACATGAAAAGTCTGTCATTGCTGACTGTACAATCCAGCTCGAAGATCTCGTAGATCTCGGAGAGCTCGCAGATGAAATGCCTCGCGATACCTGAAAAATGAATGTAAAAGCTTATTTCTATAAAAATGAACTTGAATTTGGTCCAGAATTATCTTTTCAAATATTTTACTAAATGTGGGTAGCACAGAAATTGGTCTAAAGTTAGTGGGGTCAGATGTGCTACCTGATTTGTATAATGGAATTACTTTACTGTGCTTCATTAGGTCAGGAAAAACACCACAGTCAATACATTCGTTAATTATGCAAGCTAAAACTGGAGCTATTGTCTCAATAACGGATTTAGTGACGTCAACGGAATTACCCCACAAATCAGCAGTCTTTTTTTTAATTAAGAGTATTAAAAGTTTTAATTATATCTCTAAAATCAATTTTTTGAAAACTAAAATGGTTTTCACTAGGTTTGACATTTTCCTTTAGAACCGTTTCAGCTACAGTGGGGGACGAGTCCAAAGTCTTTGTAGTTGAAACTGGAATATCAGTAAAAAACTTCTCAAATGCCGCAGCAACATCAGCATCAGAAGTTAAGATTTGATTTTCGAAGCTCAATTTGTACTCATTGTTACGACTTTTATTTTGTTATCACTTAGCTTAATCTTTGAACTCAGGAATTTTGCCTTTGCTAATCGACATACTGTTTTAAATAACTTAGAATATTTTTTGACATACAATTTGAAATCTTCACTGGTGTTATAGTTGCGTTCATCATATAGCTCATAAAGTCGCTTTCTACTTTTGTGGATACCAATTGTAACCCATTCACTAAAAGTAACAGTACCACTAACCGAGATCATCTTTGGAATAAAAATTTTATTAAATTCTAAACAATATTTATAAAAGAAATCATTATAAAATTTATTTGGGTTATCATTATATTCTACATAACATATATTATCATAGAGATTGTTTTGAAGCGTTCCAGACGACCTGCAGTTTTTGGTACAACAGTGATAATCTGTTTCTTCACTTGCTGACACTGATGTGGAAGGCTGACCATTTGGCCACAATGATCAGAGTCTAGTTTATTAATAATGAGTTTAGACAGAGGTACTAGATCAGTGTATATATTATCGATACAAGAGGCCGAAGTAGCAGTTATTCTAGTCGGCTCCAAAAATAAATTATTCAAATTATATGATTGAAATAAATTTTTAATTTTGATAGAACCTGTAGACTTTTCTAACAAATTAATATTAAAATCACCGCAAACAACTATCTTTTTACCTACATTGCGGATTTTATATAATGCTTCATCCATTACTTTTTCAAAATAATCATACAATGCTGACGGAGGCCTGTATACACTTAATACAACAAGTCGCTCCAGCTCCACACAAGCTATTTCTATTGTTTGCTCAACCGAGAGGCTCATTATGTCTTTTCTTTCCTTTAATTTTAACTTCTTATCAACTATAATTAAGGAGCCACCATGAATTGAATTTACTCGACTGAACGAACTACCTACCAAATGATTATTAAAATTGAACATGAACTGATGATCTTTAAGCCAGTGTTTAGTAATACACAGAATATCAACTTTATTATCGTTCATGAACAATGCAATCTCTGGATCTTTGCCCATTATTCCTTGAATGTTCTGGTGAACCATACTGATTGACTGAACATTTTTAATAATTGTAGGTTGAGACGGGCTTTTCTTAGAATTAATTACACATTTATTTAAAATATTACCAAACATTTTGCAAGAGAATTCCTCTTTTGTCTTATGATTTAATTTAAAATCGTCATTAAAGAAAAGCTTTGTAAAAAAGCTTATTATAAAGTGTCTGATTACATTCAAGACAAAACAGCATGGGTTAAAATGCTTCAATCACCCCAACAGGTATTTCTAATTTAAAATATTGTTAAGTAATTTTAAACTTGTATAACTTGATAACGGCATATAATTTTGTAAATGTCGTTACTTATATTAAAACTGTAGAGTTTCTTGCGCCCATTCTTCTCCACAACTAAAAAATAGACGTCCTGAATGGGTAGTAGGTAAAAAAAATGTTTGGACGATTCAAAAGTACTTTTCTAAAGTTTATTTGAATACAAAATATTTGACACTTTGACTTTGACTTTGATTACAGAAAGTCTGTTTATCTTAAGTGTAAACAATATTTTAGTTATTTTTACCATTAAAAAAACAATAAAATTTTTCATTAAATTTCAATAGTAAGTCCTATAAAGATTGTTACATTTTAAGACAAGTTAGAATGAACAGACCTTAAATACATAATTTAATGCAAAAATGTTTTTAACTTACCTTCTTTCTGTCTGTTCTTTGCAGTACAGGTACAAGCCAGGGAACGAATTCTGAAAAAAAATGTAAACCTATGAATCTATGTAAATAAAGCGATATTTTTGTAATAAAATTAGACTTCTTTTTTTTACATTGTCGACACTCTTTGAAGAAGAGATATAACAGTAAGAGCACTTACACATGAGCAGCACTTTGGTATCAATAGAGGTAACTGTAGCGTCGGATGGTAGGCCTTTGACCTTTAACGTGTCGACAGCAACCGCTGACTGTTGCAGTTACTTCTGTCGATAGCAAAGTGCGACTGGAAGGGATAATATAATCTACATGATACAAAAAATAATCTACATAATACAAAAATGCTTAAAGATTTCATGGCACCTACGCCTTTATAAAATAAAACAATATTAAATATTTAAAGTAGCAATATATAATAAAAATATATGATATCATTACTTACCTTTGCGTATTATTTACCACTAGCAAAGAGTATTTTAGTGTTTCGAAGTACAGCTAGGTGATCCGACTCGCACTTAGCCGGTTTTTATCTGATTATTTTAGGTATACTGTGCGCGATCGCACTAAACACGAGTACACACGAGGGAGCGACCTGCCAATCTGTTGCGTTGGCCGCCACGCCGTACGCACGGACGAAAGCGGGGCGTGAAAGGGGCGCGGGTGGAATCTGTTTTTTTTCTAGGTTTATACGCCCTCTTAAGGGAGATGCCACAACGTATTGTGGCGGGCCGTAGCCCGACCTATAAATAACGACCGAACGACACATGTTGTTGAAAAGCTCTTTTCATAGATCTCATTTGTTACAATGGCGGCCAGTCTTAAACCGATGCAGGATACAAGATACAGCGTCACACATTTTAGTGAAGCTGTACCTTGTATCCTGCTGCTAAGATTGTAATCTAAAAAAATATTAAGAAAACTTTTTTTGTAAAGATTTTGATATACAGTCGCTTTTAACAACTAAGTAAGTAATAAATCCTGTTAACTCATTCAGAAAGCTTATATTATATACGCTTGTGTTAGGTATGGGTTTATATCAGCAGATAATCTCTCTTCTGTGTCAGCAGTGTAATAAAGTACTTAATGGGTATTGAACTAGGACCACTAATATTGTAACCACCACGCAAGCCCAGTGCGGATTGGTAATAACGACTGCTAATACAGCTGGGCTGGGACCAACGGCTTTACGTGCCTTCCGAAGCACGGAAGAGCTCGAGATGATAAATGTATGGTCACTTATCCGATGACCGGCCTTTGCGAAAGTAGCTTAACCTCAGCACTCGCAGACCGGGCGCGTTAACCGATGCGCCATCGAGCTCCTCATCCGCCAGTAAGACTCTTATATGTGAATTGGTAACGATATTTGTTTTTTATGTTAAAAGGAGGCAAACGAGCAGGCGGGGGTCATCTGATGGATAGTTATTACCATCGCCCATGGACGGGTGTCCATGGGCAACGGTGATTACTAAATATTGCAAAACCAAAGTAATCGCAGATGCGTTGCCGGCCTTGAGGAAGGAGTTGGATCTTGAGGAGGGAGTATGAATTGGGAGGGGGGAGGAGTGAGAGATGGGCCTCCGGTACTTTCACTCACCGGACGAACAACAACAGCAACGAGTGCCATTGTTTCACGCCGATATTCTGTGAGAGGGTGGTATTACGTTGGACGAGCCGGCCCATTTCGAGCTGCAAGTTGCAACGCCGCGTGGCTCTACACCACTATAATTTTCTTTTTTTATAAATGTCGTTATTTCTATTAAGGCTTTTGTAGTTTCTTGCGTCCATTTTTCTCCACAGACGAAAAATAGACGCCCTGGATGGGTAGATGTAAAATAAATGTTTGGACGATTTAATAGCACATTTCATAAGTTTATTTGAATAAAAAAAATTACTTTGACTTTGACTTTGAAATAGAGCATTTTAATGTTCTTTAAAAGAAACAGTCTAAATACCATATTTAACTTTTTGCATAATACAAGGAAGAAAGCGTTCCATTGAGCGTGATTCGATAGATCCCGGCAAATTGGGAAGCCCTCGAGACTCGGCGCTTTGCTTTCATTATTGATTGTACCTAGGTGACTTTCATGAGTTGCGGAGTTATTATCTCTCTGATGAGACAACTCGACGTCAATGTAATAAAGTTATTTCGTATCGGAGATCCAATAGCGTGTTCGGTATTTGTGATGTCTAAAATTGTGTTAGAAATGTTTCTCTGACTAATTATTTTACCTATACCATGAGTATATTATATTACTTCGTTGTTATAAGTTTAAAATAAGAAAATAAGGATAGAGCTTGGTTGTTCCTAGAATATCAAGATGTTTTATTTTATTTACTAGGCTTGAGCTGATTCGGGAAAGAAATATCTACATGGAATGACTTAGAGGAGCCCTTACCCAATAGTGGGACTGCAGAATCTTCGTAATGGTGTTTCGAAGGTAGGTTAGGTTAATCCGTTATAAGTTGGTAGCCATCTGTGTCTAAAATAAAAATAAAAAAAAAATTAAAAAAAAAATTTACCGATAATCATCAACACCACTAACCGTATAAGCGGGCAAAGTGAGTATAGTTCGACTTTGTGATAAAGCCAATAACCAGCAATAGCAGCACGACTCGATTACAATGATAAAGGCCTGCACCCAGCAGTTTGTCATTCTATAGGCTATTAATTACTTACAACTTTCATCATCATCATCATCATCTCAGCCAAAAGACGTCCACTGCTGGACAAAGGCCTCCCCCAAGGATCTCCACAACGACCGGTTTTGTGCTGCTCGCATCCAGCGGCTTCCCGCGACCTTCACCAGATCGTCGGTCCACCTTGTTGGAGGCCTGCCCACACTACGCTTTCCGGTACGCGGTCGCCACTCGAGGACTGTTCCGTCCCAGCGGCCATCAGTCCTGCGAGCAATGTGCCCTGCCCACTGCCACTTGAGCTTAGCAACTCTTCGGGCTATGTCGGTTACCTTTGTTCTTCTGCGGATCTCCTCATTTCTGATTCGATCTCGCAGAGAAACCCCGAGCATAGCTCTCTCCATTGCTCTTTGAGTGACTTTGAGCCTTCTGATAAGGCCCATAGTGAGCGACCACGTCTCAGTCCCATATGTCATCACTGGCAACACACACTGGTCAAAGACTTTCGTCTTGAGACACTGCGGTATATCGGACGAAAAGATATTTCGTAGCTTACCGAACGCTGCCCTTACAACTTTAACATAATAAAATAGAAATACATTAATTAATACACACATAGTTCAAAGTTCAAATCGAGACAAAAGAAATCAGAGAAATAAAATAACTGTAGGTATTAGAACTTCAGTATTCATTGACCTATATATTAGCTGATGAATATAAAAGATTTTCCGCATCCCAGAATTGATAACGATCTTACCCTCATTCCAATATAACACCCTTTCTCTACCATTCTTGGCAATCATTCGGTTGGATTTGATACGTCACGCTTCAATAGGACGTCAAAATAGGCGAATGAACCCGAAGCGAAAGTTATGTGAGATTATACATATATAGTTCTTGAGTTATAAGAGGACATACAGACAGACAGACAGACAGACAAAATTTTCAAAAATCGTAGAATTGGAGTCATAAAACTAATATTTATCCCATTTGTCAGAAAAATTGCATGTACACACGGCGGCAGATCAAACTCAAATTTCTACAATACATTTTGAACTTTAGTGTTTGGTTATAAGGATCAATATTCTGAAATATTATGAATGAAATTTGACAGATTTGGGTAGGTTGATCTGCCGTCGACTGTACAGACAGAGCCTACAGATTTATATAGTAGTATAGAAGATGAATAATTATGGATTTAGAATGAAGGTCGTATTACCTTTCTACCTATCCAGCCATACGGAAGGCTCGTACCCCATCTGTAGGGATATAGAAATGGGCTGGTGAGTGCTACTACTAAGATAGCATTAAATATTTATAAAATACAGTAAAAAAATTAAAATCCTACCTGACCCAGCCAAGAATTGAACCTGGGTCTTCCGCAATCCGGGCAGCTGCACTGACCATTATGCTACCGGGAAGGCTGACGTAAGCACTAAATTTTCAAAAGACCCAGTTTCGATTCCTGGCTGGGTTCGGTAGGCATTAAATTTTTTCACTGTATTCTATAAATATTTAATTCAGCTTCAAAAAGTAAAAGATAGTATTACATTAAATATTTCAATACATGTAACATGTTTTTGGTGATTTTTAATATATTCTTATTTTCATATTGTTATTGTTTTCTTATTATATATTTTTTCGTGTTTTTTATTTTATTATGAAAGTAGCCTTCTATCACAGAGAGGACATTTTCCAATATGTGACGCTGTAAGAAAAAAAATAATCGCCCTGGCCGAGTTTCTTGCCAGTTCTTTATTTTTTTTTCGTTTATTATTTATTTATTTATAGAAACCAACAACAAGCTTATTACAATTTATACTTATTCTACTGACAATTACAATAAGTAAAGCCAATTACAGGTTTCTGCATTAACATTTTTTATTTTATTTTTTATAATTCCCTTCTCAGTACAAGGTCTTTCGCCCTGTGTAGACTTACGAACCGATGGCATAATGACATTCATAAGAGCTATTTGTAGCCTAAACTGAACAAAATGATTTTGACCCTATTAGGAGATTTCAAGTTTTACATTAGAAAAACGTAAATCAACACACACAAATCCGTGCAAAATGTTGAAAAACAATTAGTTATGCCATTTTCGCCCAAAGTTTTGAAAACGACGAAACGACACCGCCGTACCATTGTTTGCTGCTGTGTTTCAGTAAAAAGCAACTACGTGTTTTGCGGCGGAATTTACGGATTAAGCCAACAAAATTGAAACTCCGTCGTAAGTCTAAGCCGATAACAAGTTTAAGTAACGCGATATTACGCCACCAATTTGTTTGTCAATGAAATTTTGTAGCAAACGGATCGTCCGATGGTAGTGTAAAGTGTAGCTGTAAATGCGAGATTAATCTGCAAATATTTTGCTTCAACTCAAGAAATAACGTTGCGTGTTTTGCGGGCCACCCCAAGGATTAGACGGTGGAGCTCTAAATCCCTTTAAAAGTCCAAGCTGGAGATATAATAAGCTCTCGAAAAAGGGAAATTTCTCGGGGCGGAGACATAATTTGCCAGTCAGAATGAGGCTAATGAAAAGCGATATTGGGCCAAAGCGACATAATTAAAAAAGTTCGAACGCTCAAAAGTTCAAACATCGTTCGCTGCAGTCTGGTCCGTTGTACAGCTTTTTTTGAAATCACACTTCTTGTTTATTATTTCTGTTTTACGTTTGTTGCCTCTGTATTCGGTCGTCGCGATGGCGAAACTTCTTTTACAGTCTTGCTTTCACCAGCAAATGAAATAATACAAAATTGCGCTTGTTTATTTACGTACGGTGTGTTTAATCAAAATTTACTAGAAACATGGTAAGTGCTTACTTATAAAAATATTTAATTTAAATAAATTTAAATTACACTTTGCGTATTATTGGTAAAAAAATCTAAACTTAACACTAAGATCTTTTTTTCAAATATGCTAGAAATTTTGTTCATTATTTTAACGAGCTTTTTTAAAAAAATTGTACTTGTGGTTTAATAATGGTCGAATACAGCAGAGTCGAGCAGCGGCCGGTAAAGTTTGTATTAAAATCAATATCTGTCGTGTTTATCAAGAATAAATTGTTATGAAAATTGCGATGAAAACTTTTCGTCGTAGTCCATCTGTGCGGTGGATTGATTCTGTGTTATTCAAAAATGGAAACAACTTTTTACTTCGAAACATGGCAACCAAGGAGATAACTTATCAATATTTTTTTAAATTTCGAACAGGCTTGCAAACATAAAGCTCTTTGAAACAAATGAACGTATTGACACGTGACAATGTTCTTTACTCGCAACTTTCTCTTGTTCGTACATATGTTTCAATTTACGCGCTATTGGTAAAAGTACTTTACAAGCATTGACCATAACCAGGCTTTCATGGACGCACGTATGCTTTTGGCACACATTGTCACGTTCGTCCATTAATATCTGTTTTGTCGGCCGCTACAGTATGTGATATTACTAAAATCTATTGCTGTAGCTATAACTTAACATCATCAGCAGAGCAGATGAGGGTATCAGATCGTTACCAACCACGATGGCCCAATGCTCTTAGGTGGGTGTTAACGGTTGTTACTATACCATAAACAACCGGTACAAACGGCTTAATAGGACTTTCGTTAGTTATATGGTTATACTAATGTACAAAGTTTTAAATTCTAATTAGTTTGCCATAATAACAAGCTCAAGTGCTTCTTCTGTAAGTGAATGGAGGTGAGCAATATGATACCTTGCCTGGAAAACCAGTGATTAACTAACTACGGAAACTCCTGTAGGATTTGACTTAAGCAGGTAACCCTGTGCTTACGAAGCCTCCAGTTATCTTTGACAGGAGTGACCACAAATAGACATAGTTCGTCGCCTAAGTTCTTACACCGCGGAAGTCCAAAATTTGTCATTGACTTTTGCATGTCATTCCATAGAGAATAGAAAGACGCACCCCAGAAACAGGGATTTTAACCAATGGAAGCGTTTTATTTTGAAAACAAAAGCTTAATTATTATGATCGCTATATACTCGTATAAAAAGGCACGATATTTTTGCTCTCCCGAAAAGTTATCATTTTTGACTTCCGCGGTGTTAGAACTTAAGCAACGTTATCTATTGATGAATAAATCAGTTTACCTATCCCAAAGGGGCTCCCTGCAAGGGTGACATATCATTAGATCCCAGGGCTTCCCCAGGGGATAATTAACGTACCTACTTAAATTATCAGATACCTTGAATAAATCGTTAAGGGTTAATCACTGGCGTTAAATCAAAATTAAAATGAACGTTCTATAATATGTAATTATTTTATGCAGTCGTATTACAATTTTTTTTTAATTTAGCATATGAGAGAAACACTTTAGTTGGTAAAGTTTTATCATATTTGAAACGTCTGCTTTACAACCATGTGAATGTAATTTTTTTTTATATTTAAATTGAAATGATTACATTGAATCAAAGTAATATTTTAATTAAAAATTAATAATAAGTGTTGACATAGGTTATTGTTCATTTTATGTAGATTTTTGTTTGTAAGTATTTCTTAATCGTATGAAAACGCCTAATTGGTAATTTTAATCTGAATTAGTACATAAAACTTTTTATAAAATTTTAATTATATAAAATTTATGAAAAAAATATTGAAGTACCTAAGTATAAAATTAAAATTTAATTATAAAATTTTTTTATAATATAAAAATTAAAATTTATACTATAAAATTTTAACCAAAATATATTTAATTTATTTTAGATTTGTATACATACAAATACATCATACATCATACATACATCTTGGATAACAGAAAAATAGTTTCTTTTGTAATTGAGTATGCATAGTGTGCAAAATCTCTTCTATTAACAGACTGTTTATGGCGACAGACTTATTATATAATTTTGTTCTCCGACGGTAAGGTAATTAATATATATTAGAATATCTATAATTATATATATGA
Organism: Eudonia mercurella; assembly: GCA_963082485.1. Lineage (NCBI taxonomy): Eukaryota > Metazoa > Arthropoda > Insecta > Lepidoptera > Crambidae > Eudonia > Eudonia mercurella. Next base: position 12,994,858 of record OY720038.1, read on the forward strand.
GATCGCCAGTACCTCAGTACCTAGTTAAAGATTATGGAGTAGGTAAGTGCACTTACTCTATCGGCCTTGCAATTTACTTATATGTGAGATAAAGATCTCTATCCTTTTCCCTTCAAGGTGTGAATAAAAAGTAAATATACTTCAATAAATGGGAACATGTAAAGATTTGCGTATTTATGTCTTTCGATGCATATTATCTGGTGATATTATCTTTTTTAGACATTTTTAAGCCACAGCCGGAGAAATCATTAGCAAACCTTTTTGGACCTCACTTATAAAGTTTGTTATATAATAGATATTCTTGTATGTTTTGTTCCAAATTAGAGTAAGAGAGAAAACACGGAATATCTATTACGGAACTTATACTGCGTTTATAAGCACTAGAATTAAACATCGACTAAGTTTAAATGCAAACTTTTGAAACGAAGTTTAAATTGCATATTTAACAATAAAACTTAAGCCGAAACGCTTCTTAACACCTCGTAAGGGGCACACGCTGAGAGACAAGATGCAAACGGGTTTCACTCGACAATATTTCCCAATTTAAAGAGAGAATTTTCTTATATAGGTTTGTAGACCGTATTGTCCTGGTTTACGGCTGCAAATACCTTGTCGGCTTCAGCAAAATAATACGAATGCACTTCGTACACTTGTTCTCTTTTCATCGCTGCTGCATATGTCGAGAATGTTTCGAGAAGGATCGAAAGAAAACATCTTATTTAGATTCTCTACCTCGATAATATAAACCTTTTGTATTCCTCGTAAAATTTAGTAGTTGGTACTCATTTTTTGTACGGCAAAATCTAAGTTATGACATCGTAATCTTTACGGTAAGACTTTGTTCTGGGAAGCAGCAAGAAACTTGGCAAGGGTCACTTTTTCCAGTTTTGTGTTACCCCGAGCGGTGGAAACTGCGAGTGTTGTACTCTTAGTGCAACGAGAAGTGAGCGAGCTTACAGCTCCGGTAACCTATCTGGATATTAGGTAGTGGACTATACGTGTCCACGGGGCAACTAGCTCGAGACACTAGTCTTAAAAGTACCGGATGAAGAATGCGCTTCGGCGCGTCCTGATCTGGTGTTATAACCTGACGCAGATAGTCCCTTGTGCTTGCGCAAGGTTGTCTGACACTTACTTTATGACCTGACGGTTGGTGGGGGGTGTCAGTGTAACTTTTAAGTCGTGTGTGATACAATATAAGTGCCTTGTACTTATGCTTTAGTATTATATCTTGAACCATACATTAAAATGTATGATACATTTACTAATTATTAATTAATAATGCACGTTTGTTTCAAAAATTATGTGACAATTGAAGACTGAAAACTAGCGCCTTGGTACACTCATGTCATGGTATTATGCAGAGTGGCAACAGTTTGTTCGGATACAGTATTAATTTTGGCCTTACTTTAACTTCTAAAAATGCTTTATATGCTAACAATAAATATAGTTTTCTTTATTTCTTTCAAGACGCAAATGCAACAGACAAAATAAGGAAGTAAAAGGGCAAAGAGTATTAAAATGTTTCTGTCGTATTTTGACAAAATAACAAGATATTTAGGGTTATTTTAACTCTATCTCGTATTCATATTTTTTATACTATAAGGCATATCAGACCAGTCTGATGACATACCTAGCTACAGCCATTTTCGAGGTTTTGACTTCCTTGTGTCGACGAATTTGTTTATGTTTAAGGTTTTACATGCACCTGTATGATCATGATCAACATGCATCAGCACTACTGGGGCACGAGTCTTCCCTATGGATGGATAGGGAGAACGTGCCATAAACCATCACCTGGGCCCAGGACGGATTAACGGTTAACAACTGCTAATGCAGTCGGGACCAACGGCTTTACGTGCCTTCAGAAGCACGAAGGAGCTCGAGATGATACTACGATACTACTACGATGAGATGATGATATGGTGATTTTTGGTCACCCATCCGATGACCGGCCTTTGTGAAAGATACCTAACCTCAGCACTCGCAGACTGGGCGCGTTAACCACCGCGTCATCCAGCTGCTCCCCTGTATGATATAAAAATGTTTTTTATAAACCAATACTCAAATCATTAATCTACGCTTATGCCTATATGTTTATTTATTTGAAACTTGACAAGTCACTTTCAAACTTGTACAGAGAATATAGACGTTCTCCAGTTTGATTGATTTGTTTTTCTTGTTTGAAAAGTTGTGTCTAGTTGCTTCCAAGTTCCGTGAGACTTTTCGACGTAACTGGAATAGTGACCCGGCAGAAAATTTACATTTCATATAACTTACCATATCATTAAGTAGGCGACTGCTTTAGAATACAGTAATACTGTATACAGCTATGCTTGTTACTTTCAAAGTTTTTTCTATTTGGGTAGAAAAGTTGGGTAAATCCAAGCAACCGTGCCTTAAGTCGGTCGAATAAGGTTATATTATATACGATTTCTATAGCTTGCTCTACATACTTTGTACTGGGGTGTTTATACAGAGTGAGCAATCAAAATAAGATTTGCTGAAAGTGGTTGAAAGCATTTTTAATTAACTTAAAAATCTACGATATTAATATTTATAAAAACTTATTTCACCAGACCAGATTACATTTCTATTATACCTACTTAGAATGATAATTAAAAATCTTTTAATACAGTGGCGTCGCAATCATGGTGTTCTCATTTTGTCATGTGCATATTTGTCGGCACTCATATGGGTGACCCAACTTTTAAATGAACTTCACCCTACTACCAACCAAACTAAATATAATAACACATACCCTACGCTGGGAATTGTACCCGGAACCCCAATCTCTAGACGAAAGAGGCTGTCTTTAAGGAAACGAGCTAACAAACTGCCTAATTAGTTTCGATAGATAATTAGACTACATAAAAAAACCTATAAATAGACAGCAGATTTTAGATATACTGAAATCTGTCTCCCTTATCATCAATGCCGGTAGCACTGTGGTCCCGACAGTAAGATATCACATTTATCATTCAGTTAAGGGTTCCCGGTTAAGCCGAAAGCTTTCTTGTCACTTACCATAAGTTGAGATAATATAATGTCAACCCAAATGCTTTCCCGTCATTTTATTAACAGAACTCCGATAGAAACACTTGATAGTTTGGAAAAATATAACAGTGTACATAGAAGAATATTTTGTTGAGTACTGCCCTCGAGGGCTTTGCGAGCCCTTAATGCAACATTTGTAATAAATTAATTAATATGCGAAGGAATAAAAATTGCTACCTACCCCTTTTTAAGCACATTGCATGCACGAAGGAGAGATTTGGCATACATAGATAAAGTTAATTTGGGGAAAGAGTGGGGAAAGATTTAATTTATGCATAATTAGTGTTTACAAGAAATCTTCGAAGTAAAATACGAAATGCGCATAATTTAAATCTGACAATGTTTTTTGAAATGATATACCCCCCAACCCCTCGAGTATCGCAGTACAGATGTGGGGCTTTACTAAGTCCTCGGGCGGAATTCTTAAAAGAATTAGAAAAGTGACGTTGCACTGTTTTGTTTAATTTGCCAACACTCATGCACACTCACGAGCACTTAACGTTTAACAATCCACCATTATTTCACATTCATATTCGATAAACAACAAATTTGATGGTGTGCGTTTATTATATACATGTTGTATTTTACCATTGAAAATGGTTATTAGATGCAAATCGCCTGAGACGTATTTTTGGCCAAAGCTCCGAGGATTTTGAGAGAATCGAGATGAAAATGTACCAAGAGTTGAAGAATTTATCGAGACACGTGTAAGTTTTTGAATTTTGAAAATAGGTTGTAAACTCTTTTTGAAATTTTCAAAAATGTAAAAAAAAATCGAGTTTTTTAGGGTGTGTTTGTATACTAAATTGTAAATATTAAAAAAAACCAACTTAAGAATAAATGAAAAAAAGGGTCCTAGGGTATTAATTTAGCAACAAAATGGCGAAAAAATTTAGAAAATCGGTTAATAATTGTGACCTGGAAGGTGGTCCCTTTAGATTTAGTATTGTAAAAAAGGGGTATTTCCGTATATAAAAAGTGATGTAGCTTCTTTGATTATTGACCGATCGTCATGTTAAAAGATGCGGATGCAGGCGAGAAGTGCATTCAAGTTGGAATTGCGTTATTTAAAATAAAATAGTTTTTTTTTCTTCGTAAATTGTTGTATTCATTTTCAATGCTCTGATTCTTGCGGGGACTGCGAAATCTGTGATTTTTTTCTTATTTCCCCATTATTAGTACTCAATATAAGTTATGCTTCCTCCACTAATGTCATTATACTATCGAGAAAAAGGAGTGATCACAAGCGGGCACACCGCATACGGTACATTCTCAGCCCCCTTTAGGACGCTTTCAATTTAAACGTTTCGTGTTGGACCGCTGCCGTGCGGTTTCATATTAAACGGCAGCCGCACGTGAGCTGCACGATTGTTTTAATATGGAACGCAGTGCAAACATGCCTTAGCAGTTCGACAACAAACGTCTAAATTGAAAGAGCCCTTATTACCTAAAAACACAGAACAATTAATTTGATCAGCGTATACTGCATGTTCCACGATGTTATGAAAACAAAAACAAATAAAAAAGGTTGTGCCATATTCGAGCCAGATGCTTTCGTCTGAGTTTTGTCGTATAGCAACGGATGGTCGTCGCATTCGGAAAGCAACTTTAACTGTGCTGAATTCGTTATAACTCGCCAACTCGTCTTTTAAACTAAGTTAACGTTCTGTCAGATGGCAAATTACGAAAGGTAACTTAATGAATCGTAAAACAGGAGAATATCGTGTGTTTTTGACCATTGAAAATGTAGCTAGTAATTTTAACTGTTCGAAAGAGGTAAGTGTCAAGAAATGACAGCGCTTTAGACACAAAGAGGACATTTGGAAGTTGACAGCTATCTACCTAATAAGTGGAAACTGCGAACTGTGCTTTTAGTGCGACGAGAAGTGAGCAGGCTTTAAGCACGATTCAGATCGGCAACGCGCGTGCTCTTAGGCGCTCCGTAGATAGGCAACTTTAGTTAAAGAAAAAATATTTTTTTTTAAAGTTGTCGTTATTGATTGCAAGTGGCAGCAACAGTTTCCAATTTCCGCAATTTTAAATAAACTTTTTAATATTCAACACTATTATTCAGGCTATTCAACAGTCAGTGATTGCTAGTTGGAGAAACCAGCAAATTGACACAACTAGTACAAATTTGATAGATGCTAGTTGCGGCAATTGAAAACTGTTGTCGATGTTTCAACTAGAGTGGCTATACCTGCGCAGTTTCTTTAGGTTAAATGGACACATACAGGCAGCTCTACCGTTTCTAGCTGTATCGCGTGGGTGGGGAACAACTCCTCAAAATTATGAGTCCCCCCCTCACCTCACACCGGGAAGGGGGGGGGGAGTTAGCGCCTCATAAAGTGATGTGTCCGAAGAGACCTCCGCGAATGTCCACAGTGCTCAGTGTAACGCCTGAGCGGTAGAAGGGTGTAATGAGGTTTTAGTGGGTCGCACAGTGTCCGGCGTAGAACAAGCCAGGTGGACAAAAATATATTTTCATGGTTTTGGAACTATATCTATGAATTAGTTAATTATAAAGTACTATAATATATTTTTATAAATAAAATGCAAAGAAATTGTATACAAATATTTTATTTCATGTAAACACGATTTCTATTAGAAATGAAAGGTACAGGAAAAAAATAAGAATAAAATAATTATCTTAATCGCTACAAATATCGACGCTAATTATATATACACAACCTTAGACTAATATATTATATACAAAAATTATAAATCTAACGCTAGAGGTAGGTATCTATTTACATTTAAACTAATTCTCAATATCAGAATCATCGGATGCAGAATCCGATGATTCCGATAGAAGATAGTCTTCCCGAGCTTGTGGAGGTCTTGGTTGGAGTTGGAGTCGAGGCTCTATAGTGGGAGCTATGATGAGCTTTAAGACCTCCGCGCTCAATTTATTCGACTTTTTTTTTGGTACTTCCCGGAGGCTGTTGATCAGAGGATCAGAAGTTATAATCAACATATTGAGCAAGTCTCTATTCGTGGCAAGACGAGAGCACTTTCTGGTGTTGTGCTCTCTAAACCTCCGGCAATCTTTGTTTCTCGCTTCTTGCGCTTCCTCTGAAAGCTGCCCTATTGGAACTATTGCTGTCTTAATTACCTCTGTACTATGAACAAGCAATTTATGCACAGTAGCAGGCATGTAGTACCACGAGTAAAGACTTAAATAAAGTCTTCTTGTCTCGAGACAAAGCTTGTTGAATTCAACAAGATTTATCTCGAAACCAGAAGACAATGTCCTCAATAATGTATCAAAGTTTTTGATGATTGTAACATCCAATCCTGTGATCTGAGCACTCACTTCGGGGTTCCCGAAAAAACGTCGAGCTGTGTTTCCATCATTTGTGGAACCAAATCCTGGCTTTGGCTTGTCCACAATTAATCCCATTTGATTCTTGAATCGTTGTTTGATTTCGTCTGATCGTTGTTTTACACTTTCTTTTTCCTCTGAAGACCTAGCTTGCCATTTCTTAATATCTAACTTATAACTAATGTGTAAAAAGCACTCAAACGAACGAATCCAAGCATGTAATGTTGACAAACCAAAGCCAAAATTATCCTGGTTGCTATCAACATGCCTTCCTTCATCATTCATCATTCTGGGAGTAGCCCCACAAATATAGCATTTCTGCGATGAATGTGTCTCTGTCAAAGCATTGCATACTTTTCCATCGGTCATTGTCAGTAGTAACTTGTGCTTAACAGAAATTTCAGAACCACCAAGATCACAAGATGTAGGCTCCAAGTTGTTTATTTGTTCCAAAACCTTATTCATCTCGATTTTTGTCAACTCCGTAGTTTCTTTGGCAAAAATGAATTTAATTGGACGCCAAAACATCGTCGATGATGGTCGAGGATTTTGCCAGATAATGTTATTACCTTCGTCGATTAACCTAAGAGGAACAAACGAATAAACAAAAAGGAACTCATCAGTGTCTTCGCTATTCTCAAATCTCTGTTTGTAAGTGCTATGGCCGGAACTTCCATCACACCCCCATTTACTTACAAGAGTAAACGATGAATTGGGTAGCACACTTGTGACAACATCTCTCTGAGCTTCCACTAAACGTTCTGTTGTTTTATTTAAAATAGCTTGTAGCTCAATTTCTACTCGAGATTGTGTCACAACAATATGCTCCTCGGATGGATAACATGCTTTTTTTGATTTTACAACGCATTCATATGATGGAAACACGTGATGTCCAACTTTCATAGTCCACTTCCTAGTCTGTTTGTATGTGTGAGTTGTTGATTTTGAATCTATATAATACGCTAATGCCTCGTCACTACTTAGCGGTCTATCACTTTGCACAGCACTTGCTTGTTGGAAGCTAATGCATGCATTTGCAGAAGCTGGATTTTCGGCAATGTCTTTTATAACTCTGGCAACGTTCTTATGCCCAGTTGACCGTGCAGCTACCTCTGCAGCAGTCATTAATTCCCCAACACTCCGCGATTGAACTAGATCTTCAACTCTACGTTTCTTAGTTTTAAAAGACGATTCTTCGAAGACTTTTTTAGGTCTTCCGGGTCGAGAAAAGTCAGCGGATGAGGTAGAAGGTTGCGGTTGAGTCGATCGTATGCAGAATTGTATATCTTCGCCTTCCAGCCACAACTTATTCTTATCAAGGAAACGCTCTTTCGACTTTCCCGAGGACACCCATTTGGTAGCAATTTTCGATGAAATGCTGGCCAATTTCACCTTAATTTCCCTTTGACAGTCTTCAGTGATGTCAGAGAAATCAAATTTAGACGAAAGAAACTCAAATAGACGTTCATTTCTTACGTCTTTTTCGTGCTTAAGCCACTCTTCGAAAAACTCTATTTTGTTAACCGAGTAACACTTTTCGGCAAAAAAAAAAAAAAAATGGTTGTACTCAAGTGTGCTACATAAAATATATGTCATAATCATTAATAGCCATGCAGCTAAAGCATATCAAAAATTTAGCCTGGATACAAGAGGATACATGGCTTTTCCAAGCTCGATAAGTTCGAAAACAAAGAAAAACATTGTATTTTTTTGTGTATTCATAGATAGTCTACTTAATGAATATTTATGACACATTAAAAGATTGTAATAAGAAAAATATATTATACATACCTTCAGAAGTAAAATCCATCACTAAACTTTCCACAAAATTAGGAACTGCCACCATGAGATGTTAGTGCAAGTGTCGCTAAAATGCAACTGACCCATTTCTTTAATTGCACTTACCTTTATAGCTTACTTTGATAAGCGATGACTCATCAGTATGGAATGTTAGACGTAAACAATTCTTGGAATCAGGAATTTAGGGGTGTTGTTTACAGGTAGAAAGTACCTATTTCCGGTAATTTGATAATGACTTTTGTCCACCTGGCTTGTTCTACGCCGGACACTGTGGGTCGGCCAGAATATCGACTAACCCCATATACCTCGCGGAGTTGGAGCCTCGCGAGATGATGTGGCTCGTTAATGTCCTCAGTATAAAAAAAGTTTCAATGGAAACTATTTGCTAGTTGCCTGTTGTCACAACAAGCAACTCACAGTTGCTCTGTCTGCAGAACGTTTACTACACACGCCTGCAAATCAAATTTCCTCAATGAACTTTGAACTGTATATATATGGAATATGGCTGAATATTTATTGAAGAAATTCGATATTTTTGGATAGGTTGATGTGCAAGCGTCTGTACTTATGCTCGTTTGCCGGTTCAATAACATTAAAAAAATATTTCTGGGACTCGCGATAAATACTCTTTTTACAGGCAAAATTTATAGACGAAAGACGTAGTAAAAAAAATAAAATTTTAAAAAGAAAGGAAAAAGCCCACTGATAGCCAAACCGCCACCTTTACTCGTCAATATTTTTTATGATTGCAGGTTTACCACCGGCGTCGTTCGCTCATTTATAACATAAATAAAAATAATAAAAAAATATTATGACTTGTACATGCCGTTGTAAGGAAGGAGCGGAGCTATAAAGTACCATCGGAATCATTTTGAGTCGAGCGCAATTTTACGGCAATTTTACCTATGAAAATGAACGCGAATTTCTTTCGCAACCTCTCTTCACTCGGATTTTGTAAACAGGGTAACGTACGTGCCTTTGCACCTAAATCCCTAAGTAGGTATTGATTTTAGTTCTACTGCTAATGAATTTTGTATCCGTTTAGGGGAAATGAAAATGGGCAAGACTTTTGTGAAAGTACTAGATTCATTTCTAAATTCAGCAAAAAACTTTAGACTAGTTCGACCGCACAGTAGAATCTGTAAGATTTAACCAGTGCGGTAGAGATCACTGAGGCGGTTAAAGTTATAAGGTTTTTAGTTATATGCTTACGTATTTTATCTGTAGTAGTAAAAGCGTTGTTGTGAAAGATTTCTAACGACGTAAGCAAAACTTTTCCTTTGAAAATCGTTTCTACTATGCTAGTTTTATCATCGAAATTGTGTGGGCGGCACCCAGAGCGGCAAACTGTTTTTCCTCGTTATTCAGCGGCGATAAAAAAAATTAAAGGGGCTATAAAACACAGTATATATTTTGTTTTAAAACGTAATGATTCTTTTTCATTTGGTGCATGTCCTCCTCAAGAAGGTATGTACCTTCATATTATTTCAATTTCCAATTTGTACTAATTGATCGACAATTTCATCTATTTAGTTATCAGATTAAGTGACAAATACAAGAAGGTAGTTTTTCTTTATTCTATTTTTATTTCTTTATTAATTTAGGGTCTGAGATTTCTTTTACTGTACAAAGACGTAAAAATGTCAGAAAAGTTCAGAATGAAAAGAACTGGCACCAGTATAGAACCTTGAGGAACTCCAAAAGTAGTAGGTACTATAAAGATACCTAAAACTTGTGACATGCTTTATACAACTCTATACATTTCATTAAACCGCTTGTTACTTAGACTTAAGCTGTAGCTCAAAGCGACACGGTCATGGCCAGTCCGCTTTCTTAGAAATAGAATAGAATAGGATAGAACATTTTAAACAAAAGCCATCCTTTCAACGCTTTTTTAAAATTTAATTGAATTTAATTGTAGCTGAAGTACCACTGTTAAGAACAAAGTATGTCAGCCTAGTTGAAGTAAACCAACTTTTATGAAATTAATAAATTATGATATGTGCTCTTGTGCGAGAAAGTCAGAGCACAGCAGTGGAACGTTGAAATTAGCTGATGATAATGATACGATAAAATAAAAAGTTACGTTTGGGAGAAAGATAACGAGTCATCCTTTACAGGTGAAAGTATTTTTTTTGTTTCAACAGTTTTTATATTCTTATCGCCTTTACGACTACGGTGAGCCCGGGTAGGTGACATCAAAAAATCGCAAATGACTTAGCGGTGGACCAAAACTCTAAAATCGGTTTTAGATAGCTGATATCGGAATCAACCGATCTTGGGGGTTAATGTTACTCGCGTCCGTAGGTTTACCCTTGAGACTATACACGTGACCCCTGGGTGGTGCTAAATGAATGAGTGACATTGTCTGAGTGGTAGAGTCACGCTGCGTTGCAGCACGAAATGGGCCGGCTCGCCCGGCGTAATACGACCCACTCACAGAATATCGGCGTGAAACAATGGCACTGGTTGCAATTGTGTTTCGTCCGGTGAGTCAAAGTACCGGAGGCCCATCTCTCACCCCTCCCCCTTACCAATTTAGGAATTGGTAAGGGGGAGGGATCCTCCTCAAGATCCAACTCCTTCCTTAAGGCCGGCAACGCATCTGCGTTTACTTTGGTTTTGCGGTTGGGTGTCCATGAGCGGCGGTGATTACTTTCCATCAGGTGACCCACATGCTCGTTTGCCTCCTTTAAAAAAAAACCATTTCATCAGACCCAAGCATAATCGTATATCGAAAACTGGTGGTCGACGTGACAGAAGCTTAATGGAAAACGAGTAGCTATTAGTACCTCGTGGTACTTGGTAAGGGTCGCCGGGGGCTGCGCTTGCCCTTCGCTGGTTCTCGCTGCGCCTTCGCACTGGAAAAGCCTGAGTACAGCAGGCTGATGATGACGATGATGATGATACGATAAAATACAGTGTTGAAATGAAACAACTTTTACAGATCTACTCGCGTTTATTTTACACATTACTTTTTAATGTTTATCCTGACGTTTCGAACCCTTGGCAAATTCGTCGCATGGTTGAACATGCCCTCTAACATGCATGTTAGAGGGCATGTTCAACCATGGGCAACCATTACATTGTTAAACCAAAAATACTCGCTAGAGTACAACGATTCATCCCTAGGATGATACGCGAGGCTATTGAAATTAAAAAACATCCTAATTTCAATAAAGAAGATGGTTGGAATCTACCACTAGCCTGGGATCCCATCATACAAAATATTAAATCCCAGCCTCAACACCATACTGCCAGACCAAAAGATACTGTAAGCTCTTTCTGCGTAAAACGGAACGCACCTGATTAAATTTCAATTAGGGTATACAAGCTACTAACTAATTATGAGACGACCAACACCTCAGTTCAGTCTTCCTGTGACCATGGACCCCGTTCGAAACGTCAGGATAAACATTAAAAAGTAATGTGTAAAATAAACGCGAGTAGATCCGTAAAAGTTGTTTTATTTTAAGGTGTAGTGTTTGCGTAAACTTTAAAAAACAAATACAGTGTTACTCAACAGATGAAAGTGAGAAATGTGATTGTTTTAAGTGATTAGCTGTCCAACTGCTGGATAAAATGCCTCTACCATAGAAATCAAGTGATCGCTACAATTTTTTTTAAATTTATTTTTATTGGTTTAAAGGGAAACAAACAGCTTAATATAACACTAGTAAATATAAAGCATTAAGTTTGTACATAAGCTTACAAAGTTTCCACTGCAAAAAAAAATACAAACAGTTGAGAGTAGACATTGAACAAGAAACTCAGACAATGGTCGAACGATAACAAAATTCCTATCGCCCTTACGACTACGGGCAGGTGATATCTAGTAAGTGATTAGCTGACCAACTGCTGGGTAAAATGCCCTACCATAGAAATCAAGTGATCGCTACAATTGATTACTAAAACCAACAACCATCTCACCTGACCTCGCAGCATAATCGTGTATCGAAAACTGGTGGTCGACGTGACAGAAGCTTAATGGAAAACGAGTGGAAATTAGTACCTAGTGGTACTTGGTACAGGGTCGCCGGGGGCTGCGCTCGCCCGGGCACAGTCGCGCGCCTGCCGCCGCGCCGCGTGCCGCCTTCGCACCGACCCGCGCTGTCTCCGCAATCTCCCCAATCTCCGCAATACTCCGCAAGTCGGCTACCAACTTTTCCGTGTTCGCGCCAATTTTGTAGTAGCTTCGGGCCCGCTTTGGGGATAACGTGACGTGATTGTGTGTGTGTTTGGAGCTTGCACTGGGAGGGAGTGTGTGTAAGTATTGTTTTTGTGTTTTGTTTGAGATAATTTTTTTTGTAAAGTAATTAGGTTAGAAGAGAGTAATAAGAAAAGCTTTGATACTTGTATAACACTTGCAAGATATATTCTAGAGCAAAATTTTCAATTTTATAGATTGAGTACGTACGTACGTAGATACACGCATCTAAATATCGTCTATATAAATAGAAAATAATGTACGGATAATGTATTTATATTTCTACCACAAACAGATTCATAAACTCGCAAATAAGTGACACATATATAACCGTCGCTTTTCTTTGATGATAACGATAAAATAATACTCAAATGATACGTGTGGTATAATTATCCGTTAGATACATAAATTGTAACAACCTCCACAAACGTCATTATCTTCAACGAAAATACCAGAGTATATAAACCTTCACGTGAAAATAAGCTAAAAGATAATGAACCACTCTGTCAACACTTAACGAAAGCGTCTCGGGCGAGCGTTATACCTAGTTGTTGAATAAAATTGAAGATACACCGTTACCGCTACCATTTGTTTGATATTCATCTACTTTGGATTTGTGTGATCGAGTTTCTACGTGTTAAATTACTTTTTGCGTGGTTGAATCGAGTTTAGGGTCAGTGGTAGCACTTGCATACATAGACGCGAAGGTCGCATCCCCGCTAAAGGAAATATTCCGCCCTCGCTGTTGAAATTTCAGCGGGTTTTCACATAAATTCTTATCGCGTTACTCGGCTTTATATTAGCGTGAGCGTGAACAATTAGACTTAAGTACTCGCCTTAGAATGTCGACTATCTGAATGCCCGCGTGATGAGGATAATATGCGCTGTGACGAAACCGTGACAAAAATGTGACTGAATTGTATACTTTTAAAAGTAGAAAAATAAAATAGTTTTGGTTAAACATAGACATAGGTTACCTACACCGAAATAATCGCAATAAGTATCGCCAAATCGACACATCTTATTTAAAATACATTTATATCTAAGAAAAAGCTTGTATCATAATATTATGTATATTTTAATGTATGTAAACATTTAGTTCAAACTATAAACATGTTGGTTAGTTGTTAAAGCGGTCGAAGATAATCACGATATCAAACGAATCAAGGTTTAATCTTGAGCTCGATGGCGCAGTGGTTAACGCGCCCGGTCGGCGAATGCTGAGGTTAAGCAACTTTCGCAAAGGCCGGTCATCGGATGGGTGACCAAAAATGTATTATCTCGAGCTCCTCCGTGCTTCGGAAGGCACGTTAAGCCGTTGGTCCCGGCTGCATTAGCAGTCGTTAACAACCATCAATCCGCACTGGGCCCGCGTGGTGGTTTATGGCCCGTTCTCCCTATCCTTATATAGCGAAGGCTCGTGCCCCAACAGTGGGGACATAAATGAGCTGATGATGATGATTATGATGAAGGTTTTTATGCACAGTTTTACTTGAGGTCTTATAAAAGTCATTAGTCATACGGCGATGACCCTGTATGGACCTCCAGTATGGATTTCTAGATTGTTATTATTCTATTATAGAGTGATATTTGATACAGAGATTGTTATAGTTTTTTCTAAAATTACGACTTCCTTTGAATTGTATTGTACCAAACCTGTGTCGTCGGAACATCGGTTGAGGTAATTATTGTTATCAATATAACGGAGATCCCAAAGTCCCCTCCGCTGGGAGCCATCCATTTTCGTATAAGCACGTTAGCATGTATCGCACGATCCCTACAAAGAAGATTTCCGCTGTAATTAACATTCTAAATTGTACGTATTTCTTTTTACAATTTTAATTGTATAGGTCTCACTTGATGTATGTACAACCAATTATCTTATGTACCATGACAGTTCATTATTATTACCACATAAGAATAATATACAGGCTGTCAAAAGGTACAAATCAAATATTAAGGGGTGGTTTAGAATTAAAAACTATATACTTTCAGAAACATTCGCGCGCGCGCGCTCTACAACTTACCAAATTATCATCACAATCAGATGAACGGTATAGAAATGGATAGGTCCCTACGGAAAATACTTTTTTATTACTCAACTGAGTCGGTATACATAGTTTAAATGAAACAACTTTTACGGATCTACTCGCGTTTATTTTACTTTACACATTATTTAATGTTTATCCTGACGTTTCGAATCCTTTGCAGGGTCCGTGGTCACAGGGAGACCACGGAGTTGTTTCATTTAAATGTGTAGTGTTCGCGTAAACTTTAGAAAACGGTATACATAGTGTTTGGTTCTTTTATTCTAGAATATGGCAGATAGGAATGCATAGATCTCCGGAATATTATGAACATGCTTGTAAAGCACCAAATGGCCGCGATATTGAGGTTGTTTGTTACGAAGTATAATTGCAAAGTAACAACTCTAAATCCAGCTGTTTGTTCAGAAGTCAAAACATGTCAGAAAGGATTGAACAAAAATAACGTTAAAAAGTTGTATAGAAAAGTAACCTCCTACATAAATATTAATTTGCATAGTTTTACGTTTCACGGTGTTCTTTTTTGGTCTTGGTAGCATAGGTTTTTTTTTAAGAGAGTTTTCTGATTGTCTCCGTGCCCTACTAGATTCTCCGGGGGGTTCGGATCGAATCGGGAACTGCACAGGTATGTTTCAGGATTATACATATTATCAAATAAACCTATTGAAGCGTATAAACATGTTTAGATGTTATATATGAATATACATTATTAGTTAATTAATTATATACGAGTTCCTTAAGGCCTAAGCACGGCTGAGAGATAAGAAAATGTAGAGTTCGGGTCACAGGAAGATAAGCTATTTCAGCCCGACCAATCTTGTCCCCAAAATTAATGAGGGTTAATTTAAAACTGAAAGGTCATTGTCCTGTACTGACAGAGGATAAGTTTATCGCAGTTAGTTATGACAAACGGGAAATTGAATAATACTTTGTTTATATTCCACAAAATATAACCTGAAATATGAATGTATAACTTAGTATAAATGAGAAAATGAGGAGCTTGAAGGCGCAGTGGTTAACGCGTCTGGTCTGCGAGTGCTAAGCAACTTTTGCAAAGGCCGGTCATCGGATGGGTGACCAAAAATGTTATCATCTCCAGCAAGAGCTAGAGCCTAGAGTAAAGCCGTTGATCCCGGCTGCATTACCGACAATCCGCACTGGGCCCGCGTGGTGGTTTATAGCCCGTTCTCCCTATCCATCCATAGCGAAGGCTCGTGCCTCGGGAGTGGCGACATAAATAATGAGAAAACCGAAAATCAGGCATCCATTAATAGATGCCAGGCCATTTATCCAACAGCAAACTAATACGGGCTGATTATGATGATTATACAGTGTTTTTTTAACTGGAACAGTATGAGGAAACCCGAAAGCATAAGAGATACAGAGAAAATGTCTTGATGGTTATCAAGACATTTTTTGTGGAAACAATTTTGTCGTAGCAATTTTTTGGTCAAGTGTGAGTTGTAGGTACATAAAATTTAGTACATTAAAAAAATTTTTTTTAAGAATTACACTGTTTCATATTAGGATTATTTTCATTGTTTGAAACAATTTGTGCGAACGTAGTGGCTTGTTGATCCGCCTGGTTAGCTACCACCATACTTTTTTTATATTAAAAGGAGGCAAACGAGCAGGCGGGTCACCTGATGGAAAGTAATCGCCGCCGCCCATGGACACCTGCAAAACCAAACTTATCGCAGATGCGTTGTCGGCCTTGAGGAAGGAGTTGGATCTTGAGGAGAAAGTAGGAATTGGGAGAGGGGAGGGGTGAGAGATGGGCCTCCGGTACTTTCACACCTAACGAAACACAACAGCAACGAGTGTCATTGTTTCACGCCGATATTCTGTGAGAGGGTGGCATTACGCCGGGCGAGCCGGCCCATTTTGTGATGCAACGCAGCGTGGCTCTACCACTCAGACAGTGTCACTCATTTAGCACCACCCAGGGGTGACCTGTAGGGTCTCAAGGGTAAACTTACAGACGCGAGTAACTTTAACCCCCAAAATATGTCGCCATAATATCAATGTTGGTAGCATTGTTATGTTGCGGCAGCTAGAGATAAGATGACCAGTGCTATCCGGGTGAAGTACGCTTCTATACCTTCAGCTATCAACACTTAACATCAGGTGGAATGGAGACCAAATTACCTGTAAGGAATTTAAAAAAGAGATATCGTGATATTTGATCTTTACCACAGTTGTGCGTACGCCCGCGAATGTTTTTGAGTTGATGGAACTACAGAACAACTTATTGGTAAAACCGTCATGGTTGTAGGGTAAAGCTACCAAAGAGCACGCACGACCAAAGAGTATCTTAGTGCTACTAATTGAATAATATTAAAACTGTTAGCAACTTGCCTGTGACATATTAACGTGTGCATGGAGTCAATGGGGTACTTAGTATTTATCAATCCCTTATGTGTTTGTCTATATGAAAAATAGAATTGCGTATAGGAATACGTACGACCTCCGTGGTCGAGTGGTTAGCGCCCCGGATCTGGCGTCGCGCCATCTCTGAGGTCCCGGGTTCAATTCCCGGTCGGGTCAATTTAGAGAGAACTGTTTTTCTATAAACATAGGATAAGTATACATAAACATGTATACTTATCCGTTATCTAGTTTTACCATATTAACGAGTTTCAATAGAAGCTTATCCTGGTAAACAAATTTTATTTTATTTTATTTTACGTACTCTTTGGTAGTGCGTTGTTATTGGTTACTTTACCCTACCCGAAGCTACGGATGGGCCACTAGTATATTATGAATCACACATAACTTTCGCTTCGGGTTCATTCGCCTATTTCGACTTCCTATTGACGAGCGTGTCGTATTAAATCCAACAGAATGATTGCCAAGAATGGTAGAGAAAGGGTGTGATTGGAATGAGGGTAAGATCGCTATCAATTGTGGAATGCGCAAAATCTTTTGTGTTCATCAGCTAATATAGGTCGACGAATACTGAAATTTTACTATAAGGACAATGTTTGTATTTCTTTAAGTTGGTTAAAGCATTTTTTTCTTGGCGTTCTCCATTTACTGAATGGCGTGAGATGTTAACTGTTGTTTCCACGCTACTCTATCTTCAGCGTGTCTTTGGGCGGTAGTCACAGAATCCCGTCCGCGCTTTGACTTGGTCAGACCATTGGCTAGGACCTAGTTGCCAATTTATCAGCCACGTGGTCGTTTTCCCTCTAATATTTAGTATTTTAGACATTAAAATTCAACATTATATACAAATCGGAGTTGCTCGATAGGGCAGCGGCTTACGCTTTCTGTTTGCAATCTTGCAAGTTGCAAGCAACTTTCGCGATGATCGGTCACTGGATGGGTATTCGTATTAAAACATTTCGAGCTTCTTCACGCTTCGGAAAGCACGTTAAGCCGTTAGTCTCGATTGTTATATAAAGATAAACTTTAGTAATTAAAATCTCCCAACCCGTAGTAAGTCATGGACCGATCTCTCGATTTCCTATTGTGTATTTACAAAGCCCTGTGCCCAGCAGTGGGACGTGTCCAGACTGATGATGTTTATAATTTTAATATACTAATTAATGCTATTGCACCGCGTTCTCTTTGTAAGTCAATACTATCTGTTTTGCCTAATAAGTTAATCCCCATAGGTGGACACTCAAAATCCAACCTACCTAGGTAAGTACATACCTACATGGTAGGCATTTTGTGTTTTTTCGGTTCAATCAGCATGAAAGCCACTCAAATCAGCGTGGCACCATTTTGGAGCCTACAGCAGCGTTGCCGACGATTTTAATCGAGTTAAAACTTTCGCTTTTTAAGTGAACTTCCAGCATCGTTTTGCCTTTAAATGACTCTCTGCTGGACAAAGACCTTTGCACATGTATACATTAGTGGGCCTAGCACAAAAAAATACTGAATTATTGCCGTAGAATTCGTTAATGTAAGTGAATATTGTATAGATATTGATACAGCGCTTCACCATCTTTAAATGGAACTAAGTGAATAATTAACAGACGTCACTTCATTTAATTTACACAGAAGACTAAACCAGAGTGTCGAAAATGGTCTGGAGGCCGCTGACAGAGATATGACCGAATCTCAACTCTATTCCTTAGCCACTAAGAATGCTTGCGTTATAACGACTAAACGTTTACTATACGATTTCAATAGGAGTGCTATCGCAAGCATAGGCCATTATACATATCACATCATAATTACATACAATTCCGTCGTGCTGGACGCTGACCACTACGCTGGCCCTATTTGGGTTAGTTTTGTGTAACATCAGCGTCATATACTTACGATGACAATTTTTGACGCAATCCTCCAAAGCACGGAGGAGCTCAATGTATTTTTTAATTCTGTCAGCCATCTTTTTTTATAAAGGTTTTAAGGTTCAAATCCTGCTCGTGGAAATTTTTTCAACATTGTGTTTTTGTAATTTGTTCGCAACAAAATTTGCGTTAAAAATTATTTAAACGATTTTTTTTTATACTTGAGAAAATGCATTAGGCATACCACTGCGCTCGGAGTGAAACATATATGGGACTCTCCCCCAACCCCCTTATAAGGTAAACCCACTAAAACTCTAGAGAATAACTTTCCACATCCACTATAGCTTTAGTAATGAGTTACTAGCTCATCTTAACAAAGCTTGACGCTAACAATACTAAAAGGAAAAATCACTTCAACCGACATATTGGTGGCACCATTACAGCCTTAATGGTTTGTTTAGATATCGGCCCCGAAGTTAATGAATTTTTCGTAACGTCTCACCCTCAAATGGGTGTCCAAATAACTTAATAACTGGTCGTCTCGTAAAATCTCAAAGTTGGTAACTAGTACGGCTACTATAAAGTCAAAGTCAAAGTCATTTTTTAATTTAAATAGACTTTAGTAAAGTGCTTTTGGATTATCCAAACATTTTTTAACCTACTAACCATTCAGGACGTCAATTTTTTAGCTGTAGAGAAGAATGGGCGCAAGAAACTCCACAGCTTTAATATAAGTAACGACAAATCATGAAGGATACGTATCTATGGTATACTGGATTTCCTAAAAAAAGGTCACATCTCTCTTATCTCGATGAACAGAAAATAAAAATCTAATAAAAATCTCATTATTGTTTTTCTTATTATTATTTTTGATGTTGTCTGTAGATAATCATTTTCATAATAAAATTGATGGATCCTCAAACTTGGGAGGCAAACGAAGCCTAGTTTAATTCTTCAAAACAAACCAAATATTTATTTTGCATTTAATTTGCTTTAGCAAGGTAAGGTAGTCGTTGAATCCCACCAATCCGCATTTTGCTGTGATAGGTTTTCCATGTTCTATATTCTACTTGTTCAGATGAGAAGCACTGGCTATTGTTTTTATTTATAAAAACTACGTAGCTACTCTGTGTTAGAGCGTGTTCGCATAAAGTTCACTATAACCTGCCATATTATAAATTTTTTAAAAGATTTTAGCTTCGTCGAGAGTAGTGAAACCGAAACCATATGCAAAAGATAATAATATCATGCCAACATTCTGCAAGTTACTAAAGTTGAGCGGCACATCGTTGAAAGTTTTTAACAACAGCACATCTGTAGCACAAAATAAGAAGGACCCAGAAGGTAATCTTAATACCTACATACCTTTGGGGTTAATGTTACTCGCGTCCGTAGGTTTACCCTTGAGGCCCTACACGTGACTCCTGGGTGGTGCTAAATGAGTGACACTGTTTGAGTAGTAGAGAAATGGGCCGGCTTGCCCGGCGTAATACCACCCTCTCACAGAATATCGGCGTGAAACAATGGCACTCGTTGCTGTTGTATTTCGTCCGGTGAGTCAAAGTACCGGAGGTCCATCTCTCACCCCTCTTCTCCCAATTCCAACTCCTTCCTCAAGATCCAACTCCTTCCTCAAGGCCGGCAACGCATCTGCGATTGCTTTGGTTTTGCGGGTGTCCATGGGCGGCGATGATTACTTTCCATCAGGTGACTCGCCTGCTCGTTTGCCTCCTTTTAACATTTAAACAAAAATACCGCGCTCGAGCAACTCACACATAGACCCTTTGCACGGACACGGATCTCGGAACGGCTCGGAACATTCCCAGCGCTGCTGTTGCGAGATTCTGTGCCCGTGAGAGGTTGTCTATATGTGCGTTGCTCGAACGCGCTTGTATGCCCGATCCGATTTGAACCCCTCGGAGAATCTAGTAGGGCACGGGGATACTCACTAGTGGGTGATGCCGTTCCCTCTAGAAAACCTTTGACGGTGATTCGTTTCACACGGCTTGAGGAACCAATGCCCAGTGGTAATCAGCAAACTAAAAAAAAACGTTTGTTTAAAGCTTGCTTTCTGCAGTCTCCTTATTTTGTGTCTGTAGTTAAAAGCAATATACGAGGCGAACTACTACCTGTAGCTTTGGCGCCGGCTGAACAACGGAGCTTTGCTTTTAACTAAGTAATTTGTATACCACACTGGGGAGCGCAATGCAAACACGCTTTTATCGGCGCCCGAACGCTACGACCATGTCCGTATAGTA
Organism: Eudonia mercurella; assembly: GCA_963082485.1. Classification (NCBI taxonomy): domain Eukaryota; kingdom Metazoa; phylum Arthropoda; class Insecta; order Lepidoptera; family Crambidae; genus Eudonia; species Eudonia mercurella. Next base: position 13,015,797 of record OY720038.1, read on the forward strand.
AATTTTTAAATTGAAACTCAGAAAGTAGATTACGAATCCGCTGGGAAATTTCAATGATCAGTTTTTCATTTTTTTCCGGGTCTGTTTTTCTCCGGTTTTTTTAAATTAATTTTCTGGGAGTCTTCAAGCGTATCTACTACAAAGTTAGCGTTTGGGCCAGAGATTTATTTTCCATAAACTTACAGTTCTCATAAAATGAGAAACAGCGTAGTAAATATATCATATTCGTGATTCCTTGGTGCAAGTGATTAAGACAAAAGCCAAAAATTTGTTTGCGATTTGAAAAAGACAGTTTTTTCAATACTTTGTATTGTCTCAAACAAATTTCAAAATTTGCGTAAAATATATATAACTAAGGCCCGATTTTTCAATCCTTAGCACCTTACAAATAAACAAGGAATAAGGTCCGAATAGTTATTCCGTGTTTTGCTCCTGTCATGTTAACGTCATTTCAAATTAGAGTAAAAGAGACAAAGCGCAGAATAACTATTCCGACCTTATTCTTTGTTTATTTGTAAGACCCTTAGATAAGTCTTATCTAAAGGATAAGATTGTCATTCTTACATATTTTCTAAGGAGAATCTGTCATTATGTCAAATTATTCAATGAATAAACTTTAACTGACAATTGAATAAGTCATTTGTTTGCGAGTTTTTCTATTTTGTTTTTCTATTCTAACATTATCCTATCTATCCTTACAGTCGAGTTGGTTGTCGATGTGGTTTAAACCTATTCTAAATCAACATAGTTCCATAAGGTAAGGTAAGGCTTCTTGTTCTCTTGTCGTCGACGAATTCCGATCTGGCAGGCTTACTACCAAAAAAGTAACCAGTTGACATTTTAATCGCAAATGCACTAAGCGAGCGATTTTTATCCGTAATACCAATTTATTAACCGCAACTTGAGTAGTCGCGTTGCAATTGTTTAACGACTGGTTGCTTTTATCACATCACACTAATTATTATAAATGCGAAAGTTTGTGTGTGTGTATATTTGTTGCTTCTTCACGCATCAATAGGATAGTTTTTATCCCGATACTTCCACAGGAATGAAACTTATACCTTTTCTCTATATTTGGTTCCACAATTTACTACTCTTGGATTTGATGTTGGGAATAGAACCTATTTGGTAGTTTTTTTTATACATTTTTATTGAAATTTTGACAGACTTTTGAAACTGTCAAAACGGTACGAAGTCCGCCTAGTCCACTAGTCGGTAATAGGCCTGCCGATTATCATATTTCATACCACATTCTTAGAATAATTAATCTAAGACCACATTAGAGTGTAGGCACATGAGAAAATTCATGTGGTGTAGGTATCGTTATAAAATTAGGCTTGACATGATTGTCTGCTCAGGAATTGCCAATTACCAAGTTTCTTTAAAAGACAGTATTTACAAAATATAAAAAGCACTTTCTTACACTTTCTATTACAATAAATAATGAAAAGAGCTACAATAATAATACTATAAATGCTTGCTTTGAAGTATTCGTTATTTGCTAAGAATTTTGGAAGTAAGTAAGTGAAAAAACAGATTTCACATTTTGTATAGCAACGTCGACCTAAAATATATAATTCACACGAATGTATTGAATTGTCAAGTATCACGCTGAGACCCAAAGAGCCTTCTTGCCATGACAAAGTGGATTGCTATTTGTAAAACATTGAATTGCCAAATATCAAAAGCGGAGCCAAAAATCTTATCTACTTATAAAAGGAAGCCGGGAAAATGTGAGCTGAGAAATGCTCGAATTTAAATATGAATGCTATATTCACAATTTAATATTAAAGTACATTATATTTTAAGAATATTAAAACAACAACACATTTTGATTAAAAATAGAAAATACGTGAATACAGGGTCTTATAATTTCATTTGTGAATTTTTTTATTAATGAAAGTTACATCATATTTTTCTTATAAAAATCATTTGCATATATGCAGCTTGACTTTTTTAGCACCGTCCAAACCTTTTGAGATGACACCAGTGATACAAACGAACAACTCTTACTATTGGACCAACTCCCTAACTGGAAAATAAAATTCAGCTGTTTCATACAAAACATAATATTCATTCGATCAAAATGTATGGAAAAACTGAATTTTATTTTCGAGTTAGGGAGTTAGTCCAATAATAAGAGTTTTTCGTTTGTTGTTCACGGGAGTTATCTCGAAAGTGAAGGTTTGGACGGGTATAAACAAGTCAACCGGTATAATCAAAATGTACAGTAGACAAAATAAAATAAAATATTTGTATGTTTGGTCTTTGCCCAGCAGTGGACGTATTTTGGCTGAGATGATGATGATGTTGATGATATGTATGTTTAGTAAAATTGAAAACCAATTAATATTATTACATAAAGTCCCAGCTATTGTAAGGTACAAGTACTTATAAGGTATCAGCTCCATCATCAGGCGTTGAATATTATCAACAGCAACTTTTTGTTCCGTCAATTAGATATTAAAATAGCTAGTATCTAGTAAGTTAAGTTAAGGACCTGGGTAAAGTAGGCTCCCATTTGTTGTAGTTGAGATATAGGATGATAGATACAGGACCATTTCGAAATGAAAATAACACATTTAAATGTCTATTGTCATACAAATCACATCACACAATCACAAGTCTGTAAATTTCGACTCGATCGATTACTGGGTCGTGATCAAATCATTAAATTCTCACTGCTTTACTACAAAACAATGGCGAAAGTTAGACACTACTTAAAACGGATGCTGTCACTTTTTAACTAATAGAATTAGACAGAGACACAATATATTAAATACCTACCTACGCTGAATACGCTGAAAGGCTAAATACCTATGTCACAAAATTGTATTAGCTCTTAATAAATAAAATAAAAATTACCTGCAAAAAAGTACACAGTACCTGCAATAAAGATTATTCTACTCTATTCTATTCTACATAGAATAGAGTAGAATAATCTTTTTCTATATTCTACTATTATTTAGCCTTTCAGCGTATTCAGCGTATTTATCTATGTGTTTTAGCGTATTTAGTATTGTTTAACTTTAAACACTATTTTGTAGTGAAAGGGCAAATGTTTAAACTGGAATGACAGCTACATGCCGACAGTAATAAAGTTACAGTTTAATTAAAAGCTCGTTAAAGTCGAGCAAAATATACCTACTATAAAGTAATCTCAATAAAGTTTAAAACTCGTTCAACTGAAAGCACCAAGTAATTTAATAACGTCTGAAACAGTAATTAGTTTTTATAATATCAACCCTTTTACCTCCTGTAGTAAAAAAAATAATAAAAGTAATTTTTAAGTGACGGCATAAAAGATTTAACGCGAAACGGAGTAGTGAATTTGCATTTTTACACAGAAACATATGCTGCAAAGATTACTTTTAAAGTTTATTACGTTATCGTAACTTTTAACTGAACATAACATTATTTATTAACCCGAACTTCGGTCGGAACTTGTGAATTATGCGAGGGATGCTTAATTAATCTTATAAGCCTAGAGAAAAAAGTCAGAGGCACGTGGTGCGGCTACCCATATATACGGGTTATTGCTCCAATCTGATCCGAACCCCTCGGAGAATCTAGAAGGGCACGGGGATACCCACTAGTGCGCGATGCCGTTCCCTGTAGAAACGAAGCACCGTCAAGCTTCGTTTCACACGGCTTGAGGAACCCTATAAGTTTCTCGCCGCCTCCATAAAAGCCCGGTGAAGCTGAAAATGCCGTCATCATCAGCAAACTCTCTCAAAAAAGGGCATTTGTTTTTATTCCAGCATTTGTTCCTTCAGAATCTCGGTGAGGGCAGCTTCCCGCCAATTTTTCCCACAATTTCTGAAAACCGAAAGGATATGACCGCCTATCGGGTTGATTACACGCATTCGACACATGCAATCAGTGCTAAATGCTGCGGAGAATGGGACCTTTTTGGGGATAAAAAATTAGAGCATGTCTTCTTAGCTATTTCTTAGTTAGCAATTTTGAACAAGATTGAATGCAAACTCTTTGGTAAGATACGTCATACCTCATGAAATATGTTACGTCATTTTAACATTTTAAAGTGTGTAGAGAGTATCTCTAATTCAACCTCTTCGCACGCAGACCGAGCAAACAAACAAATAATAAACAAGAATACTTTATACACGAAGGATTTAAGCGTTGATACATAAACTTGGAAAGACAATTAAATTGAATATTTCATACAGGGCATGTTACAACGATTCGCGCGTAATTATTCATTATAATAACGAAACCGCGGAACAATGAACGAGCTCGCGTAAGCTGAACGGGAGGTAAGCCCGGAATCCTTAGATTTATGCGTTTCGTAATATTTTACACAAATTCGCAATTACTCCCATTTGTTATGGAACAAAAACTGGCAGACAGCCGTTGAGGCCGTAGGCTGGAACCGCAAACTCGGAACTGTCCCAGACCACCACCAACTTCTATTATGTGTTTCCGGCAAATGTAATAAATTTCAAAATAAACAAAACAATTGAGAGATGAAATACCGCCTTACTGTGTAAGTAAGTGCTACTTGGAAGCATAAAATTTCAATCGTGTCCAATTTAATGGGGATTAACTTGTTGCTCGTAAAATATGTTATGATGTTACGGTATTGAATTGAAATTTAGTAGGGTAATTTGTAAATTTTAATTTACTAGTAGTGCGGTGATCACGTCTTACGCTAGCTAGTTTGTGTGAAAAGATTTTGTACAAAAACTTCGCCGCTCCCTACTTTTCAGCAGTTGGTTCACGATGTAAACTATGCCAAAGAACAGATTTATCTGCCTGGTAGAATCCATATTCCAACTGGATGCTTGATCACTCTAAGCAGCATTGTTTGCCTTTGCTGTGTTTCTGTTTGAAGGAATAATATCCTTAATTATAGTATTAGACTGAACTTTTGTAAGACATGTGGGGGAAATATGTTTCATATCATATCACAAACTATATTTCTCTTACAAAATGTTAGTCTATCTTGTTGTGTGTTTTTTTTCTAATATTCACGTTACTCGAACAATGTAGACTCGACTGAATATATAAAGTGGCATTTTGTTGCAAATTGAGTGATGGGGCATTAAAGATATTTGCTGGGTATATTAGCCGCAAACAGCCCAATCTTGCTGCTTTAATTGTGCTTGCCACACCTCTAACGAGAATTACAACCGATGCGGTGGTGAAAATAAACTGCCCCCAGAAAATCTGATTTGAAGAGAGAAAACTATTTTTTTGTAAGAGAGAAAACTGGTTATTTGAATAATCGAGTATATAACAGCAAACCATGGTTATTGCTTCAAAACGAGTTTTCATAAGTTATGTCTGCAATTTCAGGGTCGTCTTATTGAAGGGTGCTTGAAAATTTGCATGCCCTTTTTGAAGAATTCTGAGGCTGAGATAACGGTAATGTGGATGACATTATTTAAAATAATATCTTCAGCGCCTATGCTGTAGTTGATTTGTGGATGTTATGAGTCACACAGAAGTCTAAAAGAAGGTAGTTAAGGCTGCCAAAGTGTTCGATAAAGATAAGCAACTTTGAGAGTTCCCGGATGATAGACCAATTTAAAATGTTTTAGCACGTTAAGTTGTTGGTCACGATTGTTATCGTAAGCCGGCAGTCGTTACCACCCTTCAACCCGCATTAGGCTAGCTTGGTTAGATAAACCTCCTTCCTGTTGTCCATGTCGACTGATGATGATGAGAATCTGATAGGTTTTTACAATAGTATGACATTAAAAAGTTTAAATTTCTCATCTCAAGTAGCTCATGTAGGCACAGTAGCTAGAAAAATACCTCATGTAGGTAGTATACTTAATAACATTGACAAATATTATTTTATTAATGACCAACCTCTATTGCTCTTACTAGTGATTACAAAGATTACAAAGAATGTGATTACAGTGATTACTAAGACATGGATAAGAATAATTGCCTAAAACCAAAGTTGCGCTAAGTTTTAACAGAAACACCCATTTGTTTATTAATCACACATTCCTCAGAAGCGTTCGCATCAAGTTTCCGATCCGACCCGACCCTTCGGATGTTTGTTTCTACTTTTATTAGTTCGGATGAACTCTGCTGTACTTTATCCATCTTTGGCGGACCTTTATTGCTGCTACGGATCAACTTATGGCCATTATTGTGATATACAAGGCAGGAAGATCAGTTCGACCTGAAATCGATCGAAAATGTAAAACGTTACTAACTCAATTTAACACAAAAAAAAACACAAAATTCTTGTAAAAAGTATTTTTCTATAGAAAAAACAAAACGTGTTCTGAAATTGTTACATTTTCGGGGTCGTCCTGAGAATTTTGACGGAACATTTGTCATACTGATTCAGATATAACCCAAGAATTATGATTTTCATTTTTATCTATCACTGATAAGAACAAAATATTTTCTATAAATTATATAAGTCATAAAAGGCATTGCATCATAGCAACCACAGCATAATCGGGGACCCAAAAGATCAAAAATTCTATTTCGAAATTTTGAATTGCCCTCTTCTTCATAATGACTCCCATCCCGCCATTTCCATGAGGAAGAAATTGGTAAATCCGATACGATCGAAGAGCATATATATATATGCCCGGACCCCTTGGGAAATATGTAAACATGCAAAAAGGCTCACTCTCAAATGACCCCACTTACTGCTGCTTTAACCTAAATTTCAGTTCAGGGCCGCTCCTAAGCGATGCGCATAATTTTTAACTCAAAGTAAATGAAAGGGCGAAGAGCATAATATCTATATTTCCGTGGCTTTCAACGCATTCCTTGTTGAGGTAACGACAGCCAGGAGTGCCTATAAAAATGCTAAGTGTAAATGTGATGCGTTTGAAGAGAAAGAGAGAGAGATATTGGCCGTCCCGTTTGCGAGCTCTTTTGGGATAAACCCCCCCACGTTATTCCCAAAAGACCTCGCATCGGTGGAATCTCTGATTGTAGGAACATTTTAGAACAACAGGATTGTATGATATATTCTGAGTTTTACTGGCTCTGAGCTTGACACTTGAAACAGACATTTAAGACTCGATAAAAAGTTTCCTTTTAGATTGATTTGCTTAGTCAATCAAGATTCGTCTTATATTTATTCATTGACAATGAAAAAACCGTTGGATTTGCCTAATAAAGTAAACGAACTAATGCGTTTAACAAATTCATTCTGTGAAGCAATTCGATTTAGGTAACCGACTGGAAATACGAGATAAGCTGAGCCCATACGCATTTGTGGAGGCTAAAACGGCGTTTTATTCAATTACTTATTCAAGTTACACTAGCACGAATTATATTTTTGCTAGAATACATATTTTCACTAGACTTGTTACTTACTTATGAGTGTCTAAGTCTACCTAATTTCATTGGTATTTTTTTTATTCGCTGCTGCTTAATCTTACTCATGCTTATACATAAAACAATAATAAAATTGTATTCGAGTGTTGTAAGTAAGTTACTTTTATGAAAATTTCATGCGATGTTAAAATTACAAGTAGAAGCCAAATCAAAGTTATTTCAGAACAATTAATTGTCTGTCTATCTTAAAGCATTTGTAAAAACTAAAAGATGTTATTCAATAAAAAAAAGAAACAATTTTTTTATACATTTTTAAAATAAACTACTGTGTAAATAACTTGAAATACGACGTCTTCACAAAGGATGGAGAGGAATGAAGGATATTCTCCAAATAGATATTTTATACATCCCAAGCGATTGGCAGTCATTTCATTTGGCGCAGTAAATTTGCGGACTTTCCTTTCAAACAAGATTTGTAAGTTATTTTACCACTTGCGATCCAGTGACGATCTCATTTGTGTGTAAAGCTCAATAAATATCCTGCTTCGGTTCTTCATTATCTCCCTCTAATGTAATCTGATTTAAGGAGAACACATTAATTAAATTTACTAAAGACAAATTCGGATATAACTTTGTATCAATTGATTAAAACAAGACATACTTAAATTTAGTAGTTGATAAATTAGGCCAAAAATAGGATAGCTCAAATGAATATTTCAAAGGGGTTTTTTTCTTACATTAATTACTTTCAAAGGGATCTGAATAATTTTCATTTTGATTAAAAAAGAAATATTTGTGAGCATCTGCGGGATAAAGTTCGCCGGAGTTGACAAACTTTTATATTAGCTTTAATAAAAATGTGACTGCGAAATTACGAGCGTTGTCAATGTAAGCCATTGTTTTAATATTTTTTAACATTGTAGTATGCAGGAATAGTCTGCTAAAAGAACTGTAAGCTACAGTTAAAAACGTTGTGCTGTCGATCAATTTTGTACTAGATTCCCCATGAGCGTTTGAAAAACGGTAGGCCACTTTGGGGCAACGTGAGACGTTTGTGGCCTTGATTTAATCTTTATTTTTAAGATTAAATAATAGTAAGCTGAATGTTTTTCAGATTTTGTTATTTGATTTAAATTTTTTCAACATTTGTGTTTTTGTAATTTGTTTCGCAACAAATATTGCGTTAAAATTATATAAACAAAACAAAAACATTTTATAAACAGCTTGCCTACTTCTTAACTGATCTTTAGAATTTGTAAAAATATTATGATCGGATGTTAACGACGGTAGTTGTTGACATTGAATGGGCGTCTTTGGCTTTCAAAGTAAAAAAGTAAATAGTGTTGAATAATTTCGGCGGGCTGGTTAGAACCACGATAGCTCAATTGGGAAAGCACCTGACCCGGGATGTCAGAAGGGTGCAGGTTCAAATCCTGCTCGTGAAAATTTTTTCAACATTTGTGTTTTTGTAATTTGTTTCGCAACAAAATTTGCGTTAAAATTATATAAACAAAACAAAAATATTCTATAGAATTTTATTACTCAACCGCCTAAGAGCCTAAGCTTTTGACCTTTATAATGCTATTTTATGACTTATAAGGCTTAAAGAGGAACTGGCTATCGTCTCTTAACTGAACTCATCAATGATGCTTTATGTGGCATACTTAGATAAGATAAAAGGAGCCCTATCATTAATTTATTTTAGATGATTTATAACAATTGTAAATAAGAGAAATGTTGTGCATACCTATAATTTAAATACCTAAGTATAACTGTTTCTCAAACTCGACGATCTCCTTGATCGAGTAGCTTACACACCGGTTTTCATGGTGTCGCCATCTCTGAGGTCCCGGGTTCGATCCCCGGTCGGATCAATTTAGAAATACCTGCCTTTCTAAGTTATTATTTTTTTTAATGTTAAAAGGAGGCAAACGAGCAGGCGGGTCACCTGATGGAAAGTAATCACCGCCGCCCATGGACACCCGCAAAACCAGAGGAATCGCAGATGCGTTGCCGGCCTTGAGAGGAAGGAGTTGAATCTTGAGGGGGGTGTAGGAATTGGAAAGGGGGAGGGGTGAGAGATGGGCCTCCGGTTCTTTCACTCACCGGACGAAACACAATATAATAGCAACGAGTGCCTTTGTTTCCCGCCGATATTCTGTGAGAGTGTGGTATTACGCCGGGCGAGCCAGCCCATTTCGTGCTGCAACGCAGCATGGCTCTACCACTCAGAAAAATTGTTTCGGGTCTGGGTGTTTCCTATGTATAATAAGTATATATTTAAGTATATTAAGTATGTTTATCCGTTGTCTAGTTAACCATTTATCGAGTTTCTTAAGGAAGCTTTTCTTGGGGCTAGATAATTGGTGTGAGTATGGAAAACATTTATTATTATTTATTATACTTTGTCTTTTAAAATGAATCATAATATGTATTTAGTCGGTAAGCCATACTAATAAATAAATAAATAAGAGCATTTAATCATGTCGTTATTGTTAAAAGTTCAATATTTTTAATACCAATAACCTAAGGAACCTTCAAATAAAGAGATTTAAACATATGAGTGTCCATCCGGAGACCCGAAATTTCGAAAGCTGCTTAACTTAACAAGACAGCACTGAAACGAGCAACACTGCGCCACTGAGCTTTGCTAGCTATTGCATATATAAAGGCGGATATTTGTAGCTCTGTAAATGGAGCTCAGAGTACTGAGGTGTACCTACCTAGTCGAGATTATGCTATTAGTGTACGCTATGCCCCGTGAGTGCTTCCTTAGTTGCATATCACCTGCCGAGGTTCACCGTACAGTATTTATGCACAGATTACTGCTACGAAGTTGGTGCACTGCAGCAACGATATTATGCAAACTAGTGGCCGAAATTTGATCGTGATACCAAAAATATATTATGGTTATAGTACAATGTAATGTAGCATATCATATGCAAAAATTTTATTTTTCGGGATTCCTTCTTCATATAACCTTTAATTATACCATCTTGTACACCTCTGGGCGTGAAATGTGCTTAAGAGGAAATAATAAGGTCGACTGATAATATGAAAAGTAGACAAAATCAACGTTTCTCAGTCCCCTGATTCCTCTTCCAAAACTGGACCGATTTAATTATTTTTTTCATTAAAAATTAAAGAAAGACTTTGGCTGTGTCCCTATGTTTTGCTTTTTTTATATAATCTCGTCAAATTTGTTGGCTGGATGTCTGAACACAGCGAAAGTCTGGCCAATTTTTAAGGTTTTTAAAGGTTCATATCTTTTTTAATAATTAATTTATGAAAAAAAGCAAAACATAGAGACACAGCCAAAGCTTTACTTTAATTTTAATGAAAAAAAAAACTAATTAAATCGGTCTAGTTTTGGAGGAGAAATCAGGGGACTACGAAACGTTGATTTTGTCTACTTTTCATATAATCAGTCGACCTTAGAATTTCCTCCAAATGCACGCAATAACGGGCACGAAGTTTTTACATCACGTATTCATCATCATCATCATCATCATCAGCCTACACAACTACCGATAGTCCACTGCTAGACATAGACCTCTCCAAGTGCACGCCACCGAGCACGATCCGCGGCTACTCTTATCCAGGATGCTGTTCCTACTTATTTTATAGAAGCTTTTTAAATTTGAGAAGCTCGATGGCGCAGTGGTTAACGCGCCCGGCCTGCGAGTGCTGAGGTTAAGCAACTTTCGCAAAGGCCGGTCATCGGATGGGTGACCAAAAATTTATCATCTCGAGCTCCTCCGTGCTTCGGAAGGCACGTAAAGCTGTTGGTCCCGGCTGCATTAGCAGTCGTTAACAACCACCAATCCGCACTGGGCCCGCGTGGTGGTTTATGGCCCGTTCTCCCTATCCATCCATAGGGAAGGAATTCCAGTGGGGACATAAAATGAGCTGATGATGATGATGATGATGATGATGATTTTAAATTTAAGTTTTGTATCGATACACCATTGAATTTTAAGCCTATGAAGTGGAATATATTTTTTTCGTGGACGAGATTGAATGCCAAAGAAATCTTGTACTAGCAAAAAAGTGATAATAGCGATGACCGCACGTATCTACTTAAAGCGTAAAATAGGTGCTCGCCCGTAAAAATGAATCTGCAGTAATTCAGATCTCAGGCACACGTCCCTCTTTTATTGTCAGCCATTCTATTTCACTCGGGTTGCCCGTTGACGAGTGGCACGCGAGGCGGGCGCATGAAGTATGGCCGCTACTATAAAATTCTCAAGTCATCTTCGTTGTCTGCATAGCAGAATCTCAGATGACCGCGCGCCCTAGATTCCTAATCGTATCGCTGTATGGGTTATGTTTTGTTTCTATATGTGGTTTTAACATACCTTCTAGTGCACTCAGTGGGTATATCGTCGAATAATTGATTAAAGGTGCCTGCTAACTGTGAAAACGGCTGAAACGGTAATCAAGAAATATTTCCATAACAAAATTCGTTATATTAAAAAATAAGAACGAAAATTGACTAGTAATTATTCATGATATTGAAGATGATAGTATCTACCATAGCCTCATTGTGTTTTTATTTTCTAAACTTTACTTTTTTTACTTTTACTGATTGCTCCATTAAACTTACATCGGTCCTCAATAAAAAAACTTATTTTCTAGAAAAAAAAAATCCGTTACTCGTTTCTTCGTTCGTCTTTTAAATTATTAAGTTTCAATAAAGTAAGTAGGTACGGAGTATTCACACAATGTTAAATCTATTGAAATTGATAAAGTCTATTACTGGATTTCTGGCGCTGTAGTGATTAAAAGTTATCCTATAAATTATAAGTTTGCACAATTCAATGCACGGCGAAATGCACTCAGGTTATTAGATAAGTTTCTGTGGATATTAATCACATAATATCAGTATATTTGATTCATATCTGTAGAAACTTCTGTTATTACCACAATGTTTTACCCGGAAATAGAAAGTATTCCCACAGAATAAGTGATTTAAGTTTTATATGAGATTTCTGTATTATTTTCAAAATATCTATGGGTATAAATTACAATTAGAAATAATATTATTCGATATTTTCAAAATAAGTACTTACAAAAGAAAATATAAAGTAAAAGGGCCATATATATAGTATGTACTCGTATTAGATGACAAAGGTATAAACGTGTAACTCTAAAAATACTAAGTATAAAAATAAATTATCAAAGGAATGAACACCCGACGAATTTTCATTTTCTTGGGGAGATTTCTCTCCCTTCGTTCTATAAATAGACATCTACCCACTTTTTTAAATGTACTATTAAAATAATATCTGCTTCCCGATAGCATTGTTTTGCAATGCAGTATTCCAGTTAGAATGGAAAAAGATCCAGTAAGGTTACATATCATATAAGCTTATGAACGTGTAGCGGTGTCCGATCCCGATAAGCTAAAACCAAAATTCAGTTAAAATACCGTTGGCCAAAAAATACGTTTACAACAAAATGGTGTGAAAAGCGTTCTCCATTTGACCGTGCAGAGTTTGGTGCATCGCAAATATTGCATTGTCGAGACACAAAATATACAGGGACAGAAGGCCGGCTTCAAACAACCGAGCGATGTAGGCACTAAAGCAGAATCGGAGCACGCCGTTTTCGCTTTTGAAGATTTTAGGCTATCATATAGACCAGGGTTGAAGCCTTTGAAAATGGTAAAAAGTGAAAAATAGTTGTAAAAGATAAAAATAAAAAACCAAAAACTTGGTTATTTGAATTTTTCACATATATTTTGAGGTTATTTGAAAAAAGTGTACATACACTTCCCGACCTCAGATCGCCCGTAAATTATTAACTTTCATTTTTGTTATATTCTCTTCCATTTCCAATGGGTTTCATCCTACTATGATTTTGTTTGGTTTCAAAAATTATCAACCCTGGTTTAATAGGAGAAGAAGGACACCAAAAAAGATAGAGGTATTATGTGACGGATGATATGAATGAAAGGGAGTAATAGTACAGGTGTCGGAGACGGAATCGTGACAGAGTGGAAGAAACGGACAATTTGCGCCGATCCTTACTAATAAAGACTAGATCAGGAAGAAAAACAAGAAGAATCTTAGTGTTAAGATCGAGCGTAGGTAATTAAAGTTGATATCGTCCGGAGCCGCCCTTCTATGTCTATATATGTTGTGGTCGAGATGAGAGACACGTTACGCACATGTGGGCACCGCTCGCCAGACAATATAGCTGCAGAACATCTCTATCCGGAATATTAACTAGCACGCGATCAGATATACTCCCAACTATTTGGGGCATGCAGAATTTCGCACATCCTATGCTGTTTATATTGCATACAATAATGCAATGATACACGCGCTGTAATAACGATAAACATATCTCGCGATATCTGTTAGAATTGAATACTGAATTATTAAGCTGTGTGTCTTACTGGATAGTAATTCAACTTATTGCTACAATTGATGGGTAATCATAATTATATCCTTATCATTATGGCATTATCACCGCGCTTGCCAAATGCGAGATGGTGATCACAGATCCAGGATATGCGTCGAAAAATCTGAAAGTGTAATCTGAAATCATTTTGCCTGACCTGGGAATTGAACTCAGAACCTCTGGATATCAAACCAAGTGATTATACCATATTGCATTTTTATTTCTTTCACTACTTACTTAGATCGGACATGTAATTTTAAAAAGGTAAAAAGGTTTGTTATCTCGAAATTTAGTTTTTTATAAACGCATGTTCCTTCTTTACAATTACTACTTGTACTCTCGGTATTAAAACTTCTATCTTCAATTGTACTTAGCTTCAAGGGAGATAAGGGATAAGCTCTTCATAGTTTAGTTAAGTTAGAGTTCGTATTGATAAAACAGAATAACAACATCAAATAATTACAACAACATCAGAATGGATACTTTCTAACAGATACTTTAATTATAATAACGTTTCACAAACAATCCATTCAAGTCAAGAAGATAAGCTTTCATTTAAAACCCTTAAGTGAGTGGGTGCGAAAATAATTGGGTCAAATTAATTTTGGCTAACGCAATTCCCAGCGGCCTCCCAACAAATACTGCAGAGTTATTTAATAAATTTAATTAAACGGTCACTTAGTTTATCGCCGGATAAGGGGAAGGATAGACACATTGATTTACCATTAGAGCGCATCCTCCGGATAGGATCAGAGAGATCATTTCCCGACCAAACATGGAGCCCTTGTGTTCGCCGCCTCTACGTGTGAAGGAAAGGCTTTTGAAGGCGAAACTGGATTAATAAAAGGCGAGAGATAAATAATGTTTCTTTTTTTTTGCATTTAGTAGACCTCAGTCTTGATAACGGATAGTGACTAAGTGTAGATAACTGACTGTGTCTGTGATTCTTATTTGTTTTATTTTACAACAAAGTAACGGCGGGCGTGTATATCACCTGATGTTGTTAGTGACGTTAAGCCGAAAGTAGAAGCACCCTTTACAAAATATTTACTTAAATAATCCAAACTTTAAATAATCAATAAAAGAATAAAATATTATATATATGTATGTATGTATGTCGGAGACGTGGCGCTAGCATCGCTTAGAAACGACGAGTATAGTCTATACTTAGTGTGGTCTGCGCAGCCTATGCTCTATGGTACGCGAAATGTCAACGTCAGTTGGCGCGACAACGGACGGGGCACATTTGAACGGGAGCGGTCGGAGAGTACGCACGCGCAGAACTCACTTTGTTTCTCAAATCCATTTGCATCGGGCAACTGTTTCTAAATAATTTAATTGTGATGTTAAAATAACATTAAAGTGACTGTAAGGAAAACGACTGCGCTTTTATTTTGAAGATCCAAGATGAACTGTGTTATCGACGAATCCGAGTTTGCTCGACCGTCCTATCTACAAAACCAACCTCACCGCCGACATATATGCAAACGAACCTAATTTCATACTACGATGTTTGTGAGTTTAAGAGCGTTCGTACTAACATCTTTACTATTATCATCGTGCAGCTTGTATATAAATACTAATCTCAGCTGCCGCCGATGTTAGTGCGAGAGCTCCGTCAGACGTGAGCGGGTTATGTGCGTGTTTTTTCATTTTGTTTTTGTTTTTATTTTATAATGTCAAGTGTAAACGAACTCTCTTCTCCAAGGCATACAAACCGACAGGGTTAAGGGCTAAGGATGGATACATAGTAAGTATACGAAATACAAAAAACCCAGCATCCTCACTATTGGGGCACTGACTCCCTTTTTCTATCAGTTAGAAAACAATAAAAGTAAAATAAATGGAATATACTGCACCACTGCTAGGAATGATGCTGTTGTCATTGAAATCAAGTCATCGCTACAGTTGACGAGTATTGGCTTAATTAATCACCACTTTTGCCAAATGCGGGTTGGTGATTACAAGCCTAAGGGCTCTTTCAAATAAGGCGTTTCGTGTCGGACCGCTACCATGCGTTTGCAAAGCGTTCCATATTAAAACAGTCGTGCGGTTGTCGTGCTTTTTGGTTCCCATCCGATGACTGGCCTTTGCGAAAGATGCTTAACCTCAGCACTCGCAGACCGGGCGCGTATCCACTGCAATTCCTCGATGTTGCATCGTCGATGATTATGAAAACGCACGACAGCGGTCCGACACGACACGCCTAATTTGAAAGAGCCCTAAGGGCTTTGCACCGGAAATCCGAAACACGTTTTAACTGACCTAAGAATTATGCCGCTTAGCCATTCGGTCACCAATTTTGGCGACAGAATGAGATAACATGGTGGTAGCTAACAAGGTAGACCAATAGCACTCCTGTTCTGATCCAAACGCCTCGAAGAATCTAGTAGGAAACGGGGACACGCTTGCGTGATGACATTCCTTCAAGAAACCCTATGACGTTGTTTCAATCATTGCATACGGCACGAGGAACCTTTGAAAGTTTTTCGCCGCTCCCAAACAAGTCTGATGACACTGTAAAGGCCGTTTGATGCCAAAAATAAAAGGACTAAAAGCAAGCTACCGACCACCAAATCATCGACGATGCGATATCAAGGAATTCGATGGCGCAGAAATGTATCATCTTGAGCTCCTCCGTGCTTCGGAAGCACGTAAAGCTGTTGGTCCCGGCTGAATTAGCAGTCGTTAACAACCACCAACCCGCACTGGGCCCATGTGGTGGTTTATGGACCGTTCTCCTTATCCATCCAAAGGGTAGGCTCGTGCCCCAGCAGTGGGGACATAATATGAGCTGATGATGATGATGATGATGACCACCAACTAATCTGAATTACACCATTAGACCACAGAGGTAGTTATTGAAATTCATAAAGGTACGTGTAAGCTTAAGATCGAATTCCCAAAGGGTATGTGGAGATTAGCTAAGATAGCTATAACCATTTAAAGTCGTGTGCACATTCCATCAGAATATCTTTTCAAATACACCAATATTACGATACGATATGGAATGAGCCTGGCGCATCTTAGTATGCAGTTTTCTCTATTTAGGTTAGCAACAGCTCACAAAACATTTTTTATTAGGTACTAATCAATCCCTAGAATATTTGTTGGTTTTATGCAATCGGTGACTTACTTTAGACCTTAAAAATGTTTTTTACGATAATACTCGTACTTTTGGCCAACACATTAGTTGCATACATTATACAAACTATAAAAGCACAAGCATCTCTAAAGAAACAAATATATTTTACATAAGAATTAATTATTACTTCCTTATGTAACTTATTTGTACAAGAATACGTAGAGGTTTACAAAACAATATAGGCAAACCAAAACTACCCACACAGATGATGGAAACGACTTACCTACCATAAAGTGTATTAGAGTTATCAAAACCTCAGTAAAGTATTGGGAGTTCTTATAATAGTCGATGTCTCGTTGTTTTCTTTCCCTTTACAATATCAAATATATCAAAGACAAGTAGTGACACGGAAACCTAAGTATAAAACCGGCGACACGAGAAAGTATCGCATTTTCAAAGCAATTTTCCGTTTGCTTCACACAATTTTCGTTCTGTCATCGCCCTTATCGCAAATGATGTTCACCCACAGGGATTCTGTTTTAAGCTCGCAACGAAGTTTGCGGACGAGTAGGTACAGCACAATTTCCTCTCGCTACAGTTAGGAACAAAGATGGAAACGAAACGGAATTCCTCCCCCAAACACAATAAAGGCCTTTCGCGAACTTTCACTTGCAACTTACGAGAAGTTCGTATTACTTTATTACTCTGTCTGTATGCTTTTTTTGTTTGCTGAACAGACTGAGCCCTTTTTTCGTAGCTTAAAAGGCAGTACACAATATGACAGTTGTATTTGGTTAAACTTGTTTCTAGCCTTCGATAGTGTTTACTTGCTGTTTTATAAACCTGTTTTATAAAAGGTTTAACAACGTTTACAAACTGCTTAATTACGTTTCACCCGGAGTCGTACTTAGTTAACCATTAATCCCTATCAAATTTTTATCTATACTAGTGGTCGCCCAGTGATAGAAATTCGACCGTAATTTTATTAAGGCTGCACGGATTGTATCCTAAGCATTGAAAAATTAAAAAAAGATAGGATGTGAGTTTGGATTGGCATTGACAGATGTCAGATGAATTAAAGACAACAATACATGTGTGTCAAATACCATATGCGTGTGTGTCAAATTCATGGTAGCGTGTGTAGTGTTGTTTTTGTTGATTTAATGTATTTTTTATGCATAATTTAAAAAATATATTAACATTCGGATAACCTTCTTTACATAAACTATAAGTGTGCGAAATTTCATACTCCTCCGTCCCGCGCAAGTTTCGTAAAAACGGGTACAAAGTTTTTGCTTCACGTATTAATATATAGATAGTTTAAAACATAGTCAATTTGGTTTTTTTTCAATTCGATGCAAGGATTTTTAATGGACGATTTTTTCGGGCTAAATAACTAAGTAGGTACTCTTAACAAACTCTATCACCATAAATCGAAGTATCCACTTAAAAGCAGCTTACTTTTGCAGCATGTTAGCGTTACTTCACATCACCTGTACGCTACGTTCCAGCTTACAGCGATCGACAAGTCTCCCGCTTATGAAATAGCTTGTTACATTATGTCCTATTCACGGCGACGTATTGAAGCCATTTTGAGCACAATGTTCTCAGTGGATGCGGAAATCCACTCACGATATGACGGGGAGAAGGGCGGGGCGCGGTAAAACGAAATGTATTGTGCGCCGGGACTGCGAGCTGCGGTGCAATAGCTCTAAGTGATGTGCTGAAGCCGCGCGTTTATGCTTAAAACCGCTTCGTTCATATAACTCTTAATTGTTGCAATGGACACCTGTTTTATTGTGTGCTAAATAAGAATTATGTGGCCATAGTTGCAACTAAAACAACTGAGTTTGTTCCAACTGAATTTGTCTATGTTTACCTACGACCTATACCTAGAGCTTCATGCTAAAATGTTATAGCTTAATGGGAGTTTATGTTATGCTAAAAACCGCTTCGTCGCATAACTCTTTATTGTTCTTATTTATTAATGTAATGATGACTTGTCAATATTGGAGGCGTTTGCCCAGCAGTGGGAAAGTCAAAGGCTTAATTAACTCTACTTTTACTTTTTTTGCTATGGGCCTTGTTGCCCAAACTATCTTACACTAAACTTGCTGCTTTTATTATGCTAGTACTTCGTGACGTAAACGTCACGTGTCAAAAGTGGCTGCTTGCACTGGTTCCCTCGTGTCATTTCTGACTTTCTGAGAACACTTCATCGTTTGTCTTCGAAGTTCATTGCTGGTTTTGTGGAAAAATAAAACTATATTGACTATAAACTCCGTGCTTCGGAATGCACGTAAAGCTGTTGGTTCCGGTTGTAATAGCAGTCGTTGCCGATCATCACCTTTTCACTGTCATATTCCATCGCGCACTAAGAAATTTGGTGACTCGGTTCTTTGTCGCACCTCCAAAACATGGAATAGTTTGCCATCACACGTTTTTCCTCCTTCTTATGATATGGGGTCCTTCAAACGAGGCGTGAAGAGGCAACATGTGGGCCGGCAGAGTGAGGGTAACTGATGCTGCGTTGTTTTTACGCTGCACCTGATGCTGATTGTCGTCGCATCTAGATTCCATATTCACTTAACATCAGGTGAAATAGAGCCATTTGCCGTGCTACGTATTTAAAAAAAAAACCAATCTGCAATGCGTGGTGGTTTATAGCCCGTTCTCCCTATCCATCCATAGGGAAGGCTCGTGCCCCAGCATAAAATGAGCTGATCATGATGATGCTGATGAACTATTAACTGACTATTAAGCTATCGAACATAACATCATCATGTATTGTGCGCCCCGGACCGCGGTGCAATAACTCTGAGTGATGTACTGTAGCTGGGCGTTTATGTGACGCTTAAAACCGCTTCGTTCATGTAACTCTTAATTATTGCTTTGGACACCTGTTTTATTGTAAGCTGTTTACGAATTAAATGGCATTAAAGAGCGCCTCCTGGTGATAAACGAGGAGAGTTAAAATGCTGCCATACAGAATCTCGTTTTCGTTAACATGATCGAATGGAGAATATTATGCTGAAAACCGCTTCGTTAACATAACTCTTACTTATTGCTTTGGATACCTGTTTTAATGTGGACTGAATACAAATTATGTAAATCAAATGAAATTGTAAAAAAAAAAAAAAACTTAAAAAGAAACATACAATGCAATGTTAAATGAAAGCTTGTAAAAACCTTGTGACAGGTAGAATTTGATTGCAATTTACCATCTGATCAGCATTCTGTCGTGCAGTTTATTAAGTCTCAACACAATTCAAAGATACCGTGCGTTAATTTTGCGTAAAACGGAATGCACACGATTTGAAATAAAATGATGACAGCAAGTTATATATTCATTTTAAGACGACACACGTCTCAGTCTCGTTTGATCACGGACCTTGAGCAGGGTTTGAAACGTCGAAACGCCGTCAAGCTAAAATTATGTGTAAATACGTGACCAAATTAAAATATCTCGAGCTTCTTCGTGTTTTGGTCGTAAGATGGCAGTCTTTAAAACCTACCTACCCGCATTAGGTCAGTATGGTGGGTTATGTTTCATTTGCCCAAATGCTATTCATATGGCCCCCGATACGATCCAAACCCCTCGGAGAATCTAGTAATAGAATAAAATCACCTCAGTGCCCGTACGTTATAGTCGTAACATCAGGTTATGTTATTTTTATTTTTTTGGCTAGAATTTACCTACTGTTGTCCTGGCGTAACCTGACATTTTGGGGGCGGCAAGAAACTTAAAAGGTTTATCAAGCCGTGTGATAGAAACACCATCAGAGGTTTCTAGAGGGAATGGCATCACACAAACGTGTCCTCGTTTTTTACTACATTCTCCGAGGTGTTCGCATCGGATCGGAAGGCTAAGTAAAGCAAACGCGTGATTTCGTTTTAACTATTACGGTACCAAAGATACCGTGTATCATGATGCGAAAATGTAAAACTAACGCTATGACTTAACTAATGCGTTTTAACTATGCGTTTGAAGACCTTCCATGTTCAGTATCAAAACATTAAAAACGTATATCGTGGCTTACATATGCAGCCATAAATATAGTGACGGAGCAAATGCCGCTATCGCGTGGTTTCGCTGTGAGATTAGCCGCGCGGTTGCCGGCGAGAGCGCCCGTTACATCGCTTGCCCAAAATAAAACCGTTCGCTTTATTACGGGTATTACAGTACCGCCTAAATTGTTGCTGTTACTTCTACCGCTTAACTTAAGATAATACGCGTGGCTATATAGAAGTTTAAAAATAATCATAGTAAAAATCTCAGCACACATCCCGCACTGATAGTCAAAATGTTCCGTGTGCTCATAGTGCGTAAAACGGAACGCACGTGATAAAAAATAATGTGTATGAGGCAAAAATGCAAAGAAACGCGCGCAGATCCGTTTTAACTATTGCGTTTGAATACCTCCCATTTTCAGTATTAAATTATTAAAAACGTATATCGTGGCTTCCATATGCGGCCATAAATATAGCGACGGAACAAATGTCGCTATCGCGTGGTTTCGTTGTGAGATTAGCCGCGCGGTTGCCGGCGAGAGCGCCCGTTACATCGCTTGCCCAAAATAAAACCGTTCGCTTTAATACTACCGTACCGCCTGAAATTTTCCATTTCGCTAGCGTGTAAAATGTTTTAAGAGGGCTGTTACTTCGCGAGTGGTTGGACTTATAAATTTCGTTTTATACTCCTTTAATATGAATTACGCAGCAATATAATTATGCGTATATAAGGTATCCGACACTTCCTCCTTTTGTTAATTTACAGGTCGCCGGGCGGCTAAAAATGTATTTTTCTTCTACTCTCCTCTATCAACCATTTTCGTGTTTCCAGGGCTCTTTTTCCCTCTAACACTTTATATTAACCACCCAGTCTATTAATTATATGAAAAAGGATTTAAACATTTTAAAATATGTAATATACCTACCTACTTACTAAAATTGAGTCAATTTTGTCAGAGTTCGCCAGGCTATTTTACATAGCTTCTTTTTAGTCGGGCACTCTCGTCAAAGTAGCCGTTGTTTCGGATTTACATAGCTAACAGATAGTACTACTGTCTCGCCAGTTAGGGATAAGGTATTTAAGTTAAGGCGAAGGGTAAACCACACTAGCGCCGCTAATGGATTTAATTTAATAACTGCTAAACTGGATTTTTTTTCAAACATTGCGGACCTTCTGACACTAGGCAAACATGTATTATTTAATAAATGTGCACTACTTTTAGGTTTGTTTTTGTATTCATTCGCTAACACCAACAGTGGCCATTGTTGGATTGGATGCTTTCCTGTTGTCGAACGTTACGCAATGTTTAAAGAAAGATCCGGTCAGTTAGTAATTGTCAAATTATCAATTGGTGGCGCTAGTGTGCCTTACCCTTCGCCTTAAGTAAGTATTACAATACAGTTAGGAACTAGTAATAAAATTTAGTCATAATAAATGCCACATTGGCAACTGTACTAAAAGTCATTCATTGTTTCGGTATATTTTGTACGTATTTTTGATATATGGCCACACAACCAATAACAGTAATAAAACTATGAGAATTATCCAAAATTACATTTATGTGAAGCATGTGACAGATAAAGAGTGAGGGTTCAAATCGCTTGTGGAAATAATATTTTCGATACTTTTTCCGTAGTAGGTATGTAAGATGACCTACCTTGTAAGATAGATGCATTCTAAGATAACCAAACTATCGGCATTAAATAAATTTGGAAAGCATCATGACTGTGATGATCACATGATGCTTTCCAAATTTATTTAATCGGTTAAGTAAGAAGAAAAATTAACACAAAATTTTGTTCGCTTCCACCCGCGGCATCATCTGCGAGATTATCTTTTCTTCTTCGCTTAATATTTTTATTAAGATCTTAAGATAAGTATAATTAATATCTAAAGATTCTAATTTAATTTCCTAAATCACAACATGTTTTTCTAATTTTAATTCAAATCCGTTTACACGTTTCAGACTTTCGCATTTATAATATAAGTAAGATATTACAAAAACACAAATGTTAAAAAAAATTCCAGGAGCAGGATTTGAACCTGCACCCTTCTAACATACGGGTCAGGTGCTCTTCCAATTCAGCTATCGTGGTTCTAACCAGCCTGCCGAAATGTTAGTGACGTAGTTGTTGACATTGAAAGGGCGCCTCTGACTTTCAACGTAAAAAGTGTTGAAAACCATGATAGCTCAATTGGAAGAACACTTGACCCGGTATGTCAGAAGGGTGCAGGTTCAAATCCTGCTCGTGGATTTTTTTTCAACATTTCTGTTTTTGTAATTTGTTCGCAACAAAATTTGCGTTAAAAATTATTTGAACATTTTATAAGTATGATATATTAAAAATAAGGAATAAAAATGCATTACTGAAAAGTATAAAGAATTTATATTATTTTGAATTTTACATGCACAATGCTGTATACAACGTGTAACAAAAAGGTGTGGTCAAAATGAAAAGATCCAAACTGTATCCCATCTAGAACTCGTACATATGTGGTGTTATTAAAACATAATTATTAACTTTAATATCTCATGCAATGGTTTATGAAATATTTGTGAAGTGATGCGCGTCAGACGCGTAAGCAAGCAGCAGTGGTCATAAATGTTAGCACACAGAGGTTACTAAATCGCTAGAGCTGCCTTTGACTTGTTTATTTTGATGTTACGTTACAAATTCATAATAGAAATATTTAATTAAAAACGGCATAACAAATTAAAGTTAATAGTTATGTCTAAGTAACTCTGCATACAAGATCTAGATCAGATACACTTTGGATCTTTTCATTTTGACCACACCTTTCTGTTACACATTGTATAGTTTTAAAATAAAACTTTACTAGAAAAAACCAAACAACCAGGAAGCTCGAGTGGGAGCCGAGGAAAGAGCATTGGACCGGGTTATCCAAAGGGTGAGGCTGGTTGATTTTTTATAGAAAAATGTTATCTTGTAAGTATAAAGAAATATAAAACATTATCATCATCATCATCATCATCATCAGCTCTTTTTATGTCCACTATTAGGGCACGAGCCTTCCCTATGGATGGATAGGGAGAACGGGCCATAAACCACCACGCGGACCCAGTGCAGATTAGCGGTTGTTAACGACTGCTAATGCAGCCGGGACCAACGGCTTTACGTGCCTTCCGAAGCACCGAGGAGCTCGAGACTATAAATTATGAATCACCCATCCGATGACTGGCTTTTGCGAAAGTTGCTTAACCTCAGCACTCGCACACCGGGCGCTTTAATCACTGAGTCATCGAGCTCCTCGTATAAAACATCACACTCGCCAAAATAATCTGTTGTACAGAACATATTACGTAAGCGTTTACCGCTGAAACGCTGCGTCGATCATTAGGGAAGCATTTATAACAATTCGAACACGATTCCGTGTCAGCGAATGATTGAAATCACAGCACAATCGAAAAAGGTTTACCATTCCGCAGTCAAGACGGGTAAAGCGGCCGTGACGAGCTGCCCGTTTGATTGCTGTATTCATCTGCCTACAGCCACAATTCCACTAATTTCTTCGAGCAAAAAAAGGAGTATTCGCGCTATTTTTTATATCACTTATGTGGCAAACTAGCAGAGAGTCCGCCTTTATAGATAAAAAAAAATACTTAAGGAAAAGTCACGCAATGTTAACTAACTGCATTCTACTGCTGGATCAGACCTTCCTAACCACAAGATCCATTAAACGGAAAGAGATTGGGTCATAATCCAGAATGCTAGCCCAATAGGGGTATATATGTTGTAACTACAATGCTAGAAGTGCTATATCCTAAGATGGCTTAAGCTCAATAGCTTAGTAGTCAATACTACCTGTCACTAATCTACTGACTCCTTAAAAGCCCTATAGAGAATGGGATACGGTTGCAGGAAGAAAATACTTATTTGTAGTTCAACAGATAAATATATTTTGCAGACTAACGTTGCTACGGTTACTAGAACACACCGAGCAGTAGACAAGATGTAGTTTATATAAAACTTATAGGTTTGCAACCTCTAACAAACCCTCGATATGAAGCTGGTTAAATGTATAGTAGATTCCATTTGCAAGTTTTTTGACTACAGGTATATATTCCGAAATCTTAATACCACGAGATCCGGTATATAGAGTATAGTGGCATCTGTGGCTTCACAAAGTAACATACCGAGCAAATATATGTATAACACGTCTACATGACATTGAGCACTGCCGTAATGTCTATGTACATGAATGGCGGTGGTGAAGCAAAACTATTCACAATCAAAGCAAATATTTAGTAAATCCCCAAACTCCAAATTAATAGTTCCACGTTGGTACAAATTTCCGTTCAATTTAACGTTAGTTTAGCTCTGAACACTGATTAGGAAGCACAGACCAACATCGAAGCGTGATTTATTTCAGTTGTTTTAGTTATCACAGTAATGGTAAACAGTAGTTTGTTAAATAGACCATCAAATTATTACGAATAGATACATTTTAGGGTACAGAAATACGCATTGAAGTCTTAAAAAAATATAGGTACAAAGTTTATTGATGGCTTATGTCTTGTAGCTGTTTTGAAAAACATTTTTATTATTGTTAACACCGTTTTTAGTTCAAGTTGTCGTTGTTAACTGGTAAAAGTAGATACCTAATTCATTTCTGGATTTCTCTCAGACCCTTGACCGAGTTTACGAGGTACGGGACGAGACACGAAAATAATTCTAATTCGTCATCATCATCATCATCATCATCATCATCTCAGCCAAAAGACGTATACTGCTGGACAAAGGCCTCCCCCAAGGATCTACACAACGACTGGTTTTGTGTTGCTTCCCGCGTCCTTCACCAGATCGTCGGTCCACCTTGTTGGAGGCCTGCCCACACTGCGCTTTCCGGTACGCGGTCGCCACTCGAGGACTGTTTCGTCCCAGCGGCCATCAGTCCTGCGAGCAATGTGCCTTCCCACTGCTATTTGAGCTTAGCAACTCTTCGGGCTATGTCGGTTACCTTTGTTCTTCTGCGGATCTCCTCATTTCTGATTCGATCTCGCAGAGAAACCCCGAGCATAGCCCTCTCCATTGCTCTTTGAGTGACCTTGAGACTTCTGATAAGGTCCATAATTCTAATTATAATACGAAAATAGTGTAAATTATCCAAAGTGACCTTCTAGATCAGCAGTTATAAAATGAAACCCTTTCTTTGTAACGTTCGCGTAAACTTTAGAAAACAATCTGCTCTTTCGGTTTTACTTACCTTTGATTACGGTTGATACAAAAGTTTGCCGTTGAAAAACAAAACATGAAAAACTTCATATTGAAACGACCCTCGCAAACCGTTTTCGATATACTCGTACAACTTTTTCATCACTTATGGATTACTTTTAATATAAAACCTTATATAATATCGCCTAAGTAAGTAATACGCCAGACAAGTGGTACTCCGGCTTCATTCCTGAGAGGAGAGGGACTCCTAAGTGTTCTGGTCTTTGTGGGCGGCCTTCGCGCTCTGGTGGGCCGTAGCCAATCGAGGGTCTTTCAGCTCCCAGATGAGGCTTATGGCAATACCTGACTCTTGGGAAATCATGAAGGGCTAAATAACACCGCGTACATGTATTCAGAGACAAACGCACCTGTCACTTTGTATCGTGTTGTTGTTTTAAAAAGATTTTCTTATTTTTGTATAGCTTTTTTTTATCTATATCTTCTTTAGTATTTGTAAACGCGAAATAAAGATAGCGTGTGCTTATTTTGCTTTAAAACAACATGTTAATAAACACTATTGTATGTTAACACAACTTCGTAGTTGTTTTTACATAAAGTAAAGTAAAGTATAAAGTAAACAGCATATAACTGTCCCACTGCTGGGCAAAGGCCTCCATCATTGAAAACAAGTCATCGCTACAATTGATGGGTAATGGCTAATCACCATGCTTGCTAAATGCGGGTTGGTCATCACAAACCCGGGCTATGCATCTAAAATCCGAAATACATTTTGCCCGACCTGGGAATTGAACCTGGGACCTTCGGTATCGGGCCGAGCGCTCTGCCACTCGGCCACCAAGGCGTTCATAAATCCGAAAACGAAAAACATTACCGAAAGTGAGACTATCGAACTTTTTACATTATTTCTCACTGTTTTGAATTATTTTATACTAGCGGCCCGTTTTGGAGTTTATTCGTTGCAAACATACATACATACATACATACATACATACATACATACATACATACATACATACATACATACATACATACATAAATACATAAATACATACATACATACATACATACATACATACATACATACATACATACATACATACATAGCTAGCACTAGCATATTCACTACATCATTCTGTCTGTGTCGACTTAAAACAATGTTTATTTAGCACTTGTTTCAGTGCGTATGTGCAAGCACTCTGAAAATGTGTTACTTAATTGGTAATTGTATTTACTTATTTATAGGGTACGCTTTCATCAAACCTCTTTTACACAGACAGAAAGCATAATGAATGTTATAAATTATAAAAATAATAAATATTTTTTTAAACGCTGCTAGAACCGCATATATTGTTTTTTAATTTAAAGTGTAATGCACACATTTTGAAAACAACACAGATACTGTTTTAAAGAACTAGGTATATCAAACGTGTAAAGTTTGAAAAGTGATTAATTATCTTGAGTTCAGAACAGTTCTTATGTCGAAAGACAAAACTGCTTTTGTTGTAACACGGAAAAGCTCTTAGCGTTGTCTTTTTATTAATCTCACAATTAGAGCATCAAAGATTCCAAACATATAAAAGCTACTGAAACTGATGTAATAAAATTAATGATGAAA
Source organism: Eudonia mercurella (assembly GCA_963082485.1). NCBI lineage: Eukaryota > Metazoa > Arthropoda > Insecta > Lepidoptera > Crambidae > Eudonia > Eudonia mercurella. Next base: position 13,043,393 of record OY720038.1, read on the forward strand.
GTTAAAAAACGAAACAAAAGAAATAGATTTCACTACGCTTTATTAAGAGTGCTAATGACTTATAAGTTCCTAGGTCGGTAACATGCACGTATTGTTATTATCAGTGCAGGTTGTATACTCAAGGAAATAAATATATTAATTTACAGCATCGGTTTATTTTCGCGGCATTCGCTGCGTTTAATGCAATACGAAAAATATTCATTGCGATCCGCACCCGCAAACACGTGGTGCTCGTTGTGCATGATTAAGATAGATGCAAAGTAATTAATATCATTGCGTTTAAGCGCCACCGCAGACATGCTACTTTTAGCACCGGCGATCGGCGATTTTACGACTGTATCGAGACTAAATCACGTTTTGGCGACTCTCTGCTTTCGATCACAGTAAAATCGTGAGATTCTTATCTATTCAGCATCGCGATTTCGCGACTTCATGCGTTCGGTTCGGACGCGGTATCGGAGTCGCGCGTTTTAGTGACTGCTCCGATGCTCGATGATCTATGATTGATGCAACTCGATGCGACCGGGCATCCGAATGTGTGCGGAGTGTAAAGGTCAGAAGCTGTCTGCGATGGCTCTAACCCATTCGTGTGACGCAGAACTTTTGAAATAAATATCCGGATGCGTGTAACGCAATTCGTAAACGCTCATTCACGAGCACTGGCGGTTTGCGGTGCGGCGTGCGAGTTATCTGTGCATGCGTCATCCTAGTACACACATCAACATATCACAAACTGTCAAAGAATAAAATTTTAATTGAGCTTAAAATAAATGAAACTTAACACAGATCATTTCTGTTGATTAATACTTTGAACATTTAATACTTTCATTCTACACTATTAGCAGATTTTAAAAGATGCCCATTTTTATTAAGTAAAAAAATGTATTATTTTTAAAAAATGCGTCGAAAGCTGCTAATGTCATGACAACACTATTGGAGCATTTTGGAATTTTTTGAAGGCAAAGAGATCTAGCTCATACAGCCACGTCTTCAGTATTTTTTTTCGTGCTCAACGGTGGTGAATAATGATAAGTGGTGGTTAGTGCATGATTATAAATGATGATGATTAGTGAAGGATGATATCCCCAACCCCATTGAGTTTCAGTAAAGACGTGGGACTTTACTGAGACCCCACGCGAACTTCTTCAAGAGAATTTGAATACTGATGTTGCACTGTTTTGTTTCATTTGTCAACACCGCGATAGACTTTGAACTTTATGCTTTAATAATATGATTGAAAATGTATTAAAGAAATTTGACAGTTTTGGATAAGTTAATGTGCAGCTGTCTGTACAATGCGCACCGTGCAACGAACAAGAAATACGCTTGCCGCATCGCAAGTCGTACGTGCTGGTGGCCGAGACAATGAACCTCGCTCTTAACAAACGCAAAGGATAATAAAATTACAGTTTAAAAAGTTATAAAACCTTATCACATAATAAAACTACAAAACTACATGGTGACTGGATTGCTAAGTAAACGCGTTACATAGATGTTCGTTACAACGAACGGGCATTCAATTCCACTGTCAATGACGAATTGTTCGCAAAGGGATGTCACGTTTTAATTTTAATGAGCACAATGCAAATTGGATTTTCATATTCGTTCATTGTATCATATTCGAACAACACATTTAAATTCCCTCATTGGCATTGACACCCAGTGGCATAGCGCTCCGTAGGTTGTTATTTCAATTCTCTAGTCGCACAAAATGGGTTTCTGTTTTTTTAGGATTTGTCATTAAATACCCGCTTTTGGTAAGTGTGGTCCAATTGTAGCGATTATTTGATTTCAATGACCTCTGTCCAGCCGATAATGAGATTTTCAGTCAAGACAAGTTTCAGTAATAAAAATATAGTTGAACTTATTTTCAAAAGGAGCGATCAACGTTAATATTGTTGGTTTTTCCCCGGAAACGTCCTCACAAATGACCACCATTCCGTACTGCGATGTAAAGTGAAAGATCGCAATTACCCCACGGATCGCAATAAACATTTCACACGGTTCATTTGAAGTTTATTAAGTGGAAACAGCTCGTTGGTGCGTCCGTCGTACCGGCATCGGCAGCGCAGACTAGAATATCTTTGATTCATATCTCTGACCTTTTATGAAGTCCTTTTTTTTTTTTAGTCGTATGATAATATGAAATAGGCGAAGGAGGAATATACATGTCAAAATTGCTTAAATACTAAATATCATAAAATTCTAATTCTAATTATAAGTTAATTATAAGTCAATGTCCAGATCCCGGAGCCAATTGATGAAGTCAGGTGGCAGCTCATTCATATCACTTCTAGGTCCTGGATACGCGCGAATAGGGCATCGCTGCACAATGTGTTCCATAGTTTGGGCCTCCTCACCGCAGTCGCAGATTGGGCTATCTGACCATCCCCATTTGTACCGACAGGCGTTGCAGCGACCGTGCCCTGTTTTTAATCGGTTGAGACGGCACCACAATTTACGCGGCAGATCAAAGCCCTTTGGTTTAGATGTGGGGTCAGTTGTTTGGACATGAGTGCCATCCGTCACTGCCTCGCTCCACTCTCTTTTCCAGATGTCGTTAGTTTTGAAATGTCTAAGTGATTTGACAGATGCATATGGAGGGTGCCTTGATTTTAGTCTGTGCGGCGGTGGGCAGGCAAATTCCTTATGGACCGGTAGTCCTGGTATTTCAACTGATACATTCAGTTATGTAATTTTGTGATTAAATGCTAGCACATATGCTATAGGCCATAGCCTATGTCCAGCAGTGGACTAGTATGAGCTGATGATGATGATAAGACTCTATCTTCTATTCTAAATGATCCTACTTCTCCTGCTTACTTAAAATATTGTTTCAGTTTCCTTAGCTCGACTCATGCCTGCCAACTTTGCTTATCAAATAATCTTCTTCTCGCCATCCCTTTACATCATTCAGGATTCGTTGCAGATTCCTTCACGGTTTTGGCCATTCGATTTTTCGATTTATTTTATTTATTTATAAACTGTTTCTACAGGAATCAACACCCACCTAAGAGATTACCATCATCTTTTCTTCTGTTATGTTTAAGTATGTATATGTAGTCTATGTATATTTCAGTTCTTATAAATGTATGTAGTATATGTTTCATTTACGTTCTTTGTCGCATCGCTTACCAATTTTTCTGTCTAGCCCTTAGGTCGACTGGTAGAGAATGCCATTTGACATTAAATCCATCTCTTGACTTTATTTTATTTTATTGTGCAATAAAGATTAAATAAATAAATAAATAAGATAAGATAAGTTAAAAGAGGATAATAATTTTATTTGCTGATGATGACGATGATGATGTAAGTTATATGGACAATATATACTCTTTGGAGGAGTTCGATGGTGCAGTGGATAACGCGCCATGTCTGCGACTGCTGAGGTTAATCAACTTTCGCAAAGGCCGGTCATCGGATGGGTGACCAAAAATGTATCATCTCGAGCTCCTCCACGCTTCGGAAGGCAGGTAAAGCCGTCGGTTCCGGCTGCATTAGCAGTCGTTAACAACCACCAATCCGCACTCTGCCCGCGTGGTGGTTTATGGCCCGTTCTCCCTATCCATCCATAGGGAAGGCTCGTGCCCCAGCAGTGGGGACATAAAATGAGCTGATGATATACTCTTACATTATAAGCTATATTATCTACCTATTGTATGGAATCATAATGTTTATCTTGACGACATCGTCGTTAAAGTGACAATACATTTAGTTTATAAAAGTTGTTTTGTACCATAAATATCAATAAGGAGACATCATCACCATCATCATCAGCTCTCACTGCTGGGGTACGAGATTTTCCTATGGATGGAAACACCACACAGAGAACAGGGCAATAAACCACCACGCGGGCCCGTACGGATTGTTGTTGACTGTGAGTAAGTAATTATTACAGAATCAGTCCTAGTAAGTACTAAAAACATTGAGTTGGTAATAAAGGTTAAGATAGTTTATTTATTTAATTTTATATGAGTATTCGCCCTATGACTTTTTAAACTTTTTAAACATCTTATTTAAATATGTCGCCATAACATCAATGTTTGTAGCATTGTTGTGTTCCGGCAGCTAGAGATAAGATAGCCAATGCCTCACTAGTTGAGCATCCCGGGTGAAGTGCGCTTCCACCAAATGGCCTTATCATCACTTAACATCAAGTGAGATCGGGTTCGTGGGTTAGGCCCCCGGTGTGTGACGCCCCCGTGGTGGAGGCACCCGATTTCGTTTTAGTGCGATAAAATGTATTAGTTGAATATTTTTATCAAAAGTACAGTCAGATAGCAAAGTGTAACCTATTATAAAAATGTTTATAAGTGACTACATGAAATTATTTGAAAAATTTGTAAAGTTACAAATTAAAAATCACATTTGATAAAATCAGATGATTTAAAGTACTTAATACACTGTGCTTACCCATAAATATTTACAAAAAAATAATTTAGAAAAAAATTATCATGGTAACTAACATTAGTGTAATGTGTCGAGAACATTGACTTAGGAGACAGTGGTACGAGTATCGAGCGCAAAAAACGACTAAGGAAGAGAGTAGATCGTTTTGTCTGCTTATAATCACCACATCACCCAAACGCAATAACTTCAGTACATCCGTAATCATGGCGCATGCAACTGTGCCGAAATATCGGTTACTCACATAACAAAAAAAAATGGTAATAATCCCGTTAATAATAATTACTAGTATTGTAATGAGTATTCGCCCGCCCGCATAGTAAAGTCGTGGGTTTGAGTTCCATTCTGACTCAAATAGCTTTGAAGTGTAGTGTTTGCGTATACTTTAGACAACAATACTACCTTTTATCTACCGACAAGCTAATTATTATGCCATTTGTAAAATATAGACGCCATCGTCCACGTTCGCGAATCCTAATAACGCCGTGACGTTTCGCGGCGTAATTTCGTCCGGGGTCCATAATTCGGTTGTGGACCACAAATCTTTTCTTCCGCTGAAAATGGGATTACCGTCCCTGATACATAGCGGGGGCGGGTAGCGGCAAAATGAGATGTATTGCGACGAAATAAATAGGATACTTCACGTAGCCAGCCTTCTTTGTGAGAGCATTTCTGAGGGATGCGATTATTTTGTGAATGTGGAACTGAAAGGTAGGGAGCAGAAAAGGCGCAAGACGAAATATGGTAGGTACCTTTTTTATCGTCCAGCTCTATTGTAGAGGAGTAAACAGAAACGTTCTTATTAAATTTTGAGAGGTACAGACGGTGACAGAGTGGATACTTAGAGTGCTCGATTTGATGCATGCTTAAGGCGAAGGGTAAAGCACACTAGCGCCACCAATTAATAATTTGATAATTACTAATGGACCGGATCTTTTTTTAAACATTGCGTACCGTCCGACAACAGGAAAGCATCCATAGTATTTATTTAATAATTGTCCTCTACTTTTTGTTGCGTGGTTTATTCACAAAACGGGCTATCGCATTTATTCACAAACAATGGCCACTGTTGGTATTAGCGAATGAATACAAAAACAAACGTAAAAGTAGTGCACAATTATTAAATAATAGATGTTTGTCTAGTGTCGGAAGGTTCGCAATGTTTGAAAAAAAATCCAGTTGAGCAGTTATCAAATTAAATCCATTAGCGGCGCTAGTGTGCCTTACCCTTCGCCTTAAGGTTTGTTTCAAGTCCACCTAGCTTGTCTCCACTCTTTTAAACTTTCGCGTTCCATGATTAAACAAAGAATTTAAACGGGTATTGACGCAAACTAATTAGTAAAAAGGTATCATACCTTCTTTATACCCGACGTTTCGACCGAGTTACAACGGCCGTAGTCACGGGCTGACTGACCACTATCTTGTGTTATTCTATAGCCGTAACAACAATGTCAGTAACATTGTTTGTTGTATTCATGATCATCATCATCATCATCATCATCATCATCAGCTCATTTATGTCCCCACTGCTGGGGCACGAACCTTCCCTATGGATGAATAGGGAGAACGGGCCATGAACCACCACGCGGGCCCAGTGCGGATTGGTGGTTGTTAACGACTGCTAATGCAGCCGGGACCAACGGCTTAACGTGCCTTCCGAAGCAAGGTGGAACTCAAGATGATAAATTTTTGGTCACCCATCCGATGACCGGCCTTTGCGAAAGTTGCTTAACCTCAGCACTCGCAGAACGGGCGGAGCTCCTCTTGTTGTATTACCACAATTAAATTCAAGGTTGTTCCAAATTCTTGTTTCCACACCAATGTATCGGTCAAAAAAAACATCAAAATATCTCATTATTTACTATAAGTAGTTTTTACAAAGTGTGAGCCTTTTCTTTTATGTTTGAAAAATATCTAAAAATGGGGGGAGTTTTTCAGTAGTTGAATGACTTACAATCAAGTGACATGTACTCCGTTTTAACATACAATAAATAAAAGTAGACTGGTGTTGTCACACCTTGGATTTGGCTGCGTACGACATTTACAGCGCAGCCGAACGGGGGACGATAACGGTCTGCCTTTTCTTATTAAGCGATCAACCGCGTGATATGGCTTGTTTTTACGACTGCCATTTTCTGTTAACAGCTGGGACCAACGACCTAACGTGCCCTCTGGAGCAAAGGAGGAAATCGGGAACCAACCTTTAGTTACACAGATGGGCACCGACAACGCCCAACATTGTGGCTAAGAGCATGTGTGAAGTTGCACCACAGACCTCAAAATAAAGACAAATTCGAATAATTAAAATTTGGAAAATTGTTTAAAAAATCCACGAGTGGGATTCGAACTAGTACCCTCTGACAATCAGGGTCAGGCGCGCTTCTTATTACGATATATTATATAAATGTTTTTTCAAATATTTTCCAAATTGTAATTTATTTGCAAAAATATTTGCGTAAAATGATATCTAACTAAAAGTAAGTAAATAGTCTATATACTGTCCTACTTCTGGGCAAAGTCCTCCATCATTGAAATCAAGATTAAATTAAATCAAAATTATATATATCTATAATTTAATCTATGCTATTATTATAGAGGTAAAGTTTGTGACTTTGTTTGTTTGTTTGTACATAGTAATCTTTAAAACTACTGGTCCGATTCCAAAAATTCTTTTACTGATAGAATACTACACTCATTGCGGGTAACATAGGCTATATTTTATATTGATATAAAAGTTTATTTTTAAATCATAGCCACGCGAATGAAGTCGCGGATGAAATGCTAGTAAGTTATAATTAGGCTACTGTTCCATGAAAGCGCTATTTAAGGGCGACCTTCAAAAACGACTATCACTGCAGCGAAAGCTCATGGATATGTGTATGTTCTCCATTCTGACCTACGGTGTTACCTTGTCCCAAACATAGATTGAAAAGCTCGAGGTATGCCAAAGGGCGATAGAGCGTAGCAATTAGATCCGCCATACTGCTCTACGCTACAGCTCTGAAATTATCGCTGTGTCACTTAATTGGGACTCTGCAGGAAAATCTAGGACGCATGCACCCTGAAAGTAAGGCCATGATTTCCATTGATTTAGACCTACAGTAGGGCTGAGGAAGGCCGCGAACGCGAAGGCGTGAATTAGATACGTTCCACCCAGTCTGATCGAAGACAGTTGAAAATCGGAGATATGAAAGCAATGGTAGACTATGCCTAGTAGTAGACATTATTGGTTATTAAAAACGTCCTTATAGGTGTCTCATGATTTCGTCTTAAGATTGTCGTAAATGTGTCTTTAAATAAATAAGTTAAAAATACTTTTAACGTGACAAAAGTTCACGCTGAGCTTACACTTATAAGTATTAACATATTAAGAGCAATGATATTAATCGAGACCCTTAGTGCCTTACAAATAAACAAAGAATAAGGTCCGAATAGTTATTCCGTGTTTTGTTGTTTACATGACGGGGACAAAACACGGAATAAAAATTCGGACCTTATTTTATTTGTAAGGCACCTAAAGTTTTTCTCAGCCAGTATGAAGCTCACAGAGTATATTGACGATTTCGATTATAATATTTCAAATATTCATGAGCACCTATCTCATTATCATATTATACAATCATATCATAACATAAACAAATAACATAACATGCTGCTTGCTTATTAATTTAATGCTTGTTCTGAACTCCAGTCCATATCGCTTTAGTTGTTGGAAATGTGCCCGGACGCAAACAAAACAAACCATCGAGCAATGGCGGCCGGCCCGGCGTATTGTGAGTTACGTCAACACGATGCACTTGTCATCCTCAACTATGTATTTTCAGAGCCCGGGCGCCCAGGCTACGCGAAAGGATAATCAGCTGCGTTTAATTTAAAGTAGCACTTTGCCCGCGGCTTCGTCCGCGCTGATTTCGTATTTTTCCGTAAACTATTATTTCGAGTAGTTTCAGAGATTACCTCACATCAAACTTTACCTTTTTATAATCCTTTGCACGACTAATGTCCAACTATGTTAGAAGTATAGATAACTTTGTGGCTGCGTGGCGAGTGCTCGGCCCGACGTCCGGAGGCTTTGCGTTCAGTTTCTACCTGGAGCAAAGTAATGAGATTATGTTATAAATGTACCTAAATTAGTTTGGCCTTATATACTTTATCAATATTTTTTTAGCGATTTTCATTAGTAACGTTTTTTATTCGCGGGTAGCCGCTGGATGTGAACCGCACAGAACCGGTCGTTGTGGAGATTCTTGGGGGAGGCTTTTGTCTAGCAGTGGACGTCTATCGGCTAACACGATGTTGTTGATGATGATATCATAATAACTTTTAATTCTAATTAATATAAAAATGTCAATTGTAAATTCCGTTAAACATTTTATGTACAGAAAAGGTCAAAATTGCAAAATTAATTATTAATTATTAATGCACAAAGTAATTTGTGGATTACTTCTTTTATTATCAGGCAACAAAGTTACAAAATAATAGCCCCATAGCTATGTATGTCGATCGACTGGCCACCGGCCGATAACAATTAAAATTCTATTGTGTCTGGTATTCACGCAGACGAGCTCATACATATTTTTATAAACATACTTTGCCAGCTTTTGCCCAGCAGTGGGACAGTCAGGGCTAATAATAAAAAATAATAAACTAACATATACATACCAATATAATACGTTTGTTAGTAAATATAAAACTAATTAACAACTAATAAACTATGTTATGTTACTATGTTGGCCAGTTTAAGTACTCGTATAGGTATTGATAAGGCGTACCTTTGTTGACATTCAAATGGAATCCATATGTGAATTCCTACATAACTTATGTGGTTTTGCTATCTGAATAATGTATGTGATATAATTGGGAATCATTAATAAGGAGATGGTGTTGTTTAAAACTATTAATATCTGCCTCTCCATCATTACTTTATTAGGTGCGGCGAGATACGCTTCATTGCTTTAATTTGTTATAAGTCAGGTGTATTTGTAACTGTTGGTTTTCACATAAATATGAGAATTTACTATGGATACTACAGAAGGTGATAAACATTAAACCACAAAATAAACAGGACCCAGAAAGTAAGCTTATACATACCGCGCTCGTGCAACGCACACTTTCTTTTTCTTCTTTTGCGAACCGTCAAAGAGTGGAATGCGCTACCTGGTCACGTGTTTCCTATTCACTACAACCTGGGTATCTTCAAAGAAAGAGTGAATAGGCATTTCCTGTCAAAGCATGTAACACCTTAGGCAGGCCGTTCACCAAAAGGCAGGTTGGTGGCCAAATGATTAGACAGTTTGCATTTTTTTAAAACGAACGAGCCTTACATTAGTCACATGTGATGTGTAACATTTGACATCTCACCTTTTGAAATCGATATTACAATAGAAAATAGAATAGAGAATTAAGAATTACGTATATTTTTTTACAAATCATAAAGAGAATGCAGTAAATACTCATTAGAAGACATTTGACATATCAAAATGATGACACAATATGTCACTTAAAATAATAATGTCTCGTTTTTTTTATCGATTTTAAATGCGCGCTTCCGACTCCGTATATTTTTTTTCAAATCAAAAAGAGAATACAGTAAATACTCATTAGAAGACATGTCACACTGACACATTCAATCTGCCGCGCAATTTATGAACTCAGTAAAGAATATGTGAATAGTTTCGAAAAAATAGATTGTAGTGTCAGCACCTCAAATATCATAATCACAAACACAGTAAGTTGTACTTCATGTGTTCATAAATTGTGCGATAATATCACACTGTTACGATCACATTTCTACGAAATCACTCCCACAAATATTAACTACCTACAACGGAAATTGGGCTTAAAGATCACTGGTGGCTGTTACGGATCACACTGTTACGACTTACTTTCGTCCCTTTTCTACGAAATCACTCCCACAAATTGTATATATAGAAGGCGAGCGGAAAGACGTTACACGTCAAAAAAAACATAGAACCCTTGCACGGACACGGATCTCGGAACAGCTCAAAACAATCCGAGCGATGGGTCGTGGTTCCGTGCCCGTGAGAGGTTGTATATGTGTTGCTCGAGCGCGTTCGTATGAAGCTTGTCTTCTGCAGTCTCCTTATTTTGTGATTAAACTGCCCTCTGTTGAAATAGTTGGCGTACTATTAATGATTAAAATTTTTCTCTGTCTGTAAGTCGCTTAACACTGTGTACATTTATCATCTATCATTATATCTTTATATATAAATCTTCTGTGCGTGTGTATGTTATTGAACTCCTTCTTAACGGCTGGATCGATTTTCTGTGTGTGTCCAAGTGGATTCGAGAATGGTTTAGATTTACAATTGGACCCGGTAGGTAGCGGTGCTACAGGTATCCATCATGGGATACTGGTGTTTTTAAGCAGACGAATGATTTGTTCGTTTTGTTGTCATGGAAACTGTCAAAGCGGTACGAAGTCCGCCGGTTAGCTAGTTTTATATATAATAGTTATTTACTCTGTTTTTATATAAATTAACGAGCTCGATTGTAAAGTGGTTATCGCACTCTTTCTGCAATTGCCGAAGTTTAGCAACTTTATCAAAGGCCGGTCATCGGATTGGTGACCAAAAATATATTATCTCCAACTTCTCTGTGCTTCGGAAGGCGCGTAAGGCCGTTGGTCCTGGCTGCATAAGCAATCGTTAGCAACCACCAAACCGCATTGGGCGTGTGTGGTTTATGGCCAGCCTTGTGGAGTTTCCATACATGGGGAAAGCGCGTTCCCCAGCAGTGGGCACATTAAATGAGCTGGTAAAAATTATATTAAGAACCTCGATCACTCAGCGGTATGCCCGTTATGGGGTTGCGATTTTGCAAGTGAAGTAACATTTGCATGGCCGGGTCACCGGGCGTCCTTCTGCTTTCACATGTCCTTCCACATGAACTAAAGCATATGGGGTGATTAGGACATTACCACCCTTGCTGGCCCAATGGTTGGTGGGTTTAAACGACTGCCATCTTTCATGAACTAACATTTTATTTACATACCTGTTGTACATAATTACCTACCCAAATATATAACACAAAAATGTTATATTATTATACAAACAACACAATATCTATATAACCACCTATTTAAAGTTATCGTAGTTGTTAACTTGTGTTGCCAACACAAAAAACCGGTTACAAACTTTTCTCATACAATGTCCCAGTTCCAGGTAGAGCAGCCATGATAAATCTGTTTTTTACACACACATTATAAGTAGGTACAATACGTCATACTCATGACCTTTTGTACCGCAAGGAATAGTGAGAGGCAACGTCACAGTTAGGTACTTGTCATGTACATATATGTCTTATAAATCTAGTCCTGTCAGTCATGTCCTCATCAGTTTCGATGTTTTCACTTACAACAAAAGAACATAAATTGTTCTAAGTAAATCTAATGGGATTCATAGGAAAGAGTTACTATGAAGCTAAGCCTGGACTACTAGTTATAAAAGGTGTAACAGGAAAATTTATTTTTGAACCCCTATAGATATCGTTTAGAGAGAGAATTAATGGATATTAATAAGTAGAATGATGCTTTCTCTGTATAGGATCAAGTAGATATACCTATCTACCTACCTACCTAATATCTATCAAGACGTTTCTTTAGGTCTTAGGAAATAGCACGTCGAATTCTTTCCTATACCTACTTGTATCCCGTGATCGGGACGAAATTTAGAAAAGTCCCCCTTTTATTTTGCCGACATCATTAAAGGGACCTGTAAGTATGCAAAATTTCAGCATTCTACCTAAGTACAGAGGATTGGGCTTGGTGTTGATGAGACAGTCAATTGAGTCAGTTCTTTATTTAATCCGTCGTCTGCCGTGAATAATACAATACAATATTAATTGGTTGGTCGCGCTGATCAGCGCTCGCATACAAGCCCGGTGAAGCTGAAAATGCCATCTGAGGTAATCAGCAAGCTCTCTCAAAAAAAAAGATCAGCGCTCGCGCAAATCAAAGGTAGAATTTAAAGTGTTGTCCCACGAATACTTAAAAAAACCTGTATTATTATTTGTCATTTTATTTCTGTTAGTATACTGATTTGGACCTTATTGTTTTATTAAGTAGTTTTAAAAGTAGGTACGAAGCTTCTATTAGCTTGTTAAGGTCAATATTAAACGGATATGTGCGTGTGACGTGTCGGGCATCCTTGAGGCGGATGTGCAGCGACCGTTACACTCCGCCCACCATCCTTTAGATATGGTCGCGATATCCGACCCTCGGGATAACTGACACGATTATAGCTATCGAATCATTATTATACAAAATTAAATATATTATTTATGCAAAGATAGGGTACATGTTTTTATTTTACAATGGGCAAGCGCTTAGCCAACATTTTCCTTGATGATAAGGCCGAAAGTCCTCGTGTGGTGCCGGGGATAAAGAATTGCACCACCCCATCTCTTCCCGTGGGTGTCGTAAAAGCCGACTAAGGGACCATTCCATTCCAGAGGATGGGCAGCAGCATCTCTCTGAGGTTACCCTCAACCTACTGCGATCGCCAACCCGCCTGCCAAGCTTGGCGATTACGGCAAATACCCCCCATGATTATGATCCTTGGGGGAGGCCTCTGTCCAGCAGTGGATGTCTTTTGGCTGAGATGATGATGATGATGATGAAGGCCGAAAGTGGAAGCTAACTTCAGCTGGAATCCTCAACATCTCGACGAACAGGCTATCAGTCTTATCTCTAACTATCCGATAACTTAGATAATTATGGTGGTAACTAGCCAGGTGGACTGTAAATAATCCGTACGATCAACCAAACCGAGTACCTACTTTAATACCCAACCCTCACTTGAAATCTTGATGGGGAGGAGCTCGATGGCGCAGTGGTTAACGCGCTCGGTCTGCGATTGCAACTTTCGCAAAGGCTGGTCATCGGATGGGTGACCAAAAATTTATCATCTCGAGCTCCTCCGTGCTGCGGAAGGCACGTAAAGCCGTTGGTCCCGGCTGCATTAGCAGTCGTTAACAACCACCAATCCGCAATGGGCCCGCGTGGTGGTTTATGGCCCGTTCTCCCTATCCATCCATAGGCAAGGCTCTTGCCCCAGCAGTGGGGACATAAAATGAGCTGATGATGATGATGATGATGACTTGGAATCGAATTGGCCTGATTCTAGTAGTCTAATCACTAAACGATCTTTCAAATAAAAAGTTGATATAATATTATTATTTATGATAAAAATTTAGTTAGGTAGGTACTTTTATATGTGACAAACTCCCACGCTTATTCTGTTGTTGGCGAAGGACGAAATGTACAATACACTGTACGTACAATGAACTGTCAATACTAACCTTTATCGGTCACGCGAAAATATATTGCTTGCCTACTTTGATACGGCGGATTTCGGATCGTGTCGCGCGTGTAGAGTACTTAAAGTTCTGTGTTCTAGCTTAAGCTACAATATAGAAGATTTTTTTAAACGTAAGAAGTATTCAAAACCATTACGCCTAGCTTGAATGCTTGAAAAAACGTAAATCTTCTAAAAAAAGACTTTTATGAAATTGAAAGAAAAAGGATCAATATAGAACCAAGATTATTGTACAAACCGCCCTAAGATAGTTTAAGCCCCAAAGCCAAGAAAAACCTGTGAAGAAATTACTTTAACACGTATGAAAACGTGTACACACCGGTCGGCGAGCCTATTCATCTATCACACCGGAACCATTAATCTCACCGGGAAGAGTGGATGAACGGCCTAACGTACCCGTGACTAATAACACCGAACCTTCGGCAATAACGCGTTGCGCCCGTGAATAGCCGGGAATATCCTTAAAAAGTTAATGGGCATAAAATGTGCCAGCATCTTTTCGCGTTGGAAGGGAAATTGTTTTGGGAACATACTTGTGGACGTATATTCTCGAAACTACGCCATGTTTTGTTTTCAACGTATAGGCGAAAGTGGTGTAACGCAAGGCAGTTTGCTGGTACCCACTTTGTTGCTCGTCTGCATAATGACCTGTATAACTTAAATATGAATGAAACAGAAGATGTGCTCGCGCGTGATAGCAGTAACTCTATAGACACTTCTATTATTAGTATAAGACCACAGACCCAGGAAAGGGTTCAAGAAGTCACAATAAACGATATTTAACCGCCTCTGTGGTCTAGTGGTAAAGACTACCGGCTTAGACTCAGATGTCCCAAGTTTGTTTCCCAGCGGAGGGTACATGTTTGTGTACTCGGTTTGGTTGGTGGTAGGGCTTGTTTGTCCGCCTGACTAGCTAAGATGGTTGCCGCCATCTTATCTAAACATCGCCATAACATCAATGTTTGTACTGTTGTTGTGTTCCGGCAGCTAGAGATAAGATAGCCAGTGCCTCAGTAGTTGAGGATTCCGGGTGAAGTACGCTTCCACCTTCGGCCTTATCATCACTTAACATCAGGTGAGATGAAGGCCAAGGGCTTATATGTAGCAAGTGCGAGTAGATTAGTAAGTAGTGTTTCATTTCAATGAGCAGTGTTCACGTAAACTTTAGAAACTAATTAGGTACACACGCCTGCACATCTACCACAAATTGTCAAATTTACTCAATAGACTTTGAACTTTATGCCTTAGACTTACGTTTGAAAATGTATTGAAGAAATTTTACAGTTTTGGATAGGTTTATGTGCATGTGTACTATCCACACTCAGCAATGGCGAATGAAATGCTCTGTTCCACACGCCTGTACCCATTTCCGTTTTCGCTCAATTTGAATGCCACGTCACTCATCAATCTCAAAAGTGAACGCTAGTCTCCCATGTGGCATGGAATTGATGTACGACGCACCACCCGTCATGTCGTGGACGTGTTGCGATACTCGTATGTCACTGGACATATCGTGTCTTTCAACTCATATGTTACTACCCACTAGTTATAACCGCGCAATCTTCTTTTTGATTAAAGCCTTCTTTCTGTTTATTCTATTTGTTGTTTTTTTTTTATTAAACACTAGCGCTACAATCTACATAAATTCGCTCAGTATAGATACTGGTGGCCAGAGACAGTTGAAAATCGGAAGAGATGGAAGCAAATGGGGGAGATTTTTTTTATTTCAATAGGAAGTCATTATATTTGTAAGTACGTGCCATCATCATCATTATCATCAGCCTATATATAAGGTCACATTATATCAACCGCAAATATTTTGAGATTTTGAACAACATAAATAAACTATTTTTATGAAAAAACCTTAAATTTTTATACGCTAGTTTTCAAGAAAAATGCCAAAAGACATTTCGATTAAAAACACCCCTTACGCACTTTCGGTAGTTTAAATTCAAAGGAGCCGAAACAGAGAGGCCGCAATGCCTACACCGCTTACACGTGCCCCTAGTTTCATTCAAAGGAGCCGACAGAGAGGCCGCAATGGTGCTCTAAAAAATATTACAATTTTTGTGTTTGGAAAAGTAAAAATAAAACTAGCCTGAATTTTTTTAATACTGGGCTAGCCTTATTTCTCTTATATAATTAGATGTTTTGTCAAAATATTTGCGGTTGATAAAATGTGAGCTTTTATAAATCCACGGCTCTACATAGACTTATTTTTGGAGAGGCCTAGTACGTGTAAATAATATTAATTCATTAGTTTACTACATAGTGAAAAATGGCACTTTGCACTTGGCACTTGGCCTTCATTTCGCCTGATGTTAAGTGATGATAAGGCTGAGGGTGGAAGCACACTTTACCTGAATTCCCAACGACTATAGGCTATTTTAAATAGAATACTACTACTATACATTGATGTTATGTCACCATATTTAGATAAGATAGTGGTCAAGCCCAAACACCAAGAAAAACCGAGTACAAACATGTACCCCGATGGGAATGGAACCCGGGCCAGAGGTGAACATTTTATATGGTTACCCATCCAGTGATCCGGCAGAACAACACAAAAATTAGATAAATGAAAATATTGGTGAATTACAAGCTGTTCTGATAAGGCATCCATCAGGTGGTTTAACAATGATCGATTGGGTAATACGCCGGCGAGTCGCGCTCGGGTCGCACACCGATCTGTCAGGTTGTCTGGTGGCCTGTCTCACAGCCCGTTGTCCTAGGGTGTCAAAGGGTTTGTTTTGACAGAGCACCTGACCCGTCTAAGGCTGACAATGCATGAGGCGGAGAGGAGCGGAGCGAAGCTTTGAAAAATATAACCAACAGAATTTCTTAGCTAAAATAAAGGAACTCTATGGGTTATTTTTTTGATAGCTTCGTGCGATTAGCATATTTAGCCAGTGTCAAAGTAATTTTTCTTACAAGTAATACATAAATAAACAATATTTCCTTCCTGTATGATGATGATGATGAATGATAATAGAAATGAGAAGTGAGAAATGATATACCCCCCAACCCCTCGAGTATCTTAGTAAAGATGTGGGGCTTTACTAAGTCCTCACGCGGACTTCTTGAGATAATTTGAAAAGTGCCGTTGCACTGTTTTGTTTCATTAACACTCATGCACACTCGCGAACACTTAACAGTTAATAAGCCACCATTATTTTACACTAATATTCGATATAACATGAATTTTATAAAATAAAACAAAACCGCAGACTCTTCACTATCCCGCCAATAAGTCCTATTGGTTAATATTAACACAAAAAAAAATCTTTTTTTTGCTCTGTTCAGCTCCTGTCCGCCTCAATGGAGTGTCAGCCTAATTGGTACACAAGTTTTTATTTATTAAGATAGCTAATTGTATACACGACATGTTTACTTCAATTTTGTAGTAAGTTTCTGTTCTAATTTGATTTGTACCCTCGCCATGTTCACAGCAGCAGTTGTTTCTTTATGGTTTATTTATTAGAGAATACGAATATAAACTAAAATTAATACTTGTCGCTTGAATATTTTTTTTTAATTTAATATTTCACAGTTTTTATTTTTGTGTTTAAAATATTTTTTTCCAAAAAATTACTTACGCTACAAGTATAATTTCGTAAAGTTGTCGGTCGACCTTACCTAAAACATTCAAGAGTGCCCTACCTTTCTGTTTACCCTCGCCACAAAAGCATGAATATGAGCGAGCAACATTGTATTTTCATGAATCGCAAGCGCATCTTGTCAGTCATGAACTCATGAATCTCCGTGACGTACTGTGTGCCCTTCACATTTGGAGCACGTCGCCATCCGTAATTACGTCAGCGTAGCCTAGTCCGCCCTATTTGTTATTAGCGACCACTACTAACTGTTGTTTGGAACAAACTATATGTAAAGGAACATAGTTGCCGCTTCAGGAATGTGTTTACGCATGCTATAAATAAACGGGCACTCTCTGTTTTGACAAACGTGCGCAAAGATAATGTTCCGCCCACAGATATATTGTCTTTTGTACGTACAGTTATCAAATTTGCGACAATGTGAGTCATGTCAAAAAGAAAAATCCTGACTCATTCGCTCAATGACTTTTTGACTGACAGCAAATGCCCAGCCCAAACATTTGAACTTAAAAAGCTGAAATTTGTGATGTAGACAGAAAATAAATATTTCTTTATATAATCGTATCCAGATATCCAGATATACGGGATATGTTTATGCAGACAAAGCTAGCTAGTGTTAAATAAATCAATTGAAGTTTAGCTTTCAAAAAAAAAGAAGAAGCAAAGGGACTTCTTAGAAACAGTCAAGCTTATTTACCATTATTGTTTTTTCTTTCTTTCTTTATAACTTTCACCATGTTGGGTCTTCGGGTGGGTGACCAAATTTAATGTCCGGATGTCCTGAGATGACCTGGTAGGGCAAATGGTGATCACTAACCCGCATTTGGCTAGCAGCGTGGTGATTAAATTAAATTTGATTTAGAGACCTTTGCCCAGCAGAAGGCAATAAATATAGACTATGTACTTCGTCATCATCATCATCATCATCATGAGCTCATTTAGGTTCCCACTGCTGGGGCACGACTCGGCACAGGAGAATGGGCCATAAACCACCACGCGGCAGTGCGGATTGGTGGTTGTAAACAACTGCTAATACAGCCGGGACCAACGGCTTTTCATACCTTCAGAAGCACGGAGGAGCTGAAGATGATAAATTTTTGGTCACCCATCCCGTGACCGGCCATTGCGAAAGTTGCTTGCCCATGCGCCATCAAGCTCATCCTTATTACTTACTTGCAGGTAAATAATTTAATTAATCAATTGTATCTGCTGTGTTGTAATCATATTCGATGTTCCTAATTTTCATTTTCGTAAGTATGAGAACCTTGGACGATCATACTCGTGCCTAACGTCTTTTCTTGTTTGTTCAGGAAACTTATAACTAGTTACCGCACATTTCATCAGACTGTTTCCTTGTTTTGCTCATCCCATCATGATTTATCTAGTTAAACATACATCGAGAGAGTAACATTACTAGGAAATTCGTCTCGTATTCAAACAGAATTATCATAATACAACTTTAACTCTCTTCTTATTTTAATTATAAGATAATGATAAACAAAAACAGAGTTTTAATAGAGTTTAAAATATAAGCGTAGTAAAAAAAATGTTTTGCGTAAAACCCCGATGAAATCTTTTATTCTTGTCAGCTAAAAAAAAATCATTCAATATAAGTTATGTGTGCATTTGGCAAAATTGTAGTTAGTGTAACAAAAGAAAAATAATTTATTTCAAGACAAAAAATAAAAAACCTATAAATAAAAAATGTCCTCCAGCTGTGGGCTCATGGGAAACGATCCCAATAATGCTGGCAACATTACCTCTTTGGATTGCCAAGCTAATACGTTGGCAGAGGTAGCTGCCAGCCTTCTTGTCACCGGAGGCTTCAACAAGGCGAGCACTCAACTCTCTAACAAGCTGCTTGGCCTCCGGCACCCATGGACCCAATGTCTCCACCGCCAACAGAACAAATAAATAAATTAATAAATTAATTATATCATTATACTACCGCAGACATTGGGGCTGTGAAAACGTTTCCAATGAAATAAACACGCCACAATTTCCACGTTTACTAATCAAGGAAGATGCGGAACGAACAGGAAAAAAAATATAACAGCAATTAGCGGAACATCCAATTAGTTCTGTCCGGAACAACTCTTGTTATGATTTCTTCAATTATCATTTATCTAGAAATGGTCTGTGTTATATATAGAAAGTAATGTTTCTTTGCTTTCCCCCGAACCTTTCACGTATGCGTTTAAACTTAAGAAAGTTGTTGTTTGATCCAAATAAACAAAGAATGGTCCGAATAGTTGTTTCGTGTTTTGTCTCTTTTACTCTAATTTGAAATGACGTTTACATGAGAGGAACAAAACACGGAATAAACTATTCGGACCTTATTCTTTGTTTATTTGTAAGGGGCCAAAGGTTTTGCTGTTGGCCGTCTATGTCCTTTATAGCATAACCAGATCTTACTATTTTCCCCGAGGCATTTGAACTGGCTTAGAGAGTGGAAAACCCGAGCGCACATTTATACACTAGGACCTTGGCTCGGGTTGACAGTACGCGCCCTTGCAAACATTTATGTTGGGAAAACCATAAACAAATTTGATTACCTATAAAAAGTAAAAAGTCGCGGGCAGACCGCTATTTAGAATAGTTAATTTTAGCCTAAATACTGGCCCACAGCTGGGCGAAGGCACACATCATTGAAATCAAGTCGTCTCTTCAAGACTCCAAATGAATACCACGCCATCTAGAAGCATATCGTTTTTTTTAATATTAGAAGGAGGCAAACGAGCAGGCGGGTCACCTGATGGGAAGCAATCACCGCCCATGGACGCAAGACCAGAGGAATCGCAGATGCGTTGCCGGCCTTTAAGGAAAGAATAGGCTCGTTTCTTGAAGATCCCTAAGTCGTAATGTTCCGGAAATACCGCCGCTGAGAGCTGGTTCCACCGCACTATAGTCCGTGGTAAAAAATAACGTGAGTAACGCACAGTAGTAGACCGCCATCCATCAAGACGGTGTGGATGGAAAGACAGTCGATTGCGGTGAAGGAAATCAGCGGCAGGGATCAAACCGAACAATTCCTCAGAGCACAAACCCGGGCATCTGCAATCTGCATCGAAAAATCCTTGACACACTTAGCCCGACCTGGGTATTGAACCCAAAGTCTTCGAATATCGGGCACAGCGCTTTGTCGTGGCTTTGCAACTCTGCAACCTAGACGTTCGAAGTTAGTCTAAGTATAGTTAATACTTTAAAATCATAAGATCTCACATTGGCAAGTGCTGAAATAGCGAACTAATAAAGGGGATCAGCTATGAGTGATGTTACAACTAACGCGAATTAAACGAAATACATTTACGGCTATACTTCAAGCCGCAATGAATAAGGGGTTTGGCAATCCCGACGTATCTCGGGGACTTGGGGTTATGTACACTCGACATTAAGAGTGTTTTGAGGACAATGTTAGAATGAACGATGAAATTTTATTATTTGTCTGTTTCCTTTGTATAGGGCGTAATTTATTAGCTTATTACACTGTTTTTGGAGTAGCTCGCTGGCGCAGTAGTTCGGTTGCTAAGGTTTAGTACTTTTGCAACGACCAATCACTGGATGGGTGACCAAAAATTTATATCACTTCGAGCTCCTCCGTGCTTCGGAAGGTAAGTAGCTGTTGGGCCAGCGTGGTGGTTTATGGTCCGTTCTCCCTATCCATCCATAGGAAAGGCTCGTGCCCCAGCAGTGGGGACATAAAATGAGCTGGTGATGATGATGATGATGATATGAAATGAAATGAAATGAAAATCCTTTATTCAATTTAAGCATATAAATTGCACTTATGAACGTCAAGTAGTTAAAAATATATATTAAAAAATAATATAAGTGTACACTATAATACTTAAAATGCTCTAAGCTTAAAATATATAATTTAATAAACAATACATATAAGGTCACATTTTATCAACAGCAAATATTTTGACAAAACATCTAATTATATCAGAGAAATAAGGCCCTAGCATTTAAAAAAAATCAGGCTAGTTTTTATTTAACTTTTCCTGACACAAAAATTGTAATATTTTTAAGAGCAGCGGCCTCTCTGTCGGCTTTTTTGAATGAAACTACCGAAAGTCCTTTTTTATTCTTTTTAATCGAAATGTCTTTTGGCGTTTTTCTTGAAAACTAGCGTATAAAAATTTAAGGTTTTTTCATAAAAGTAGTTTATACATGTTGTTGAAATTATCCTCAAAATATTTGCATTTGATAAAAATGTGACCTATGTAATGCGATTCTACTGCTGGTTCCGAAGGTTGATTCTGCTAAGAAGACTCCAGCAAGAAACTTAGCAGTTACACTTTTAAACTAAGAGTTGTATACAAAAGTGTAACAACTACTTACAATGTGAAATAACATGTGCAGGCGAGCAGACTAAGATGACCACACATTCTTATCATTAAAATAATCATCAATTTTATAGTAACCTTTTTTCATTAGACCTTGTTTTATTTCTGTCTTAAACTTGTGTAGTGGCAATTCCGTTATAGTGAAAAGCACTTTATTGTATATTTTTATACATTTCCCAACAAATGAATTACCGACCTTATTGAGTCTAAGTTTGGAACGGCAAGTTTGTTTTTATTTCTTGTGCTAAAATTATGGGTATTACTTTTTTTCGAATTTATCTAAGTTTTTATAATCATATTAATTCGAGATTGATGACATTGCTATCCACCTCTGTGGTCTAGTGTTTGGGCCATCAGGGTTCCGTTCAAATGCAGCGTTTAATTCACAGCAGGAGAATGTATAATTGTACTCGATGTGTTGGTGGTAGGGCTTGTTTTAAGTCCGCCTTGCTAGCTACCGCTATCTCATCGATATAAGCCAATCACCAAAATAAATATGTTAGTAGTATTGTTGTGCTTCGTCGGTTAGAGATAAGATAGTCAGTTCTTCAGTAATTGAGAATTACCTACGGACCAAATACGTTTATACCATCTAGCATAATGAAGGCGAAGCTTTCAATGGAATTAGTTTTCAATGGAAAAGAATAAAAAATATTTTCCACACTATTTTTAACTACATAATGTTATTACGCGTTTATTTTAGCGTAAATTTAAGGGTAATTTATTGCATACCGAAATTGGCGCAGATCCATAAAAAAAAGTTTTGTAGAGTTATGTTGACTACATAGCAATGAATTTTAAAATTGTAACACTTCTTCCGTCGCCAGTACTGACGCCAGCACGTTGTTTATGCGATTGTTCACCTAAATTCTGATCCCACGCGGATTTACGTGTTTACCTTTAATTACGCAGACCAGTAAAAATATACTCACATTTGGCATCGTTTTGCTAGAAAAACCATCTAAATGAGGCTTAGCGAATCACCCTTTTTGATGTTTTTATTCATCCCGAAACATGTTGCTAAGTCATCATTATTATGTGAACATAATATTAATATAAGTAACTATTACATGTTATTATTTAGACATTTCTATAACCCCGGTATATTACACGCGAAATAACAAAAACATGAACATAACACATCAACTTAACCAAGCTTTCTTTTCTATTAACAGAAAGTCAAAGAGATAAATTGTAGTTTGTGGTAGAATTTTAGTAGCTCTATTCTTTGAAGAATTTGTTTATCTCTTTTGTTTATTTTTTTGTTAGCCCATTTTGTGTCCCACTGCTGGGCAAAAGCTTATGTTATTCTGCGTCACGTACCACTCCGGAAAAAAACTTATAAAAAAAAGTTATCATGCATTCACACTGTTTTATTTCTGATTTTTACATATAGAAAAAGATACAATTTGAAAAAAGACAAAGTGTTGAAAAAAATTCCACGAGCGGGATCCAAACCCGCACCCCATGACATGCCGGGTCAGGTGCGCTGCCAACTATGCTATCGTGGCTCAATCCAACTCGCCGAAACTAATCAACACTATCTTCTTTTACTTTATAAGCCAAAGGAGCCCTATTCAATGTCGACAGCTACGTCATCAACATCCGATCTTATCGATTTTCACCGCTCTTGGAATTTTTTCAACAATTTGACTTGTTTCAAATTGCTTTATTTCTATCACATTTTACCGAATAATGCCCATATAATAATGGAGTAAGTACTTTTTAGTAAATTATATTTTTTATTTAATCTGCGAAACTGTCAACGCTCTTTTGTTTTTTCTTTGCGTCTTACCGCGTCGCCGCCCGTCGCGGTCGTCGTTTAGATATTAATTGTCTTGGTATGTTTTCTTGATTTTATTTCTTGTTTTATTAATTAAACATTTAACTTTGCTTCGTTATTTCCTTTTATAGTCCTCTTCTATTTTATTTAAGCCTCCGTTGCATATTAAACTAATTCCGTGCGATAACAATAATACGAACAAATTAAAGTTTAATACCATGATCACCATGACGATGACAATCGATATCTGCTTCGGAAGGCACGTTAAGCCGTTGCAACTGCCAGCCGTTTTAACCTTTTAACTGTTTGTAAATCTAATTATAATCAGAAATGTATTTTTCTGCAACTCTATTATGACAGCAGGTAGATTAAAACTTATCCATGACATGGTTATCACCAAAAACAAGTAATAATACGTTTATACGCACGTCCAGTAGTCCTTCAGTTAATTAAAGGAGCTTTTGGGGACAAAAGTCACTTTCTGCATTAACGTGGTGTTAGACGCTAATGTGGCTGTCACGCAAGCTTTAAGGATTTGCGCTTTTCTTGCTCATGTAAAATTCTAACATTCGTTTGTTTCATAGCCCCTTGAGCGTCGAGCGACCAGCAGGTGGCCGATAACAATTAAAATTCTATTGTGTCTGGGTATTCGACGCTTGAGCTCTTAAAGATCGTTTGAGGATTGTATGATGCAGTAATAAAGTCAGTTGTACTCGCACATTCTTTGTAGTTAACAGAAAAAAACATATTCGACCTTTCGACGTTGACCAATTATGACATATGACATTATGAAATAAAAGAGTAGTTAAATGTTGACCAGAAGCGAAGTCTTGGGAAGAGCGCTTGTGGAGCAGTATACCTCACTCTTTGCTGCCGTTCTCACCTTGCCGACTCGCAATTTGCTTTTTCACACCTTTTTCTCAATCAAGTCAAGTTTAAGTTCGAATCAAGTTATACCGTAAATATCAATACCACT
The DNA here is from genome assembly GCA_963082485.1 of Eudonia mercurella. Lineage (NCBI taxonomy): Eukaryota > Metazoa > Arthropoda > Insecta > Lepidoptera > Crambidae > Eudonia > Eudonia mercurella. The sequence goes on from OY720038.1 coordinate 13,067,860, forward strand.
GTTAATGATGTCTTTCTATTTTTCATTTTCCGTTTATTTATTATGCGATTTATATTGCATAAACTCTGTTTGTTATATTTATAGTATATCATTTCTCACTTCTCATTTCTATTATCATTCATCATCATCATACAGGAAAGAAATAACGTTTATTTATGTATTACTTGTAAGAAAAATTACTTTGACATTGGCTAAATATGCTAATCGCACAAAGCCATCAACTAAAGAAAAAAAAAGTGTTGCAGTTTTCTTTAAATCAACATTGTGTCGAGTCAGGTAGAAGCTTTCAACTAATATTTACAAAACCCAGCTGTATCTCAAGAAACACTAAACTTAAGACTCAAATATTGTATGCAAAGAGACAAGAACTGCTGCGAACTACTACGAGTGTAAGTAAAGTTTACAATTGTTGTTAGCTGATTCCAACTTACAGTTGCTTTGTTTTGCAGCTGATGAGTAAAGTTGGTTATAACCAGCTATAGCTATATTTTAAGTGAAGGAGTAATATGCGGAGTATAAAGCATATTGAATAAACTTCGATCATTCATCTAGATTCCCGATGAGCGCTTCATACATTTATTTTAAGTGTAGGAGTAATATGCGGAGTAAAAAGCATATCGAATAAATTTTGAACAATTATCTAGATTCCCGATGAGCGCTTGAAGAACGGTAGGCGACTTTAGTGCCACGGAGCCAGCACAACGACGTTTGTGGCGATGTCAGTAAATATTAAGTACAAATATTTTGCAACCTTAATTTAATCTTTATAGTTAAGGTTTAAGGTTTACAGTAAGATGAAGTTGTTGATGCTATCCAATGTTTTTACAGATTTTGTTATTCGAAATTTAAAAACAATTCAATATTTTAATACTATACTTAAAAGAACAACATAATATATGAAACTGTAAATTTTAATAATCACCGTCAACATATAAACGTCAGCTAAGGCTGAAAAAAATTGACTTTGACATGAAGAGTCAAAGTAAATTTTTTTTATTCAAATTATTATTATTATCTTCTTTATTTATTTTCTTTCTTTATTATTATTATTATTATATCAGCCATAGCTGTCCCGCTCCTGGGCAAAGGCCTCCCCACACTTTTTCCACACCTTCCGGTCCCCTGCAACATCACGCCATTCCTTTATGAACCTATCAAGGTCGTCCTGCCATCTTCGTCTTGGTCTACTTGGTCGCCTTTTTGCATTTTGTGGGGTCCACTCCGTTGTGATCCGCGCCCACCTCTCGTTCGGCATGCGGTAGACATGACACACGTGTCCGGCATCGCCACCGCGGTACTTACCCCCAACACCCCCCGACACCCCCAACACCTCCCGACACCACCAACTCCTCCCGCCTACCTGTTCGACGGGCTGCTGCTGCTGTGCAAGCCCGTGGCCGGCATCGCCACCGCGGTACGTACCCCCAACACCCTCCGACACCCCCAACACCTCCCGACACCCCCAACTCCTCCCGCCTACCTGTTCGACGGGCTGCTGCAGGCTCGTGGCCGGCATCGTCACTGCGGTACGTACCCCCAACACCCTCCGACACCCCCAACACCTCTCGACACCCCCAACTCCTCCCGCCTACCTGTTCGACGGGCTGCTGCAGGCTACTGTGCAAGCCCGTGGCCGGCATCGCCACCGCGGTACGTACCCCCAACACCCCCCGACACCCCCAACACCTCCCGACACCTTCTTAAGACGTTGTCATGTTCAACTATCGTCAGTAAACCGACTTTACAGACAACCAATTTTTTTAGCTGTGGAGAAGTATGAGCGAAGGAAACTCCACAGATTTAATAAGAGTAACGACATTTACAAAAAAAAAGTATGGCTAAAAGTCAGGTTACTTTAACTCGGTGCAATGTCGGATACTTAAAAAGATATAGCTAGGATAGAGTAACTAACCACTTTGCGTTTAATCCCGTTCAACGTTTTACGAACACTTAATATGTCACCCTAATTGTCTTTACTAAGCACATCATACATACAATGTTACACTTTTAATCAACGCCGAAAAGCCACTGCTATTCACTATTAATTTCCCAAGTTACACTATTCAGCTGTTAACTAACTTTGAGATGAAGATTATGAAGTGACTTCGCTTTATCCATTGACGTTTAAAGGTATTATATTTCTCTGTGGTCTGAAGTCTTATGGTGGCGACTGATCGAAGCGTATTACCGTAACGTTATCATGTTCGGTGCGAACATTCGCATGGTCAGTATAGAGAGTCGAGCCGCGAGCTCCACCCTGTGTCAGTCAGCTATGTATCAAGCTAGCCGCGAATGTTACATTACGGTTACGTTACGATGTTCGCTCCGATCAGCTATTGAACTTTTACTCTATAAACGGTGGAGTTTAATAACGTTTTGAAGTTAAACCGTTCGGCGGTAAATTGAATTTCATAAACTTCGTATTATTGATTTAACTCTTCAAACGGTAGCCGGTGACCCGCTAATAGAAATAAGCTTTTAATTTTCAATTAAAAATAGATTGTGTTAATGCTTTTTGAACTTTAAACTTTCAAGTTCTAATTGAATAGCGGCCTCGTTGGTACTTGATCTTCATGTAAAATTCAAATTTTGAATAAACACTCTTTAAACTTTCGATTTATGCAAACTCTATAGTAAAGTTGCACCGTCCGTGGTCACAGGCTGGTATACATAGCCGAATATTATTTTATTTATTATTAAGCAGACAACCATTTGTTTTTTGTTTATGGCGATTTTTTATTTTAGTTAGTTAACTTTAGGTGAATTAGTTATTTTAAAAACAATAATTTCGTTTTGTTTGCCGAAGTTATATTATTATTTGAAGAAACTTTATTCTTTTTAGACATCATTAGCGACACGGCTGGCCTAAGACTCTTGGCTTTTTTTTATTGTTTCGCATGCGGCCATTCGACGCATACTTGGAAATTTTACCTCTCTTTTCCACAATACGATGCCTACTATTTTAATTCTATAAATCTCATGCGAGGAGTCGAACAAAAGGAGACATTTTCACTGTTCCTTTTTTTCTATCATCATCATCATCATCATCTCAGCCAAAAAGACGTCCACTGCTGGACAAAGGCCTCCCTCAAGGATAATTAATTTTGAGGGGAATTTGCCATAATCGCCACGCTTGGCAGGCGGGTTGGCGATCGCAGTAAGGTGAGAATAATCATAGAGAGACGCTGCTGCCCATCCTCTGGAATGGTCCCATAGTCGCCTTCTACGACACCCACGGGAAGAGATGGAGTGGTGCAATTCTTTACCCCCGGCACCACACGGGGATTTTTTTCTAGAATCACTAATATTAAATATATTTATAAGGTCATAGTTAAACGGACAATTCACAAAGCAAAAAACAGGACAAGCCACCTTTTGTTTGACTACTTCTCGTTTAATGTAATTGCAGTGAACTAATAAAAGTTGAGTGCTAAAAGTAAGAAGGTACTTAACCTACTGAGATAATTAAAAGATGGATAAACATCATATTTTAGTATTTGTTATGGTACCTGAAATTTTAAAATGTACATATGTCTCTCAATTTATTGTTACATTTCCACGTCGACATAAGCAAGCACGTTTTAAAGAGCACCACCACCAACAATACATTTGTAATTAAAACCTCTGTGCCATTCAAATGATTATGCGTCCACATTAAAAAGGAAGGTGTAGATTGGACAGGTGCGTGGGAGTCGAACCCGAGACCGCATTGTTCAGTCCATAGGCGTGGCTAGCACCGCCCCCCATTCAAACAGTGAAGGTAATATATTTATTGGAGCAATCATTTATTGCTGCTTACCGTTCCGACAAGCAGGCTGCCTGCCACTGCTGATTCAATTATAATGTAAGTTGAATAGTTATTTTTATATACTCGTTCTTTATTATAACAGCACTTTTATGAAACGATAAAAAACAATTGCAAAATCACAGTAAATTTTCTAATCTCTTTGCTACTGGAATGGTATGTCTGCTTTTAATAATATATAAGGTCACATTTTATCAACTGCAAATATTTTGAGGATAAATTCAACAACATATTTTAACTATTTTTATCAAAAAACCTTAAATTTTTATACGCTAGTTTTCAAGAAAAACGCCAAAAGACATTTCGATTAAAAAGAAAAATATAGCACTTTCGGTAGTTTCAATTCAAAGGAGCCGAAACAGAAAGGCCGCAATGCCTTCACCGCTTACACGTGCACCTAATTTCACTCAAAACAAGCCGACAGAGAGGCCGCTCTTAAAAATATTACAATTTTTGTGTCAGGAAAAGTAAAAAACTGTAGTAAGTTTCGATTTTGCTTCTTATTAATATTTTCGTAATATGTACATATATTTATTTCACTACGAAAACAATATTGCTACTGTATTGTTTCCAGATAAATCCATAAATGATAAACAGCTATAACGATGTTAAATCAAGGAAGTTATCGCTCATGCACACACTGCCGCCTTTAATAACCATAAATCTGGACCATAACGCGTATATTAGACGCTTGAGTGTTACCATACTCCGTACTCGTACGTTCATTACAAGGAAGATCGTGATAATGTTATTACCTTATTTACGTTCGGAGATTCGTTTAATGGCAACATTACGGCCAATATGCTTTTGGGCAAGCGTTATCCAATGACCCTTTATTATATTTCTCCCGAAATTTTCATTATTGATACTATAGGAGCGTGTTTGTTTCTGTTAATGGTTATGTGCGTAAGGAAATAAGCAATTTATTGGGTTTCGTAAAGACTAAAAGGTTTCATAAAATGGTGCTACACGATCCCATGCAAATTAAAGAATTCTTTACCTTGACGAAATAGTAACAAAGTTTTAAGTAGCTTACGTTCTGACAGCATCTCGTTCTTCCTTTGTTAAAGCTTTTTGTATGTAAATGGAAAAAGTTTTTCAACCTTGTTTTTATAATTTTTTGCGATAAGTATAGTATATAAATAATTTTGATTTATTTTGATTTTAAAGGGTGGTCAAACCAAAAAGGCGTTTCAAGTTTGTGGTTTTTATAGAATACCCATTCTCAAATGTTTATTAAGATCAAAGCTTTATTCGGAAAGGCAAAATTTGTATTTATTTATTTACTTAGGTAAACCAGCCGCTCATGAAAGAAAATAACAGAATTTGTAGCCGATGGTTAAAGACAGTCACCGTGTTTAGATGTAGTTAATTAAGAAATACGTAGACAAACAACAATTAAATTTAACTACATTTTAAAATAATAGAGTAAACACAAAAACAAGAAATCAAGGAAACGAATTTTCATCCTTCAACACTGAATTTACAATTATTTACATATAATTTTACGCAAATATTGTTGCGAACAAATCATAATATGAAAAAAGACAAAGTGTTGACAAAATTCGACGAGCGGGATTCGTACTCGCACCCTGGTCAAGTGCACTGCCAACTATGCTATCGTGACTCAATCCAACTCGCCGAAATTAGTCAACACTATCTACTTTTACTTTATAAGCCAAAGGAGCCCTATTCAATGTCGATAACTACAATTTTTCAACACTTTGTCTTTTTTCCAACTAAATTTACAATTTATTGAAACCAGCCTGGGACCCCATCATACAAAATATTAAATCCCAGCCCCAACACCATACTGCCAGACCAAAAGATACTGTAAGCTTTTTCTGCGTAAAACGGAACGCACCCGATTAAATTAAATGAGGGTATACAAGCTACTAACTAATTATGAGATGACCAACACCTCAGTCTCCCTGTGACCACGGACCCTGCAAAGGATCCGAAACGTCAGGATAAACATTAAATAATGTAAAGTAAAATAAACGCGAGTAGATCCGTAAAAGTTGTTTCATTTATTGAATCAAGTTTAAATTTGGAAATACGAAACAAAAGAATACGAAAAAGCCAATAAGTTACCCGATTCAATAAAAAACATTAGCAATGACAAACATTTTACAAACAAGTTAAAGAATTACTTATAAGAAGTTGCTATTATAATATATCAGAATATTTAGAAGACAAACATTTATAAATAAAAATATAAAACTCAAATATCAAATAATTATAGATAAACATCTTCAAAAATATAATATAATAAATAAAAATATAAGAATATAAGTTAGTTTACTTTAAAATTAATTGGAAAAGGTCTTCCCTCTTCAAATTGCTGTGCCCGACAGGGTACACCTCTACCTATATTATAACAACTTTGTAAGATTATGGTGTGCAATAAAAATATTGAGTATTGAGTATTGTTATACTTAACTTGTGGCCGAATCATAAGTTACTTTTCGATACTAACTAGCTAGAAATACAATATTGAGTCTAAAAAATACTTTGACACTGGCTAAATATGCTAATCGCACGAAGCCATCAACTAAAGGAAAGCAATAAATAGATCTTTCGATACTGTTACAAGTTCTTAAGAATGTCGCCCACAATGCAACGTGGAAACTTTAATTAACATCAGGTAAGATTGTAGAAATATAAAAAGCAGTTGTTAGATTTTACTCTTTGTTTTTTATTTGGGGCAAATATGCTGATGCCTCAGATGGCATTTCCAGCGTCACCAGTCTTTTTTGAAGGCGGCGAGAAACTTATAGGGTTCCTCAAGCCGTGTGATTGAAATACCGTGAGAGTTTTCTAGAGGAAATGGCATCACACACTAGAAGAGCTTGATGGCGCAGTGGTGGCACTGGTCTGCAAGTGCTGAGGTTAAGCAACTTTCGCAAAGGCCAGTCGGATAGGTGACCAAACAATTTATCTTTACAAGCTCATCGAAGGCACGCAAAGCCGTTGGTCCCGGCTGCATTAATAGTCGTTAAGAACCACCAATCCGCACTGTCCTTCGTCGTCCGTCCTCCCTATCCATCCTTAGAGAAGGCTCGTACCCCAGCAGTGGGGACATAAAATAAGATGATGATGATGATGATGATGATGATGACGATGATGATGATGATGATGGTGATGATGATGATGATGATGATGATGATGATGATGGTGATGATGATGATGATGATGATGATGATGATGTTGATGTGACCCTACTACATTCTCCAAGGGGTTCGGATCGTATCGGGATTGATTAATTAATGTCACAAATGAGTTTTAATCTTAACTTTAATCTGACTCTATGTAATTAGTACCTAACAAACAATACATATGTAGTTACAGGTTAAAAAATATATAAAAACGTCGTTTCTCTAAAAACACTGTAAAAGTTTGTATTATATTTAAAAAAGTTATTTAATTAGGGCTTTTATTATGTTTGTTAATTAGCTTCTTGGGATCTACAAACAATATCAATAGGCAGTGTCATAAAACCAAAAATAACATTGATTAACAATTTTGAGGTAACGTCATTTTTGATGAGACGTTTTTTAATAAATACCAATTCTAACCTCATTAGCCTGATCTTGTGTAAAAACATGAAACCCACTGGATATCATTACTGCAAAGTATAAGATATTATTAAAAAAAATTATATAAACCCAAAACTTTTTAATTGTCTTCACCCACGATGGCACACGAGAGATAAACATTTTTGTCTTTAATGTTTACCCTACAAAACTCCATATTTTTTCAGTGTTGCCAAGTTTAAATTCGCAACATTACTCTCCGCTCGGGAGAAATAAAAACCATTTCTGAAAGTGAGCTTAATGAGCAACACAATCAAGAGTTTCCGTATCCCTATCGCTATGACATAATTTAAGATAAGCGTGAGAAGTTTTATGGCACAGTGGTTTCCGCGTTCTGGTGGAGATCGTCCTAGTTAAGCAACGTTTGCAATGCTGTGTCTGCACGGATGGGTCCCGGTTGTTGAAATACCAACGCTCATCATCATCATCATCATCATCGTCAGCCATATGACGCCCACTGCTGGGCATAGGCCTCCCCCAAGGATCGCCACACCGATCAGTCCTGCGCTGCCCGCATCCAGCGGCTTCCCGCGATTTTGACCAGATCGTCGATCCACCTTGTAGGGGACCTGCTCACGGAACGTCGTCCGGTGCGTGGTCGCCAATCGAGAACCTTTCCGCCCCAACGGCCATCGGTTCTCCGCGCTATGTGTCCCGCCCACTGCCACTTCAGCTGAGCAATCCTCCGAGCGATGTCAGTTGTTTTAGTTCTCCTGCGGATTTGCATCATTTCTGATACTATTGCGCAGGGAAATACCGAGCATCACCAAAGCTCATTTGTGGGAATTTAGAACTGTTCTATTTCTATGACCTATCTACGAGTATATAAGAGTAATGTAATACGTGAAGAAAAAAATGTTGATACCTTTTTAAGCATATTGCGCACACGGAGGAGTGTGAGATTTGGCATAGTAAAATTATATGGAGAAGAGATGCAGAAATATACGAATTTTATGTGTTACATTACATTGTCAAAACATTGTATGTTATGTGAATTACGGTCGAATCGCGACCACTGTGCGACCACTAGTTCAAATGTATTTACCGTACCGTAAATGTGTGTCCCGTAATCATGATTTATCTCTCTACCACTACGAGTAAAATGGCTGTGACACACAGAAGGACATGACGAACATACAAGGGTTTCCGGTTCACCACAGAATTCAAATCAGAGATGCCAGAGACAACAATAAAACTATATATTCATTTGTCTGAGTTAAATTCTCGCTTGGGTGAAATTTGAATAAATTTAAATGTCAACCAACTGCCGTTCGAAGATTTTCCCTTTGGCAATCAACACTCCTTTTCCGGTGCTATTGTTTTTAGGGTGCCACCACGACGACGTGTTATTTTTGATGATGTAATAATTGCCGGCGTAGTCGATTTTAATATTTTCGATTTTAGCTGAAATTGATGTTATCAATAACGTATACCTATTTTTTGTAACTACTCTTCGTAATAGGATTCAAAAGTGAATAATATTTTTTTTCCATGTTCTTGGTTGTTTGTGAAAATTAAATACCTCATTATATCAATGTTATTACAGATTTATCTATATATTTACGTTATTTTCGAATGTAACTGCTTCACATTGTTGTGTATAGATATGTATTGTTGGTCTGCCTGTTCCCAGATAAATAAATGATTAAGAGTCCACAGCGGTATAAAGTTTTATTTTAAATTAGAATTAGTAGGTATCGTCTGTGGTATATATTAATGAACAAAATTTATAATTATAATAATAAAACGGTAAATATATCTGGTGTTCAAAATAATTTTTAAAGCAAATTTTGTTGCGAACAAATTACAAAAACACAAATGTTGAAAAAATCAAAGGTTCAAATCCTGCTCGTGGAAATTTTTTCAACATTTGTGTTTTTGTAACTTGTTCGCAACAAAATTTGCTTTAAAAATTATTTTGAACATTTTATAAAATAGCTTGCTTATTTCTTAACTGATCTTTAATATTTGTAAAAATATTATGATCGTATGTTAATGACGGTAGTTGTTGACATTGAATGGGCGCCTTTGGCTTACAAAGTAAAAAGTGTTGAATAATTTCGGTGGGCTGGTTAGAACCACGATAGCTCAATTGGAAGAGCACCTGACCCGGAATGTCAGAAGGGTGCAGGTTCAAATCCTGCTCGTGGAAATTTTTTCAATATCTGGTGTGTTTAATATAAAAATATTAATGCTATAACATCTATATTTTCTATAATATAAAAGTGTTTCTGAAGCAACGTAACGTAACGTTTTGATTTAAGTTCATCGATATATTGTATACTGACCGAGTAATTGGCTGCCCTTGCATCGATATATTATTAAAATTAAATTAAAATAGTTATTCTACCTTCGAAACGCCATATTCATATCAATTAACCTCACCTATCTAAGAACACTTGGGCAGCTAAGACGAATCTAACGATACCTCAATTATGTGAATCCGTTCAGCGGTTCTGGAGATATGAGGTAATACAGAATATTACATACAAGATAGGCGCGAAAAACATAACCCTTACTAATACTAACTACTATTACTAATTACAGTCGGGTAAAAACGTATTTTTATGATTGTTTTCAATTAAAAAACCAATTTTAAATAAATTTATAATATCATTGGTCAGAATCACTTCGAAAAAACCTTCACTCTCAAGAATTTGATGCTTTGCAAAAGCCAAATTATTTCATTTTATTTTGCATTACCAAAAAGCGGAATGCTCTCCCAGCAAACACAAAATCGACCAAAACATGATCTTTAAATGAGGTGTAAAGAAATGTGCAAGATGATCAACTTATGTGGCACAATTCTGCTCCCTAGCTGTCTTCGCATCTGAACTCCGCTTCTACTTACCATCAAGAGAAACGGAGTAATTTGCCTACTAAACTATAAAAACAAAAAAATCCGCTTACAGATCTACCTATATATCAATGAGAACGCAGACGCTATAGAGCGTTCCGACGCCTACTGATGTGAATAATAGTTCAGTGAATTGCGATCACAAATCATTCAACCATTAACGTTAACGAGACTAACATTCGAATGAATCATGGTAATCATTTTAGATGTTAGGTACTTACGGGAAAAGCTCTAGTTCATTGGCACGTGTGACGTCATCCGTGGCGCCGCCGTTGAATAATGGCTGCAATCAATTAGCCAATGTCCAGATGTCTTTAGCCGAAGCCAGCATTAAGTCAGTTAATTTAATAATATCTCAATAGAGGTAGTAGTAATATACTCGTATATTTTTTTATTCAAAATTAACTTTAACAAGTGTTTTGAACGTCAATTCAAAGCCATTACGTAAACACTACAGTGGAGACCTTGTACAGAGAAATAGCTGCAAGTGTCGGTGTCGTATGACATTATGGCATACATACATATATAATGAAATGAAAATGAAAATGAAATGAAAAAAATATTTATGTAATCAGTGTCACACAGTAATATTTACATGAAATAAAATAAAAATACACAAAAAAGGTTTTGTGTCACTATGCATTATGCATCATCAACATTTATCAGAACACCAAAGGTGTCCCGACGCTGATTTTCCGTGGAAACCTAGAAAAGAGGACACCAGAAAACAACAAACAAGAGAAAACAAATGTATCTATTATACTAGTATATATCACGACTAGCTGCCCCGGCGGACTTCGTACCGCATTTTTTTTTCTTTTATTAAAATATAGCCTATGCTACTCAGCGCTAATGTAGCATTCTAATGGTGAAAGAATTTTTTAAATCGGTCCAGTAGTTTTTGAGTTTATTCGTTGCAAACGTACATACTTACATACAAAAATACAAAGGTTTCCTCTTTATAATATTAGTAGATAGATTATGCAACCATGCTTATTGAAGTAGTTAGCAACCCGTTACAGATAATCGTACCGTCTTGTGCGTCAAATTAGTGAATTGTAATTGATTAATCAATAAAAATATCAGCTATACAATGGTATAATTTAGATATTATGGCACAGACCTGGGTGGTACCAAGAAAAGACAGACACATATACACATACATACAATTAAAAATACATACATAATACTCGTACATATATATCCTTTCGCCCAAAAAGGGATCCAATTTTTAGTAAATCACCTTAATTGACCTCGACGCCACATTTCAAAGTTGGGCTCCGAGGTACAATAGATAACATCAGTGATAGGGTGCTAGCCGATCCCCTGATGTGCGACCATCTTGAAACTGTTGTTCCTTAGTCGGCTTTTACGACATGCACGGGGAGTTAGGCAGATGATACATTTATTCACGTCCCAGACCACCAGCTTGGGACATTAAGACTGAGGGAAAATTTTGCCTACTTTAATTGACAAGATAAGGCTATCGATACTCGATTGTGGACGTTTCAAAATGGCAGGTCACTTTGTTTTTGTCGTTTTATCATAGTCCTAAATCAATTAGAGACCCAAACACACTTTGGAGGCGTTATTGATTCTCGAATTTGCCAAATCGAGGCACTGAAGATAGAGGTGCTCTAGACAAATTCGTTATCTCCAGTAGGTAAGATTGAGACGTTTAAAGAATTCTGAATCTTATTGCGATAGCTGTAAAAGCGATCGTGACAACGCTCCTATTTTGTTTGCAGACTAATTTCCGTACAGGCGTTTGGACGTGTTGACATCGTTTTTATTTGCGAACATATTATTGTTTTCACTGAACGCTCGCGATATTTCAACGTTTATGTCTCATTTGACGGCGCATGTGTATTTATTAGTTTGCGCGATTAGATCAACTGCTGACACACACACACACACACAGTTTTGTGTGTAACACAGTTTTATAGAAAAAATAAAACGGTCGTAGCAATGATCTTGATATTTATCTTATACATTTACATGTTTCGCATTTGTTAAAGATATGTAAAGATAGGCATTTGTTTTACAAGTTACCAGCTCATTTTATGTCCCCACTGCTGGGGGAGCCTTCTCTATGGATGGATATGGAGCACGGGCCATAAACCACCACGCGAGCCCGGTGCGGATTAGTGGTTGTTAACGACTAATGCTGCCGGGACCAACGGCTTAACGTGCCTTTCGAAGCACGGAGGAGCTCGAGATGATACATTTTTGGTCACCCATCCGATGACCGGCCTTTGCGAAACTTGCTTAACTTTAGCAATCGCAGACGGAGCGCGTTAACCACTGCGCTATCGAGCTCTTCGCCTTTACATATTATTTGATATATCCTGATGATGTTTTAAACCCTGTGCTTTTGTAACTTGTAACTTGTTACAATTAATTTGTAATTTGTTCAATTGCTACATCTTTTCTGCAATTTCTATTATTCGATGAGCTTTTAAATAGCAAGAATACTTAAAAAAGATTACTCCATCCTTGAAAAAAACGTTACGAAGAAACTGAAAATTATTATTATTATTATATCAGCCATAGCTGTCCCACTCCTGGGCAAAGGCCTCGCCACACTTTTTCCACACCTTCCGGTCCCCCGCAACATCACGCCATTCCTTCATGAACGCATCAAGGTCGTCCCGCCATCTTCGTCTTGGTCTACCTGGTCGCCTATTCGCATTCTGTGGGGTCCACTCCGAAAATAAACATTATAATCAAATAAATGAAAACTCATAGAACAAGATAAACATTACCGACTACGTATAGGAAACAGGAAACAAAAAGTCATCTCTTCTGTGGTCGAGTGCTCGTACGGTCGTAATTTTAGTAAATGTAATATGCGCTTAGAAAATGCTCTGTCAGCAATAAAAGAGGAGCTATTAAAAGCTACTTTGCATAAGAAATAAGTAGCAGAGGGTGGTTGGAGTGTAAAATTACTTTTACATTAGAGCGTCGCATTCTGGTGGTCGTTTATCTTTTGTGAGAAATAATGTTAATAGCTGTTGATGTAGCGCTGATTTGGAGATAGACAAAATGACATTGCGTCGTAAACTAACGGCGTACGCTGATGATTTAATGTTACAAAAAGGGGAAGCCTCCATAAAAAACATTTTTAGCAAAATAAAACCCGGTCTGAATACGAATGTAAGCAGAATTGAGGAAGATCAGACAATTGTGTGGCGAAATCTTTGCAACCTTTCTTTTGGCACTGCAAAGAATTTTGGTCGACGATTCCATTCAATGGCATTGTGCCCGTACCCTGTACCACAAAATAAGGAGACCCAGAAGGTAACCTTATTACATACCGCTCTCGAGCAACGCACACATAGACCCTCTCACGGACACGGATCTGGAAACAGCTTGGAACAGTTCGAGTGCAGCTGTTGCGAGATCCGGTGTCCTAAGAGGCTGTTTATGTGTACATGTAACCGCCTCTCTGGTCTAATGGTTAAGACCACCGGTTTAGACCCGGAAGTCCCGGGGTCGATCTTTGTGTACTTGGTTTGGTTGGTGGTAGGACTTGTTTGTTAGCTGGCTAGCTACCACCATCTTATCTAAATATGTCGCCATGACATCAATGTTTGTAGCATTGTTGTGTTCCGGCAGCTAGAGTTAAAATAGCTAGTGCCTCACTAGTTGAGGATCCCGGGTGAAGTGCGCTTCCACCAATTGGTCTTATCATCTCTTAACATCAGGTGAGATCAAGGCACTATGCTTACCTGTAAATATATAAAAAAATATTTAAAAAAACATTGCTCTAGCGTGTTTGTATGAAGCTTACCTTTTGCAGTCTCCTTATTTTGTGTCCGTACCCTGTGTGGCCTTTCCCAACATTGAGAAATTCAAGTAAGCGGCTTTTCTTTTTTATCATAGTTACGTACTTTTTCCACTATACATCGCAAACATTCATACCATACCATTCATCAAAAGGTGTCTTTCCATTAACAAAGACATCACTCGTTTGGTAAATCACTGTTCTTAACTCCTTAGAAATTAATTGTTGAAATGTGAAAGACCATTCAAACATATCTCAGGTTCCTGAAAATTTTAGGGCTTTTACTGATATTTGTTTATTTTTAGCTTTAGCACTGGCTAAAGAATAAGGGAATCAGGTACTGACCTAATTGTGAAGAAAGAAAAAAATGAATTCTTATTACAAGCTTTTATTTAGTTTCACCTGTCCCGATGTTTGTCTGTAATCAAATCTTGCAAGTTAAATTGGATTCCACTTTTCGGTTACCGATTGAGCTGAAATTTTGCATGCATGTGTAAATCGGTTGACAATGCAAAATTATTATGACATGGAGCTGATCTGATGATGGAACCGGAAGGTAGTTAAACGACATAACCCCATCGAATTTTTTTTGTCTTATATTATTATTTTTATTATATAACCTACGCATTTTTTGTTACGATTGACTTTCTTTCTGTGACCAACTTGACAGTGTTTTAAGATAATTTTATTCTCAAGCACGAAACGTTTACGGAAGCCAGGAAACCGTGCGTCGAAATACCTAGATTGAAGTCTTGACTTTCTTAATTCTTTTAAGTTATGCCAGTGCAATGCAGCTTTATGGGATTTTTAGGATTCGATTTCATTAGCTAAGCTATAACAGGTTTATTTATTTTGGTAGGTTTCAACATTCGTGACAACATTTTATAACTCAACTAGCTGAACGGCGGACTTCGTACCGCTTTGACAGTTAACGTTTCCATGACAACAAAACAAACAAAGCATTCGTCCGCTTAAGAACACCCGTATCCCATGATGGACCCTATAGCAGCGCCACCTACCGGGTCCAATTATAAATCGAAACCATTCTCGAATCCATTTGGACACACACCGAAAACTTCATCGAAATCGGTCCAGCCGTTTAGAAGTAGTTTAATAACATACACATGCACAAAAGATTTTTATATATAAAGATAGTCCGATTATTCAAATATAATTAATTTGTGTTATTTTTCCCAATTTAAACCCAAATTTAATTACAATCACCACTATGTAGGTACACCTGTTTTCTTGAATTTTCTTACTTCATAAAACCCGTAGCGAAGCATATTCATTAAAACTATATTGCTGGCAGCTTCTCACATACATTTTAATATCGCCCTAGTCCACTTTGTTCGTAATGACAGCGTCTTGCGTCACAAACAAGTGTTTCTAGACAAACACGGCTTTAATATTATGCTGCTCTTAGCTTTCAACAGGACATGTTTGCTTCTCTCTGAGAAATAGGTCGGCTACATTCACTTTAAGGAATATTAAAGTTATGATAAAAATGTAGGTCATAATATATGATTCACCAAAACAAAAGAGGAACAGTAAACTATTTATTACTTTAATATACAAACAAACAAACAAACAAACAAACAAACAAACAAACAAACAAACAAACAAACAAACCAACAAACATTTAAACGAACATTTATTGACCACAAGCACTAATTAATATATAACACAGAGGATACACATGAAAGAAAAAAATAAAAAAAATAAGGCGAAAACAAATGAAAACAAAAAGTTAAAAGTTAAATTACGTGCATGTGGCCAATTAGGTTCTAACCTCAGCTCATGCTGCAACAACATGCAAGCCGCTACAGCGCTGTATTTTGGTGGGACCCAACTTGGCACAAGATACACAAGACAATAACATACTACCACTGTAATAAAATAATAATAACACCAAAAGAAAAACAACAATAATCAATATGACATACTTATATAACATTTAGAACTAACATACTCATAAAAATCTAACTTAATTATGACTAAAACAGAAAACTACAACTAAAAAAGAAAACGAATAATTACCTTAACTTTACAATAATTTGACACAATTTGTTATATGCAAGGGTTTTAACGAAAAATTAATTTAAGTAGGTACTTATTATAAAATAAAATGCAACATATGTCCGTTGCGATATGGCACAACTGAACGTTGGATAACACATTTCTGCTTGTTTAGGCATGCATGAGACTTAAGCGGATGACTAAAACTGAAAGTAAAGCTTAGTTGTAACTAGTAAGTAAGTAAGTGAGGGATAATAACGCCCTTATACACTGTACTGCTACTGGGAAAAGGCCTCCATCATTGAAATGAAGTAATACTCGCTATAAATGGGTTTTTACCTATGTTATATGTAACTGGTAGTAGTCTATACATACTGACTTAAATTGGTAAGAGTATTATATACAAACCATTAACTATTTTCTGAACGTGAAAATCAAAACCTTCGTAAACGGGTAGAGACCTCGTATTGCAAGAACTTGGCAAAGGGCTATCTCTTTCACCGATGCCATGTCAGATGTAGACAAACGTACATAATTACCTACAATTTCATATTGTTTTATTTATGTCATAGTTCATATTCCACTTCCATAGGACAATGAACCGGAAAATGGAGATCCGCCCCGGAATCTGCCAAGTTTCTGAGCGGAAATTGAATAACAGCTACGGCGAAATATGTAGTTTTATATAATACGAGGCACAGTAAGGAGCAATTGCTTTTTCCGGTGTATCTATGTACTTTCTGAAGATGAAAAATTTGATCACACTTTCCGGTAATAGTCAGGAAAAACGTTGTTTAACATTTACTTTGCAATAGACAACTGACAATAGACAGTCATGTCATTTACAACACTATCACACAACAGTATAATGAATGAATGAATGTTTATATTAAGTTGATGAGCTTTGCTTGTAATACATACATATATATATATATAACCCTACTTTAATTTGTGGCTATATGTGAGGACCTGTAATTGGCTTTTTTGTTGCTTTTTTTTCTTTTTTTTTTTGTTGGTTTTCCAAATTAATAAATGAAATGAAAATGAATCATCACCAGGTCATTTTATGTCCCCACTGCCAGCAGCAGGGCACGAGCCTTTCCTATGGATGGACAGGGAGAACGGGCATAAACCACCAAGCGGGCTTAGTGCAGATTGGTGCAACTTTTGTAAAGGCCGGTCATCGAATGGGTGACAAAAATGTCAAAATGTCTCGAGATGAGACATTTTTGTCACCCATTCGATGACCGGCCTTTACAAAAGTTGCTTGAGTTGTAATCGCAGACCGGGCGCGTTACTGTGCTATGGAGCTTCTCGAGTTTCAAGTATACAAAGTTAACTTATATAAACAAACACAGCGAAAGAATTGCACAAAACTGTAGATAATGCAATGATGATAATTATTATAAGATTTGTGCACCACAGCAGCAATATAGCAGTAAAGACTCGTCTTAGCATTAGGGTAAAGCTACCAAAAAGCGCACACTTTTAAAATTCAAAATTCAAAATAATTTATTCAGTTTAGGCTACAAGTAGGTCTTGTGAATGTCACTATGCCATCGGTTTGTAAGTCTACTCTGGGCGGGAGATCTTGTACTGAGAAGAACCGGCACGAAACTCAGGAAGTATTCAGCTCTATTCCAGCGTCAAAAATATTTTAAAATGCCCTATCATAGAAGACACTTTTCATTACAAATAAACACAAAAAATATAGAAAACAACCACAACATGTAAAAAAAACAAAATAAAAAATATAAGTTAACAAATTTACATCAGGTAAAAGTTTCAATTTCCAAAATGTCATACAGTACCACTACAATACTCTCGTAAAAGTCAAAAATTGTTTAAGAAAAACAAAGTCAAACTATAATGAAAAATACTAAAAATAAGATAAGTATATGCAAGAGTACACTACCAAAGAGTACCGCAGTGCTACGAATGTGTCTTTGTCAAAAGGAAAAATGGAATTGTAGTGCGAACTCTTTGGTGGCTTTACCCATTACCTCTCCACCAAAGAGCAGTTAGGCGCAGATTATTGTACCTATGCCAAACCTGATTATCGGTTTCCGTTCAAATTTATTTTTGTATTGTTTATCCAAGGGCCTTTGGCACGTTCTCTTATTAATGGCCCGGAGTTATGGCATTTCAGATTAGATTAAAGTTCAATTTTGTTGAGATCCACCAATGAGAGCCGGAATTATTTTATTATTAGAACAACGCTTTCAGTAAAATTTATGTTTCTGCATCTAGATAAATATTGTTGTTATTCTAACATCGTCCTAGATTCTGCCTTTTCTAAAAGAGTGTTTGCTCTAGATTACCACTAATAAATTAGTAAGTTAAGATAGCTGCTGAGTAGCTGAGTTAACCGGGACCGTTATAAAAGATCGGCGGAGTTTAGGCATTTATTAGGACCTTTCTTTGACCTTATCTTTATTTAACATCAGGCGAGATTATCAAGACCCTCAACCTAGGTAGAGCGTCTTCGCAAGGTGGATGGCAAAAGCTGGATGAGAGAAGCCGCTGATCGTGCTCAGTGGTGTGCACTTAGAGAGGCCTATGTCCAGCAGTGGACTAGCTGATCTCAAAGTCAAAGTATTTTTTTTTATTCAAATAATCTTTAAAAAAGTGCTTTTAATCGTCCAAACATTTTTTACCTACTACCCATTCAGGACGTCTATTTTTTAGCTGTGGAAAAGAATGGGCGCAAGGTACTCCACAGCTTTAATAGAAGTAACGACATTTACAAAAATATATGCCGTAACAAAATTATAAAAGTTTAAAAATATTTTAAATAAGAAATACCGGTTGGAGTGATTAGAGCATTTCAATCAAGCCCATGCTGTTTTGTCTGTGTAATCAGACACTTTCTAATAAGTTTTTATAAAACTTTTCTTTAATGGTGGTTTTAAATTTATTAATATCAAGTTATTGAATATGACTTGGAACTTTATTGGTAAAACGTATATACAGGCCTCTAAATTAATTATTTACTTTGTACTGACTAGTTTGTTTTTATTTTGATGATGATGTTAAGGCGAAAGGTAAGGCACACTAGCACCACCAATTGATAATTTGACAATTATTAACGGACCGGATCTTTTTTTAAACAACCGTCAAAACGTCCGACAACAGAAAAGCATCCATAGTATTTATTTAATAATTGTGCACTACTTTTTGGTGCGTGGTTTATTCACAAAACGGGCTTTCGCATTTATTCACAAACAATGGCCACTGTTGGTGTTAGCGAATGAATACAAAAACAAACCTAAAAGTAGTGCACAATTATTAAATAATGGATGTTTGCCTAGTGTCGGAAGATCCGCAATGTTTGAAAAAAAATCCAGTTTAGCAGTTATCAAATTAAATCCATTAGCGGCCCTAGTGTGCCTTACCCTTCGCCTTAAGAGGCGAGATTGCGGTCAAATGAGGTTTTAGTTTTTTAATAAAAAAGAACTCCCGTTATCCAATATACGTGTGTAATAATCACCGATCGCTTGCAACAAGTTTGTGTTGTGTAATAGCCATGTAAACCCCGGCTAGAATCACAAACGTTCCGTGGCCTATCGCATTGAATGCAAATTACACTTCAACCGGCACTTTACCGACGCGACGGCACGTATATCTTACATTGTAGATTCCGTGTGAGATAATTTAAAACGTTAACGGGTTTTAAAATGCTTACATGCCTTACTATGTAACTCGGCCTTGACAATCTACTTCAACGCTTATAAAAGGGAGAAATGTGCCTGCTGAGTTTCTTGACAGCTCTTCTCAGTACAACGTCTCCCGCTCCATAGACTTGCGAACCGGTCTCGATTTCGCTATCTCGATGAGTCCTATGTATGAGAGCAATGTGTTATTAAATTTTAAACATTTACTTAAAATGTTAAAATAGACATAAATAAATAGGCAGCATATTAGGTGTAAAAAGGACCGATAGTTTGAAACACTACACTGCGCTCCAAAACATATTTTTGATATAGTCCCAATGTTATATTAAGTACGTTTAGATACTCAGTTTGTTTTGCTATCACTTTCAACGTCTAAAATGTAAATTTAAGCTGTGGTAATTGATGCTGGTGTTGAAATTAATACTACATAAATTATCTAATATTCTAAGCAACAATAATATTGTATTCAACATTGTTTTTTTACCCAAATAAATTTAAAAAAAAATCATAGATGTTGGAGTTGTGACCGCTAGACTTAAGTGGAACTGGGCTGGGCAATGGGCCCAGAGAGGTGGTCGAAGATCACCACTGACTTGGTTCCAAGTGATGGACACCGGAGACGTGGCAGTCCAAAGCGGAGATGGGGGACGATTTGACCACTTTTTGCCGGAGTGGTATGAGGTGGCCGATAATAGAGAAGAGTGTAGCCGCAGAGGGGAGGCCATTGCCCAGCAGTGGGACACAACATAGGCTAACAAAAAAATATTAAACTAGTTGTAGTGTTAATGACGTAACATTATGAATGTTAGAAATATAAAGCACAAGCACTTTAAAAGCCTCTCTTGAAAAATTATGATTTTATTCTTTGACTTTTATACATAAGACCTATCGATTTATAAACGTCAACAATGGTGTTGTAATGTGGGTCTTCTACGACGAAATATCCTCATAATCCTAATGTTAAAATCAGGCTTCCGACCGTCCCACTATTGTTACTTTATTGAATTATTAGACTGAAAGCCATAGGCTTTGATTCTGCTATATTAAAACGTCTACAATCTTATGTTGAAGGTCTGATTTTAACATATTTTTTTCATATTATTCAAAATTTTAAAATGGGAATTAACTCATAACAGACCCGATCTTCGCAAGGTCTGGCAAGAGCTGGATGAAAGTAGCCGCGGATTGTGCTCAGTGGCGTGCACTTGGAGAGGCCTATGTCCAGCTGCGGACGTGTGTATGCTGTGTATATACTGATGATGATGATGATGATGATGATAATGATGATGATGATGATGAAGATAAAGATGATGATGATCCCAATTATTTAACTTTAATTAAAATATAAATAGACTTCTTGGCGGAAAAGTAAAGGGTCATGTCTGCGATTTTGTTTTATTTTTTAAAATTTGTGTTATGTCGAATACTAATGTGAAATAATGTAGGATTATTCACCGTTAAGTGTTCGTGAGTGTGCATGAGTGTTGGCAAATGAAACAAAACAGTGCAACGTCACTTTTCAAATTCTCTCAGGAAGTCCGCCCGAGGACTTAGTAAAGCCCCTTTACTGAGATACTCGAGGGGTTGGGGGGTATATTATTTCTTACTTCTCATTTCTATTATCTTTTGTTTATTTATGTATTACATTGTAAGAAAAATTACTTTGACACTGGCTAAATGTGCTAATCGCATGAAGCCATCAAATAAAGGAAAAAGAAATATACCTAAGTAAAACGGAATACTCATAGTTAAAAGTTTAAAAGTGTATTCAATTTTCTATATTTAATGATAAAAAAGGCAACGACAACACTGAGACATTATTAAATTTAAGCAGCAGATTTGAGGCCCTTATCTGACGCCACGAATATTTGAAACTTTTGGTAGCAACAGCTGAAAACTAGTTACTAAGTAGTTGCGTAGCTGTTACTCGGCCAACAGCAAAAGTACTGAACCGATTTTAATTGTACCAACTTCGGAGAAAGCCAGATTACAACTTCAGGCTACTTCGAAGCTCGGCTGCCTTTATTAGCTTAGTATTTTACTTTATTGTTAGCGCTGTGTTTATCTGTGAACACGGTATTTATGGGCGATTTAATAATCGTCTTAAGAGGATTTGTGCAGGAATAAGGTTTTATCTCGCCAAACAAAAGCATTAACACCTCGCCGCCTCCTTGGAAGTTGAGCAGTTGCCGAATGACAGCGTCGTTAATTTTTGATCCTCATACTCGCGCTACACAATAAAAAAGTATTTACTCATGTTTAGTTACCTTTTTGATGAGCGTTTTGTTACACGCGTTCATTCATATTTTTTATGTAGAGTTTTAAAATAAGAACGTAAATAAAATAGTATTTATACTTACAGTCAAAGAATATTTAGATGATAAAACAGCCTGGCTATAATAAAAAACGCATGCTTTACTACTTTTTATAATAAAAAATTATACTGATATAATAGCCTTAATAAACAGTGTCTTACAGATAACAAATAGCGTTGCATTGAACATTGCAATTAGTTTTGATTTAGAATAGCTTGGGTGTGTCATGCTCTCTTTATTGTTTCTCTCGGTCACTAGAAGTTTGTGCTCTTCTTTCTGCGTGAGTGTCCAAGCTTCGCAGCCGTACATCAAGATCGGACGAATAATCGTCTTATACTCGTACTCGTATTGATCTTGGTCGCTCTGCTCAAAAGTTTGGACACTAGTGACCTTGTGAAGAGCAGCGCTACATACCTCAAGGCGTTCCATACTCGGATGTCTATCTTCTGCTTTTTTGTATGTGTATCTGTTTTATTTATTAAGTCTGAAGTAATTATATAAGTAACAATCTTATTAGCGAACTTTCTAATGAAGATGTAGGAAAAGTTTTGTTCTTAAAAGATTTATCTAAAATGTTTTCCGTGTATTACGAAATCGCTACTCTCTGTTTCTCGGAAACCGAGCTGTAGGTAAGTACAGTCAAACCCTTTGATATCGATACATTTTAGATCTACATAATTATACATCAATTTTATGTACGAGTATCAATTTAATTTAGTTATCCCTTTGTATACCTATATCATCATCATCATCACCAACATCTCAGCCAAAAGACGTCCACTGCTGGACAAAAGCCTTCTCCAAGGATCCCCACAACGACCGGTTTTGTTTTTCTCGCATCCAGCGACTTCCCGCGACTTCACCAGAACTATATAATATATCAAAACTATTCTATGCAGCTATTCAATTTGAAATGTTTATGTACAGCAATGCGGGTACTGTCTTAATTCACCTTGGCGTACATTTATATGTGTACAAATCTCGCGACAATAACACCTAGGTAATAAAAATTATAATAAGATTATTTTTAATATGTAGAATTTTTTAAATGATGACTCTAATCTTTTAGTAAAAATGTTCAATTAAAGTGGTTATTATTAATTGACATTATTTAGGTGTGTGTTTAAGTAAATAGACCTCATACTTGCACTAATATTAGCTTGTCATAAAAAATTTGTTAAGTGCGAGTCGGACTCGCGCACGAAGAGTTCCGTACCATTATCTATAAAAATATTTCAAGTTTCTAACTGTTATCGTTATTAAGACCGAGACAAAATAGAAAAAAAAACATATTTGTTGTATGGGAGCCCCCCGTAAATATTTTTTTTTATTTAATTATTTATTTTTAAAGTGAATAATATAACTAAATATTCTGTGAATATTTCAAGCGTCTATCTTTTGCCGTTATCAATATCGAGCAAAAACGAGAGCAAAAAAAATAACGTTTGTTGTATGGGAGCCCCCTTAAATATTTATTTTATTCTGGTTTTAGTATTTGTTGTTATAGCGACAACAGAAATACATCATCTGTGAAAATTTCAACTGTCTAACTATCACGGTTCATGAGATACAGCCTGGTGACAGACGGACAGACAGACAGACAGACGGACGGACGGCGGAGTCTTAGCAATAGGGTCCCGTTTTACCCTTTGGGTACGGAACCCTAAAAACACCTTTTTGAGTTTTATATTTATTTATATTTAGTATCCGCATTGCTAAATACATATATCGTGGCGTCGTATAATGAATGCATTTATTGATTTATTGAATTTTTGGTAGCTTTAAAACGTATCCAAATAAAAGCACCCGACTGTCCCAACATTTCGTTCGCGAACTTCGAACATATTTGGAGTTTTATCAGCGGAGTATTTTGAAGCAAATCACTTGTTTTAAAGACAAACAAACGAAACTTTAAATTGAAACTCGATGAATCGGAACCTAATTGGGAGATACTTCAATTGATTGGCTTTGTAACGAACGAGATGTTTCCTTGGTGCGGCGCTCTCTTACACTGTAGCAGCTTTAGTTCAAGCTTACAAGAGATTAGTGTTGTGGTCGGCTAGTGAAGAACAATAGTTTCAGAAAAGCCATTGTATTTATTTTTTATTAGTTTTGCTATTAGGCATCTTATCTTAGTGGGGCCTGCTGATGTTTCCCTCTTGCAGTAACACTTCGACCCATCGGGATCTTTTGTGCAACCCCATCTTTTTACTCTTCTTCCTCTGTAAAGATAGATGCCATAAGTTTGGCAACGTCTTTAAGAGCGAAGAGCCTGAAGTCCTCCGGTTTCGGATAGGCCGACCCTAGGAGTCCCATTCTTTTCCTAGCTAGAGTCGCAGTCACACAGTAGGTGCTGCATTGACTCCGTTTCCTCTCCACATGTCCTACATACACTATTGCTATTTATTAATATTGCTAGCTATTTGTTATTAGGGATAACAACAGCTAACAATATTTAAAATGTTACAAGACATTACACTTCTGAAGCTAAGTACATATATCCACGCTAAATAGCTAAAAAGAGAAAGTAAAGTATACATTTTAAAATATTTTAACAAGTCTTATAGATACTTATACTCGTAGACAGATTAAACGTTGACTTATACTCCTATTAGAAGTAAATAAACAAATTAACGGCATTATGTTATATATAATTTACGCAAATTTTGTTGCGAACAAATCTCAAATTATGCTCGTGGATTTTTTCAACACTGTCTTTTTTCAAATTAACGACAGTTACCAATTTGTTGCGTTGCTCAATATAAAATAAGAAGCTACAAAATATTAGTATTCCAATTCCATCTAGTATTAAGTTACATTTGAACCACCATTTATTTATATTTATTTCTGATCTTTTCAGATAAGTATACAATGTCTACAGCGTCGCATCCAAGTGTTCAGTGAATGGATATTAAAATCACTTTTACTACTGTTTGTTTTAAAATGATTTGGAAACATAGCTTCATATGATATCTAGCAGTTACAAGTTTAAGTTCAAAGTGGGTGTTTAGACGATAGATGCGAAGGCGGGACGCGTAGTGCGTAGGTTCCGGAATGTTCGAGCGCGTACTGTGCAGTGCTGTGCAGTGCAGAGAGTGCTGAGTGTCGTGTCAGTGGTATGAGGACGCTGGAGGCGTGACAGCCTCACGGTAAAGGGGCGGATGCGACGCGGCAGCGTGTACAGCGTTAGCGAAGGCGTGGAGCGGTGCGCGTGCGCAAGGTAATGTTAAAAGTTTTTTTTTAATATACACCGTTAATTTTTGTAGTTGTTTTGCCTTAAGTAGGTGATATTACTGATGTATGGAACAGCTAATGTTTTGTTTTTTTAAGATTTCTGAGTTGGGCCAACTGGTACACAATGTGGTTCCTGTTCACGTTGTTTAAATGACATGTTGAATAAAGTGCGATTATTTTTAGTACAAGTTACGCCTGAATTAATTTAAAAAATATTTACACTTTAGTTTTCAATCACAAGATGTCCTCACCAAGTTAGTTAAAAAAATATATAGAAAGCAAGCATGAGGAGCTCGATGGCGCAGTGGTTAACGCGCCCGGTCTGCGAGTGCTGAGGTTAAGCAACTTTCGCAAAAAAGCCGGTCATCGGATGGGTGACCAAAAACTTATCATCTCGAACTCCTCCGTGCTTCGGAAGGCACGTTAAGCCGTTGGTCCCGGCTGCATTAGCAGTCGTTAACAACCACCAATCCGCACTGGGCCCGCGTGGTGGTTCATGGCCCGTTCTCCCTATCCATCCATAGGGAAGGCTCGTGCCCCAGCAGTGGGGACATAAATGAGCTGATGATGATGATGATGATGAAGCTGTTTAAACTACTCTGGGACTATTAAGTGGGCTTGGTTTTAACATAAGGACTTGGAAAACATCATGAGGAGCCAGCACACAATTGTAGACGTTGAAAAATATGGGATTTAATAATGTGTATGCTGCGGTAACAGGCAGGTGGTAAAAGGTATAGATTCGTAAAATTCGTTTCATTTCAATTTAAACGCTAACTTGCCTGGTAACAACAAATATTGTACGTATTTTAATGTAATGTAAGTATTTTATTATAATTTTTAATGTAATTTTTAATGTAATCAAATAATTATTATACAAGATCTGCTGCATGCCACCTTCTTAATTTTTACACACCTTCAATGGTAGAACATGTTGAGTCACACCCCCATTTTGTCACCCTAATTGTACACATGTTTATGTAAATAAATGTTTATTTTATTTTATTTTATTTTATCGACATAGCTCGTAGGCACAGCAACGAGTGTTTACTTTACGTGCGCGCAATATATGCAAACTACACAATTTTGGTTTTTTTTTTAATTTATGTCTTTTTAGTTAGACAAATTTCATGATATACCTTTTTGAAATTTGATACCTATAATGTAGTATTAGAAAAAAAATGTTTTTCACCAAGTTCAATGGCGTCACACAGCCGCCATGTTTTTTTTAACGTCACCTATCTAAAAACACTTGGGCAGGTAAGACGAATCTAACGATACCTCAATTATGTAAATCCGTTCAGCGGTTCTGGAGATATGAGGTAATAAAGAATATTACATACATGATAGGCGCGAAAAAAAATTCCCTTCCTTTGCAGTCGGGTAAATAGACGATTACTTAAAGATACTTTGATTAACTTTGTTCCTTAAATTATAGAGCCAACGACCGATTGTAAAGATCTCGCTAGATAGAGACTTAGTTTATCATTGAGAACAAATATTTATTAACCATATTTTATCCCTTTGGTAACACGGCATTGAAAGTTTGCGAACCAAACGCGCTAATATAATAAAAAAGGGCGCGATAAACAAAAATACCTACTCGTTGCACCAATATCGAAAACCCACCTCAACAAATAACTAGGTATATCCGTATCGAAAAGGTTAATCTTAGACATTTTCCTTCTTTGCGTTTTTATCACGTACCAACATTATTTCCGAATTCTTCCTGCCAGTATGCGCTACCAAATGTCTCTTACAAGTAATAATGGCATAAACCCTCTTTATCTTTTTAATTTATTAACACTTGCTGTTGGCTGTCCTGTTTAATTGCTACCCAGTGATTGGGAGAACTCTAATTATCCGGCTTCTAAAGGCTCCGCCACACAATGCGGTTGTGTGACTTGGGATTATATGGACTATTACGTCACACGTCAGACCGCAGCCAAATAAGACTACCCTTTAGTGTTGTGTTTGTGTGGCAAGACTGCCGGAGTGATACATTTGGCTCAAAACCGCGTCGTTCCGAGTCTGTTTAACGGATTTCAGAGACACCTTTATACTGTAAAAAAAGAATATTACACTCATATATACCTATTTACATACTGATCAATAATATTAAAGTAGCATTTCCGCACTTACACTGTCTACTTCTTTGTTTTTAATTAATTAACACTTACTGTTGGCTGTCTCTACCCAGTGATTGGGACAACTCTAATTATACGGCTTCCAAAGGCTCCGCCACACAATGCGGTTGTGTGACTTGGGATTATATGGACTACTACGTCACATGTCGGACCGCAGCCAAATAAGACTACCGTCTGTTTGTGCCGGAGGAAATGGATATTAGAATTCGATGGTGCTGCGGTTAACGCGCCTGGTCTGCGGCAACCTTCACAAAGGCCGGTCATCGAAACGGTGACCGAAATTACAATTATCTTGAGCTCGTCCGTGCTTCCAAAGCACGGATGGGACTAATGGCTCTCCATTGGTCCCGATAGCCACCAACCACAATCCCCTTCGCCCGCGATGTGGCTTATGGCCTGTTCTCCCTATCCAATCCATATAGGGAAGGCGCATGCCCCAGCAGTACAGACATAAAATGAACTGGTGATGATGAAAAATAAAAGAAAGAAAACCCCATGGTTACCCGCTGCTCTAACTTCCCAAAGAAAGCATAAAGCATGGACACCGTGAGCTGCTAAAACACAAGAGCATCAATTAATTAGGTGAACGGTCTAATTTGTTGACACGCCTAAGGACGTTTTCGCGCTCGCACTTATTCCCTTATGGGACCGCCTTTAAACTTCGTTGTTAATAACGTATGATGTCAATTTTCAAGCGAGCCTTAGAACTCACAATTAAACTTTTTTTATTTTTAGAATATAGAGATTTAGAATACACGTGGTTACGAGTATTTGTTTCAATAACTTCAATTCATTTTCACGCACTGTTCAGTTCACTCATCATTCACCGACGCTACCGACGCATACTCTATGATAGAATAAACATCGCGAAGGGACAAACATAGGCGTCTTTACATTAAATAGTCAATAGCTTGAGAGAACGCTTCGATGGCTGAATGGCTAAGCGCTCAGCCCGATAACCACAAATCTAACCCGCATTTGGCAACCGTGGTGATTGAGCCACTCTACCAATCCATTGTAGCGATTCTAGATTTCAAATGAAGGCCTATTGTTCAGTAGTGGGACCGTATAGGCTATTTATATTACTTTTAACCTTAAAGATTTTATAGGTCTCAATGCAAAAGAGCATATTCTAAGCATTTTTATCGCAGAAGACTACGGTAAAACGAGACTGCTTTTGAATAAAATCGATCAAAGCTCCTGTTTATTTTATTTTCTTTGTTCTTTAAAGTTGCCTTTACATGTAGTTCTACGGTACACTAGAGATGCCTAGAACGCTAAGGAGTCCCATTTTAGCAGCTACTTAGGATCTATAACTGCGACCAATGTTACACATGATTCCAAAGTAACCCCATTCTACGGTACCTAGTGTGCACTAGCCTTTAATTGGTCGCATAAATTCCATCTCCATCGTAGCGCCGGCACAGCGATTAGGAATTCATTAAAGCAAGAGTGGTTTTTCAATGGCGCCCTCGCGTCGAAGCCTGGAATTGCATCGCCAAGGAGATCGAGACGCAACCGTGAATGGAACTTTCCATTTATAAAAGGAAGTGGGCGTCTTTAATAATCATAGTCGAAGGAAAAGTAGCAATTTCTAACTGAAATAAAATATACTGCAATAGGTAATAGGAAGGGAACGTTTATTTTTTGCATTATGAGTAGGTTTTCACAGAGACGTTTTATTTATTTTTAGCTTTTTCCAATAATTTCGCAAGGGGGTGCAGCGCGGACGCAAAACTGCGAGTTTCAAGTTTCTTTATGATTGCGAGCGAGCGGCGCGTGGCAGTGGTGTGACAACGGCGCACGACTACGAATACGCACGCACACTAATATCTGTACAGAGTAGGCTGGTGATTTAATAAGAGCAATGTTTACTTTCGTAAAATCATAGGCGTTTGGCTAAAAAATAAGAAAAGTCTTAATATTTTCATATTCATATTTTTTAATTGAAAAATAAGACAACAGTGGCCTGCGGAATATCAATACAAACATTTTGATTTCGGATCATTGTTTCATTTGTGCTATATTTACAAAGTTTCTGAAGAAATAATTTTTTAGATATCATTACTTTACGTATTGCTTATGCAGCTTCTGGGTATTTGTTTCAAATTCCAAGACAACCATGGTCTTGTGAAAGGATCAAGCTAACCTACACTAGTCCTCTTAATGTATATAACCTATTCAACGCCTAGCACCAGTGACTTAAAAACACGTAAATTTTCGAAATTCCGCACGGCACCCCCTTAAGGCAAATTTAACCGTAACTGCCAATCGCATTACAATTTTATTAACATAAAGTTCCTTGTTAACCAAGTTTTATTAGTCATTCGTTGTGTTAATGGTTTTAAAGTGATTATGTTTGTTTTTATTACCATTGAGCGAGAATGTCGAATATGTCGATTTGCTAATTATTTTCGTTTAATTATAATTGCACCGGACGGATTATATTATTTACACAAGTTTGTCATTAATTTAAATAATATATAAGATTTCTTAGCTATGCCTACCAACGTTAAGTTTATTGTTACAAATAGTACCTATAAGAAGATGTCTTACTTTTTTCAAGACCTATAATTGATAGATATAGCAAGTAATTTATTGATATGAAACGGCTCTTACGAATTTACTCTTGTTTAATTTTCTTTATCCTGACTTTTGAAAACAAAAGGTAATGTAAATAAATTTGGGTGCTGGGTGGTTTATGCTCCAATCTCAATGTATAGGAAGTTCTGAGCCCAGAAGTGAGATGTTGGAAGCCTGATAAATATCATCATGACAAAATTGTCATCATTATCATCATCATCTTCATCCCGTATCATTGTCAGGAGACAAAGGCTTCTCCAAGTGCAAGCATCAGAGCTGATGATTAATGATGAAAATTTTGCTCTTTTTTTACCCTACTTTTTCCCACTAGGAAAAGGTCTCCCCAAATCTTTCCATACGTATTGTACTTTGATACGTTTGATACGTTTGCTACTTTTCGAAATATTTATGCTCCTTAAGGGAAATGCTATCATGCAACACATCGGTAAAAACTCGCCGAAAAAATCACATCTCCCGATAAGGCAACAATTTATTGCCTAAGCAGGAAACAAGGATGGTCACGGGAACTGTTCCGTATGTCCATCGTACTTAATCGCCGTTACTCACTGTTGCGTGCGATTCCTTTTCCTTCTGTGGACAAAACAAGATTAATGGATCGGTGCCTTACGGCGAGCGGTAATGTATGCCGCCAGAATACGTTACTGTGAATGGGAGAGTGTTGATTTACAGACTAAGGGTAAGGAAACAGTTATAATATATAGCAACCACGGTGTAACACCTTCTCTACTACTCGGTTCTGTGACATTGACTGTCTATTCAAATTAATTAATTCAAATGGGTTTCACTTTCATGAAGCTGTAGATATAACTGGAAAGGCCTGTTAGTTGGAGCAAGCAAGTATTATAGCTATCTCACTCTTCTGGTGAAGGACCTATCTTTCTATAGTATGTTCTATGCCAAACGTTCGGTTCCTGCAAAGGTCAGTTTGTAAGGCTCTTTTTTCCCTTGACATCCATAAGTCGAGTGGGCCTGATGCAGTCCCGCCCATTGTGCTTCGTACGTGTGCTCCTGAGTTGGCGCCGGTTCTAGCGCGCCTCTTCGGGCACTCTTTAACTACTGGCGTTGTCCCGAGTTCTTGGAAGACAGCCCTTGTCCACCCGATTCCCAAATCGCTTGCAGCGTAAAATTACAAATTATTAAAAAATTCAACGGGTTTTCTGGTTTCTTCGGTAGTTTAGCGGTCAGAGCATTAGACCGGTTATCCTAAGGTCGAATCCCATTCGAGCTTCCTGAGACTGACAGATTTTTTTTTCTAGTAAAATTTTATTATTTAATTAATAAAAATAATAATACGTGTTTGTGTTCTATGCGTAGGTAGCGCGGGCGCGGGTGCGGGTGCGGGTGGCATGGCCGGCTGATGGAGCCGGGCTGGTGGTCGCCGTCGTCGGCGTCGCCGCCGCCGCCTCCCCGCGCCCCGACGCCCCGCTGCCGCTGCCGGCACCCGCTCTCCACCAGCTACAACTGCCTGCCACACTATGGTGAGCTGCGGTTCTACTTAAGGGCCCTTTAAATATAGACGTTTGGTTTCGGAACTGCTTACACGAAGCCGCATATGGAACGCATTGCAACCGTGTAGCAGGGTGCAAGTGCGAGAGTGGCATGGCCGACTTAAGGAGCGAGGCTGGTGGTCATCGGCGCCACCGCTCCGCTACCCTGCCGGCACCGCTCACCACCAGCTACAATTGCCTGCCACACAGTGGTGAGCTGCGATATTACTCAAAGGATCTTTAAGTTAAGACGTTTGGTGTCGGAATGCTGCCGTGTGCTCCCATATTAAACGCAGCTGAAAGACACAGTGCAACTGTGCACAGTGTGGGTGGCATGGCCGGCTTATGGAGCCGGGCTGGTGGTCACTGTCGTCGGCGTCGCCGCCGTTGCCGCTGCTGGCACCCGCTGTCCACCAGCTACAACTGCCTGCCGCACTATTGTGAGCTGCTATACTACTTACTTAGGAGCTCTTTCAATTTAGACATTTGAAGGAGCGAGGCTGGTAGTCACTGACGCTCCCGGCACCCGCTCTCCACCAGCAACAACTGCCTGCCGCACTATGGCCAGCTGCGATACTTCTTAAGAACTCTTTCAATTTAGACGTTTGGTGTCGGTCTGCTGCTGTGCATTCCCATATTAAACGCAACCGAAAGACGCAGTGCAACTGTGTGCCAGGATGCGTGTGTGGGTGGCATGGCTGGCTGAAGGAGCGGGCCTGGTGGTCACCGACGTCCCGCGCCCCGCCGCCTCGCTGCCGCTGCCGGCACCCGCTCTCTACCAGCTACAACTACCTGCCGCACTATGGTGAGCCCCGCCCCGCCCGATCCTCTAAATGCCGCAACACATTTACAAAATACACTAAACATGCACATTAGTTTAGGTCCAAAACACCGTACTCGTAGAACAAGGGTACAATGAGCCGGTACACACGCGCATGTACCTGGTAGAGCGCCATGCCATGGGTGCTGATCCCCACCCCCACGATCCGGTCAACCCAAGCCGAGGTCTTAGCCTTTAGAGGCGCCCTCAGTTTGTTCCACTCCCGATCTAATCCGAATTCCTCGGAGAATCTAGTAGGGCACGGGGACACGCATTAGTGCGTGATGCCGTTCCCTCTAGAAGAGATCTGACGGTGCTTCTTTTCACACGGCTTGAGAAACCCTTTAAGTTTCTGGCTATTCCCTAAAAAGCCAGGTGAAGCAGAAAAAAGCTTCGAGGAAATCAGGAAACTCTCTCAAAAAAAACTATGATGAGCTGCGATACTACTTAAAGGCTCTTCCTATTTAAATGTTTAGTGTTGGAATGCTGCCGTGCGTTCCCATCCTGCTGCACTATGGTGAGTTACTACTTGAATCTTGACTCCGCAGCCGCATATTGAGCGTTTTTCCTTTCTTTCTTTCTTTCATTCTCTCTTGTAATTCAAAGAAGGAAAAAATATTTCTTATAAAATTACATTGCGAATCGCTTTGACAGCACTACAATAAGTCCAGTGTTTAACGAGAGTATATTTGCATTACTAAAATGTTCTTAACACAATATTGTCCAGTATCTATGTAAAACACGTCACTCGTCACCCACATGAGTGACAATGTCACTTCCGTGGAACATTTGGATAGACAATAACAACTCAATGTGAGGTTAATGGGAATCCAAATGAGACTGACTTCAGCCCACTACACTCCACATGCGATATGCGAGCTTGTTTGAAATGACAATCAAGATTTGATCTGATTACGAGCGCGTCCGCTGATGCGCGAAGCTTCCGCCACCGAAATGATTATTTTTCAAAGTGGGTTTTGTGTTATTAATAAATTAAAGATACGTTTTGGAATCTGCTCACAATGTTTTGATGATCAGTAATAAATTCATGAAAAGAAATTAAATTGAGAAAAAACCGTACTTGTATATCCTAAATATTTTTTTTGTAATACAATTTACCATTTCATGGTGACGCCCACTGCTGCTGGTCTCAAGCCTTCCCACACATCGTAAACATCTTAACTTCATATAGATATAGATCTTGCATAACGTTTAATTTTAACACTACTTAGCTAAATGCATTTAAATAAGTTTTTAAATGTTTTTATTTTAAACTAGCTGTGTCCCGCTGTTTTACCCGCGTTAAAAAATATTTCCCGTTAATGCAACATTTTTATTGCTGCTCCACTCCTATTAGTCATGATGTAATATAGCCTATAACCTTCCTCAATATATGGACTATTCAACACAAAAATATTATTTTAGATTAGCGCGTTCAACCAAACAAACAAACTCTTCAGCTTTATAATGTTAGTATTGATACAATTAAGGTTGACTTGCACTCGTCTGTGTCTAGGCTTGTTTAACTAATCACCATTAACGCTTCGGTAATGTAGATTTTGCGTTTCGTTTTACGGTTTTACATGTTTAAATTTACAAACAAAATTGGGGTACACGGCCGTAAAAATCGTGAAAAGGAAATGTATTTCTGCTATCAAACAAATAACATTTGTGATTTTTCAATAACTAAGCTAACCTAACTTTGTTTTAAAAATGAATAATTTTAAAATTTAAATTAAGTAAGTAGGTACGTACCCATTTATAACTACATATTTGCAGTAGTATTATATTTGCATACCTGTCATCTTTAGACAAACGTGATTCTATTTGTTGCAATAACATCAAAGTAGCAGCTTTACTAAGACGAAATCTTCTCACAAATTTGTCTTCTGAAAGACTTTCAAACAAGTATGTTCTTGGAAAAAGTTGTCTCTTCTGTATAGGTCTATTAAGGTATTTCAAAATCTGAATCACTAGAAATCTCCTCATATTTTAAAAAGAGTGAACGGTCATAAATGCTTTTTACACACAACAAACACAATAACGTGACGTCACGTGACGTCACGGATACAGCTATCCTATAACTTCAAAGCCATTTAAAGCTCTAAATACCGATTTTAATGAAACTTTCTATGCTTGAGGTAAATGCTCTCTGCATTGCTGTTAAAAGTTAATAATAAGAAACGCATAAACTAAGATTACCTATTGTTTTCTAAAGTTTACGCGAACACTACACATTTAAATGACTGATTAAATGAATGAATGAACTAAGATTACCTATTATGTAGAAAAGTTAAATAAAAAGCCTACTGTCCTACTGAATAACCCGAAACACGCATTGCCCTTCGTTAATCGAACCTTGGACCTCCGCATATAGGGCCGAGCACTATGCCACTCGTCCACTGAGGCTTTGTTCATTATTACAATCTGGGAAAACTTCAGTATTTCCGGTGTAGTCATAAACTCATGATTTTTACAGTTGCCCGCACAAAGAGGGCTCTAACTGCTATAGTGAGGGATGAGCACTCATGAGGCCGGCAGTAACGCAACCCTTACATTAAAACCACCCTTGTTTTTGCCGGCCTAGATTTATGATGCAGCTAATGTTGAGAAGTCATGAATCACGATGTAGAAAGCAGATTATATGCTCTGCGCTATTAACATGTAAAAAAAACTGTTCTCTTTAAAAGAACAAAGAACATTTCAGATCGGTTTCCTTTCTGAAGTGTCTATATGTTTATTTAATGAATGAACTTGTAACTTGCGGTTGATCCCTGACGCATTTAAAGTTCAAAGTCCGTAGGTGTAATAAACAAAGAAAAATATTGAGTTTTTAAAATCAATTTAACATAGTTTCATATTTATGTAAATGCAATTTTTTTATTTTATTATTGACCTGTATTCAATGGTACAAGAACTGCTTTTAATGATGAATATCCTGGCTTTAGTCAAAACAACAGACTGAACTTGAGAGAGAATGAACTTTCTAGGTTAAAGGAATATCTATTTTACCTTTGGTTTGCCCTCACCCTCGGCCTTGTTTAGATGTATTCAAATGTAATGATGTAGCCTATAATGAATAAAAATAGTGAATTTATTTCTAAATTTTAACTCGTGTTTATTTACATATTATATTATGAGATCGGACCATTGCATATGTATTGTTTTTATACTCGTAGTGTCTTACAAATAAACAAACAATACATATTCCGTGTTTTGTTTTTTTTACTCTAATTTGAAATGACGTTTACATGACAGGAACAAAACATGGAATAAATATTTGAAGCTTATTCTTTGTTTATTTGTAAGGCACGTATAAGGTATAACAAATAAACAAACCTAAATGTTACTATACACTTCAAGTCTACCAATTCAATAAAGAATAATGTCTCAATAATTTGTTGCTGTCCTGATTTTGCCATGAACACTATGGGAAATTGTAAAAATCAAACCACCTACACACTATTATGGACGTCTTAAAACAGCAGTATTGAGGCCTAACACCTCCAATAAAGCAAGCTCCAACACATTTGATGCGGAACCAAGTTTCGCCTCACCGCGGATTGGTGTCGTATTGTTTTACATGGAATAGATTAGTGGAGCTTCACCCTGGCTGGGGTAGCGTTTGCGTTTAATTATGAACACCCTGTTAGCTGCTCCTTTGTTGGTTAGCTGTTCAATTGTTTTACTGACTTCCATCTTGTTTTATTCGACATGGCGTGTAAAATTTGGTAAATTTGTGACGAATGATATTTTAAGGCTGCCATTAGAATGCAAGGAAGTTAGATTATATACCTAAGTTTATTTTATTTACAGTACCTAAAAAGTTGGGTACTTAAAGAGATAGTAACACTAGTATGATTATGTCAAGAAAGTTTGGTTTCCATACTTAATAATAACTTATTGCCAAAATCTTTCCATATCCCCTGAGCGTAGCATAAAACTTTAAAAGGTTGGTGTTTATAAATAGAAATAGAAGCTAGCAAGTTTAGATTATATACCTACATCTATGTATGTTTTTATAATACCTATATGAAAGGTCGGGTACGAAAAAGGTAAAATATGTGAAAAGGCAATTTGTTTCCATACTTCCATATCCCTTAAGCATAGCAGTGAAACTTTTAAATGTTGATGTTTAAAATGAGTTATATTTGTTCATAGACGGTTGGCCCGACGGCGAGGAGGAGTCGACGGGCGGTGCACTGCGCGAGCGCGAGCTGCGCTCTCTGCACCGCACCGTGCCCGCGCTGCGCCGCCGCGAACTCGACACGCGAGCAATTAAGCACCACTTCTACCCGGAGGGGGGGTGGGGGTAAGTCGCTCTTCTCTTCTACTAGCTTAGATAAGCCAGATGCGCTTACTGCATCGCACTGTGCCCATGTTGCGCGCGCCACTGCGAGCGGGGCATGCGCTCCTACAAGCACTACTTGTATCAGGAGGGCTGGGAGTGAGACGCTCTTCTACTTGCTTAGATAGACCAGATTTCCCTTCTCCAGA
Source organism: Eudonia mercurella (assembly GCA_963082485.1). NCBI lineage: Eukaryota > Metazoa > Arthropoda > Insecta > Lepidoptera > Crambidae > Eudonia > Eudonia mercurella. Next base: position 13,104,702 of record OY720038.1, read on the forward strand.
ATGTGTCCGCGCTGCGCTGCTGCACGCGCTACCGCGCTAGCCATTAAGCTCTATTTCTATAGGGGGTGAGGGTGAGTCACTCTTCTTCTTGCTTACGTGAGCACCAGCTGCACTCTTTACACCATACCGCGGCCGAGCTGCGCCATCGTGAGCTCGACACGCGCGCTATCAAACTTCACTTCTATCCGATGGGAGGGTGGGAGTGAGTCGCTCTTCTACTCACTTGCATGAGAGCGAGTTCCCTGCATAATTCCGTGCCGTGCTACGCCGCCGCGAGCTTCGACATACAGGCGGTTTGAAAACAGTATAACATTCTGAAAGACGGTGACTTAGCCAGCGCTACGAGCTCCGTAGCTTGAGCTACGATTAGTCCCTACGACACGGTACAACGGCTCTACACGCAAGCTGTAGCTTACGAGTAAATCTTATACTTCGTTGTAGCAAAGTACATTTGCTGAATACGCATAGGATTTGTTGAACAAAATTTGCGTAAAATCATATAACCTCAAATATAACATAAATTAATATACAAACATACCCAGTTACGAGTATATCATAAAACTTTTAATAAATAAAATTAAGAGAAAATAGGTTATATTCACGTTTAGTTCCCTTTCAGTATGATGACATGTGCTTTAAACTTATAAACAAGCAATCATGCAAAACAGAGAAAAAATTTCGGATAGTTATTCCGTGTTTTGTTCCCGTCACGTAAACTTAATTTCGAATTTGAGTAACAAAACACGGAATAACTATTCAAAGCTTATTCTCTGTTTATTTGTAAGGCTCACTGTGTATAGTACTTGTAATAACTCAAATCGATTCAGCCAGATGTTAGCATTTTGCATATATTCGGAGCAAACTACAAAGCCCCTAGAGAAACCTGCAGTCAGCTTGCTGCTCCCGCTTCACAGCGAAAAGCTAACGAATAAATACTGGTGGAGTTTAGCACTCCTTCAACGCTTAGTCAACATTCGGCGCTACAAGCTTAAGTACTTACACAGTAGGTTTCTAGTGTACCCGGAATTATGCTTATGAAAATTTGCTCTACAATCAAATATTACATTGGCTCGGGATATGGATATGGAGGGTAGACTGACATCTCGAAACGTAAACATTAACTCTGCGTAAATTTTAGCAAAAAAATAGAAATTGGCAATTTAAAGTAACAAAAAGTACGTATTTATAAAAAGTGTAACACAATAAACACCAGTGATTGTTATCTAAAGTACTACAACACAAAAAAATACGTTATATGGTGCATTATAAGGAAAACTAAAAACTTTGATATATCATCAAATATAAGTGTTTCAAAGTGATAAAATACTACATACACATAACTCCTAAAAAACAATAAAGACAAAACAGTGTACAGCCAAATTCAATCCAGTGATTTTGTTAATAACCTTAAAACAGAAAATAAAAAGCGATTAAGTGCAGTGTCAATTCAAAACATTGGACCTTGGGACTCGCATCATTAGTGATCAACCGCTTATTGTGCGTACGATACACTATTTTCGCCGCTCACCTCAATCCTCTCGTGGTGCAACGGTGTACCCTATAGATTTAATACCGGCTCGCTTGCGGCCCGGTGTTCAAACCCCAGCGGGATTAATCTTTTTGTGGTCACTAAACATTTTTCTGGATACATTATCATACAAGTTTATAACTCTTTAATCAGCAAGATGAGAAAATGTGCGGGGTGTCATGCTGAAATCTCGGACCGGAGATTTCTTATTTGCCACATTTGCAAAGATGCCTACGACCTCGAATGTGCAAACGTCCCTGAAAAGCGCTTCTACAACACAATGTCACCAGAGCGTAGGAATAAATGGCAGTGTCAATCTTGCCGGTGTAAACTACCAAAAGTTAATAATATGAATACTCCAGTGCGCTCGCCTCACTACTTAGATACTGCTATACATGATGATTTGGACACAATAAATGTAACATTAAGAGGCGATCAGTTCCGCAAAGCCCAAAAAGCACCGAAAGCGAAGATCGTAATATGTCAACCGCAACTAGATATATCTGTTGACGATCAAATGCATAGTGACAAATCAATATTGGGAGACACAATGACTTCTTCAACCAGCCCTTCGCGAGATGACCACAAAGAACCAACAAACCCTATTACTTTGGAAAATATCAGCATACTACTTAGTCAAAAGCTAGATAATAATAAGGATTCAATTATTTCTGAACTAAAAAAGGTTATCCAACATGAAGTAAACAACGCTATCTCAAACCTTAGATTAGAATTTACACAGAAAACTAATACGCTACAGTCTGAACAAAAAGTGTTAGAAGAAAAAATATGTTATATAAACGAGAAAATAGTAGAATTAGAAACTAGCAGTACTAAATTACAGGATGAATTAAAACAAATACAAATACAGAATAACTCATCCACAGCTGAAAACTTTTCACATAACGATAATAGTAAAAAACTAGTATTACACGGACTCGAAGAAATATACGGCGAATCAGAACACGATATTTGCAATCGAGTAACCAACATATTTCATGACATATTACAAGTTAATTTGGTTGGATATATCGAAGATATAAGGCGCATTGGCAGACGTGGATACCGAAGGCCTCTAGTTATAGAACTACTCAGCAAGAAGATGACCAAATATATTCTAAACAACTACAACTACTTTAAAAACACTGGTATATCAATTACAGAGTTTTTAGATCTAGAAAGCTTGAAAAAGAAAAAAGAGCTACGAGTAAAGCTATTGGAAGCACGCAAGAATGGCCACCACGCTGTTATAAAACACGACACTTTGATAATCAATGGCAAGGAATACAATCACACATTACCTAAAGCGCAGGAAGAGATAAACCAATCATTTAACGTCACCTACAACAACAGCAAATTACTAAATTCCACTCACTTCAAGCAACAAATCTTCACTGACCAAAGCAGCCACAATAAAATGAACTCGATGGAAAATGTAGTTGCAAAACGGACATTTCGGAACTTTTAACATTATAGTTCAGAATGTCCAAAGCCTCAAGAATAAAACACATGTCATAGAAAACTTACTTAGTGACAACACCTTTCAAGCTATATGTCTTAGTGAAACCTGGATTACGGATGATCAAAAGAACCTGATACAATTTAATGACTATTTGTTTGCGGCAGGCTTCTATAGACGTGAGCATCGGGGAGGTGGAGTAGCTATACTGCTCAAGGATGACATCAAATTTAATGAACGAAAAGATATCACAACCCTATCCAGGGAATTTGTAGTCGAGTGTTGTGCAATTGAATTAGAACCTAACATACTACTGATTAATATATATAGAGCGGACCGCGAGATTGACATATTCTTTGATTTCATGGGTAATCTTCTAAATAAACTAAAATTTGAAATTCACAAACATATAATCATAACTGGCGATTATAACATTAACATAATGAAGGTCTCAAATGACTCCCTTAAGTTGATAAATATGATGTTGGAACTTAATCTCCATCAAATCATTAATGAACCCACACGAGTAACGCAAACTAGCTCAACGTGTATCGACCTTTTATTTACTAACTCTCATTTGCATACTGTTAGAGTTGATGACCTAGGCATATCTGACCATAAAGGTTTAGTATTTAAATTGCCTCCTAATTCCATTGAACCCCGTGACAAAGTATCAGTAATAATTAAAAGATGTTTTACGGAATCTAACATGTTATCTTTTAAACTCGCGTTAGGAAAATTAAATTGGAATCATTTAATTACACACAATTGTGATGTCAACAAAAATTTTAATACATTTCAACACAAATTAGAAGAACTACTTAATAACTGCATTCCACTTAAAAATATAAAAATTAAAACCAAGAGAAAACCAACATGGATCACTAAAGGCCTCAAAAATTCGTGTATTCATAAAAGATTATTAAAAATAGTAGTTAATAAAACAAGTAATTTCATTCTCCTAAACCATTATAAATTATATACAAAAATGCTAAAAAAATGTGTAAAAACATCAAAAAAGATCAACTATGTAAATAAAATGAAGTCTTCAGATAATAAAACAAAAACAATGTGGTCCATTATAAACCAAGTCACTGGCACAAACTCTAAAAAACGGTTCAATAATATAACCCTTAAAAAAGGAAACATAAAAGTAGATTGCCCCCTTAAAGTCGCAAACCAATTCAATGATTACTTTGAATTCGTTGGTAAATCATCAACGACATCACAATCACAGTCCTGTGATTGCGAAGTACTAGCACCCACCATAAATTCTATGTTTTTGCAGCCGGTCACTGAAAGCGAAATTCGCTCAATCATACAAAAGCTACCTAATAAATACAGTCATGGGTGTGACGGCATACCTCCAGTCCTATTAAAGATCTGTTGCAATGAATTAGTACCTATATTAACTAAACTAGTAAACCAATCTTTCGATGAAGCCACTTTTCCCGATAAACTCAAATTAGGCAAAATTATACCAATTTTCAAAAAGGGTGGAAGCCATGAAGACCCTGGCCACTACCGACCGATAACTCTTCTTCCCACGATATCAAAAGTCTTTGAGAAGCCCATGTCAATTCGCATATGCAACTTTTTAGAGAAGTTCAACATACTCGATGAGAATCAGTATGGATTCCGTAAAAAGCGTTCAACGGCACTTGCAGTATATAAATACGTCCAAGAGATTCTTGACTGCATTAGAGACAAAAAATACGGAGTAGGTTTGCTGTTGGATATGTCTAAAGCCTACGACAAAGTGTCCCATTCAATACTATTGAAAAAACTTCAAGGAGTTGGGATCCGCGGTAACGCCCATCAATGGCTAAAGTCCTATCTCCAAAACAGACAACAATATGTCCAAATAGAAAACCACAATAAAGACACTGGCGAGTTGCTTAGTTTTCGATCCGACGTCGTAACTGTTAGTAATTCTATCCCCCAAGGTAGTATTCTGGGATGTATATTATTTATCATATATATCAATGACTTACCTAGAATCACAGACGAAAAATGTATAATATTTGCAGATGATGTGTCGCTTTTATTTAAGTGCACTAATGATTGTGAATTACTTAATATAAAAAAGTCCTTTATTAAAGTAATCAATTGGCTAGATAAACATAATTTGGTAATAAATAATAAAAAAACAAAGTTAATACAATTTAGACCATATCAGAAACGACCCATAAATTTAAATAGCTTGTCAAAAGACCTTAATATAAAAGAGGTAAGCCATATCGGTCTACTAGGGCTAACGTTAGACTCTCATCTAAATTGGAAAAACCACGTTCAAAAAATTAGATCAAAACTGTCACAATTTTTATATGCCTTGAGTATATTAAAAACTAACACAGACTCAAAGTGCGCGATCTCTGCCTACTACGCGTACGCTAACTCCTGGCTGCGTTACGGAGTCATTCTTTGGGGACAGAGTACCGAAGCTCATGATCTGTTCGTAATGCAAAAAAAATGTATACGAATCATAGTAAACATCCGCCAGCCAAATAGTTGTAGACCTCACTTTATCAAGGAAAAGATTTTAACCCTACCATCTCTGTACATTCTAGAAGTAACACGATTTGTAAGAAAACATTTAAGATTGTTCGAATTTAATAAAAATAGTCGCCGAAGTACTAAATTAGTAATACCAGAGCCTAAATTAGAAATGTTTAAAAGTAGCCCGTATTACCGTTGCATACTAATCTTTAATAAAATACCTGATAGTATAAAGTTCGAGGAAAAAGATATAATGTTTAACAGGAAACTCAAAGACTTGCTTATAAACAAATGTTACTATTCAATCACAGAATTCTTTGCTGATAAAAGCCTTAAATAAATTATTAATTTATAACTATTTAAATGTCAATCTCGTAACTGCCCTTCGATAATAGATATCTACAATACAAAGATTTTAAAAATTATATTAGAATAATAAAATAGTTTTATATAATGAATAATAAATAGTTTTGCCCTCGATCTCAGATAATTGTAATACCTACCTAGATTTAAGTAAATTTTATTCGAATTCTAATTTTGCTATGCCCTTACAGGGCTCATGTAACTTACTAACAATTTATATAAGACCTTAATTTTGTGTACATGACAGCTGAATATAATAATAATAATAATAATAATAATAATAATATATATAATCTGTTTTAGTTAACAAGTGGATTCGTCGTAAGTAGTTTAACCGCGACTGTGGTTAATTAAGCGGTTAGACCTGGTTACAAACTCAAAGGTCTGAGTTCTATTTGGTGTAAGTTGCATGTGTAGACATTTTTGGTTTAAACGGTGGTGGGTAGGGGTGGTTTTAAATCAACATGGCCAGGCCACCATCTTAATTGTCTCTTGCCGTAACAATTATGTTGTAGCTTTATCGTATTCCGTCAGTTGGAGACCGGTAATATATACTAGTATATAAAGGCAGCTATGAGGAGCTCGATGGCGCAGTGGTTAACGCGCCCAGTCTGCGAGTTCTGAGGTTAAGCAACTTTCGCTAAGGCCGGTCATCGGATGGGTGACCAAAAGTTTATCATCTCGAGTTCCTTCCTGCTTCGGAAGGCACGTAAAGCTATTGGTCCCGGCTGCATTAGCAGTCGTTAACAACCACCAATCTGCACTGGGCCCGCGTGGTGGTATGGACCGTTCTCCCTATCCATCCATAGGGAGGCTCGTGCCCAGCAGTGGGGACATAAAAATGAGCTGAACTTTACTTCTTATATGCTTCTATACCCTGAAATTAATTATTAATTAGCCGCCTCTGTGGTCAAATGGTTAAGACCGCCGTTCACAGACCCCGATATTCTGGGTTCGATTCCAAGCGGAGAGTACATTGTTGGTATACTCGGTTTGGTTGGTGGTAGGGCTTGCTTGTCCGCCTGGCTAAGCTAGCTATCTTAGTGCGTAAGTAGTGAAGTGTGCTTTCACCTTCAGCCTTATTATCACTTAGCAACAAGTGAAATTAAGGCCAACTGCTTACCCGAAAGAAATAAATTTAAAAAATCTTTAGATCTAATAGCTTTTTCATCGCAAACGCAAAAAAAAACCTACTTGGCGGTAGAAATTGAAATCTACCTAGTACCTTAATATACAGGTCGACTTTTTTATCACCATCCAAACCTTTTGAGATGACTCCCGTGATACCAACAATATGAATACATTTTGGTCGAATGAATATTGATGTTTTGTATGGAACAGCTGATTTTTTTTTCGAGTTAGGAAGTTGGTCCAATAGTAAAAGTTGTTCGTTTGTATCACGGGAGTCATCTCAGAAGTTTTGGATGGTGATAAAAAAGTCGACCTGTATGTATGTATATCTTAACATTATACGTGAGGTTCGCCATTATTAGATTAGTAGACAGTGCACGCTTACAGGTAATCAAATTAATCTGTACATTGAGCAAGTTGGTAACTTGCTAGCAAATTGATGATAGTGATGAATCGTTTGATCACGTACCGCTTATATTGCGTTAGCACACATAAAGTTATTACTGATTCATATTTGCGACTGTATATAATACGCCACATGCTAGCTACACACATATACACGTATATATTACGCGCACAATAGCTGATAAATGTTCTGACAGATAGGACGTGTGAACAAGGATCTCGAATTTCCCGTGTGGCGTGTGGACGTGACATATGACAGAGATGTATTAAGATGATATATGTTTAACTATGAGTAGTATATAGGAAATGTCAGCCGCAATTATATCGGATCGTGATATGTTTAAATTTGGCCGCAAGGAGATATACAACACATTTCTCTCGATGCGTGGGAAGGATTTATGTTTACCTATATACAAGTACAAAAGGTGGTAAATATCACCTCAGATTCAGCGGCCTCGGGTTCGTATCCCAGCAGAGGGTACATACAACCCCGCTACACACGACTTTAAAGTTTATACTGACATCCTCTACCAACCGTTAAGTCATTAAGTATCAGACAAGTGTCAGACAACCTATTATCCCTATTCACTGGAAATTGCTCACGAGACACTATACTCACAGTATCGGAACGCGTAACGGCTTTATCGTTGTTTTTACAGTTTTTAACAATACTATAATCACTGGATTCCACAATAATAAACTGACACTCACAGATAATAAATATGGTACGAATCTGGTAATAATTACTCTATTGCAAGTGACCATGATAGTTCAAATAATTAGAAATGAAATGAAATGAAATGAAATTATTTATTTTTTACAAGTTAACATACATTTACAGAATCCAATCCTCCATACTAGGCGTAGCCCGTCCTATGGGGGAAGTAGACGATTTGTAACAGTGTGTTGTAGTTTACGGCCAAAGTACAAACAGAAATTACTTATTTAGTAAAATAAAAATAAAAAAGAAAACCAGTAAAATTTAAATAACAGTAATGAAACTACAATTTAAGACAAACAAAACAGAATTACTATAGAATACAGTTAGTTGTGTGTCGTGTGTCGTTTGTATATTTATTTTATGTGTAAAGATGCAATTTCTGCATGTGTGTGGATGTGTGTGTGTGTGTGTGTGTGTGTGTGTGTGTGTATGTGGGTGTGTGTGTGTGTGTGTGTGTGTGTGTGTGTGTGTGTGTGTGTGAGGGGGGGGGGGGGGGTGAGGGTGTGTGCATGTATCAGAAATATAAAGTTAGTTCCCTAGTATCTGGTGATTCTGTGGGTGATGTATGCTCCTAACACTCCTATATTATCTACCGTTCGGTGAGGCACGATTGAACAGCAATTTCTTGCATTCCCCCCAAGCAGCTTCATTCGGCTGCCGACGCTGGGTTCACGTCAGAGTAGTGTTGTAAAAAACTCAAGTCTCTTAGTCTTCATTTCGAGACTTGAGTAAATTTTCAAGACTAGGACTCGTTAGTCACATGAGTCCGAGTCCTTTGAGTCTTCTAAGTCCTTTCGAGTTTTTTAAGTACTTTGAGCTAGACTGAGTCATGAACTTGAGTATGTATTTATAATAGGTAATACTCAACACTGGGTGATTTTATATGTATTTACAAAATAAATCGTACAATAAAAATTTGTAACCTAAAATTGCAATAAACGCAAATAACCTAATCAAAAGTATCCACCTGAAGACTCAGTCTTTGAGTTCTTTTTGGCAGGACTCAAGTATTTTTACAAAAGACTCCAAATTCTGAAGGGCTTGAGCTCTAAGTATAATTTATAAGACTCGAGTCTTCAAAAATAGCTCAAGTTTTATTAAATAAGACTCCACGACTCGAGTTTCTTACAACACTACGTCAGAGTCTAACTGAGGCTATGAGGACTGAAACAAGATTTCCTGCATCAACCCCAGCGAATAGATATTCGTTCGGCTGCCGACGCTGGGTTCTCGTTAGTTATTTCACTGAGCTATGAGATTTGAACCAAGATTCGTCGCATTCAACCCAAGTGTTTATTCGTTCGGCTGCAGATAATGGATTCTACTGTCGTTATTATTTTACATTAGACTACTCACTACTGTCGTTAGTAGACGACTAACCGCTCGGCCACTACCACAGTGCCCTGATTCTCGTAACAAACACCGTAACGATATCGGTTTGGTTGGTGGTAGGACTTGTTTGTCCGCCTGGCTAGCTACCACCATCTTATCTAAATATGTCGCCATAACATCAATGTTTGTAGCATTGTTGTGTTCCGGCAGCTAGAGATAAGATAGGCAGTGCCTCACTAGTTGAGGATCCCGGGTGAAGTGCGCTTCCACCAAATGGCCTTATCATCACTTAACATCAGGTGAGATCAAGGCACTGTGCTTACCGTACCGTAAATATAAAAAATAAAAAAAATCCCATCCGTCAATCGAGCCGATTTTAAACTCGTTCGAACGAAGTTCCAACCAACCGTATTTAGATCTACCGTATACGTTAAATTGGAACTTCGTTCGTAGGAACGAATTTAAAATCAGATGTCAGTATAAAAATAAAGATTTCGCTACGATGCAATGTCGTTACGGTTTTTGTTATGAGAATTGGGTAGGCTGGCATCTTGCGACGCGGCGAGAGCGGATATCTTGTTCATTGCGTTCTTTCTATAACCATTGACTATGACTCTCGTAGTTTATTGTGCAATGAACTAGAAATCAGCGCGCCGCGTCACAAAACGCTCTTGCTCATGGCTAATGTCTGAGACTTGTTTCACACGTACCACAACCACACCACACCGTCGCGACAAAAGGTGGTCAAGCGGTGGTTACGTGTGAATACTGTCGCTGCCGCTTCTTGCAGTTCCGTTGTGTTATCAACAAAATGTTTGCGGTATGGCCGGCCGCTAGTTCGCGGTGTCGCTGGTGGTTGCGTTGTGGTTGCGATTTGGCTGCGATGTAGTCAGTTCAAACACGCGGTCAATAATCACTGTAAAATGTGGCCCGGGTGAATTTAACTATTAATTTCTATACAAATTAACGCCCGTCGACGTGTTGTGCTTGTGCTGTGGTTATGGTACGAAACAAGCCAAACGAAATGCTTTAATCACTATTTCTCGCATTCAACCTAAGGCGCAGGCCACACATAAAGGGCGTCGGGCGTTCATCCATTCAAATTTCATACTAAGTGCATGGAAATAAAGCGCAATTTAAGAGTCGCGGGCGCCGAAATGTCGCGTCATAACCACGTCAGAGCCACGACATACCGTGTGTCTTAAATTGAGCTTTGTTTCCATGCTTTTAGTATGAAATTTGAATGGAATAGGAAGCCGGCCCGTGCCATGTCCGCGCCCGACGCCGATATGGGTGGCCTAAGTATCTGGCTTACCACATTCTCTTGTTGTACAGGTGGATTGTTTGCGGAGCAGCGTTCCTGGCGCACCTGCTGTCGACTGGGCTGCAGCTAGCGTACGGAGCGCTGCATGTCTACGCGCTCAGGCATCTTGGACCAAACGCCGACCACACGGGTAAGGATCATTCTTATTTATTTATGATTTAGTTATTTGGAAAATCAATTGAATAAATATAGTAGACACTTTTAGTAGGTCCTCACATGTTACATATTATTAAGAGTACCTACTTTATATTATAGCATAGTTGATTATGGTAAATCTAAAGGAATATACTGAAAACATATGATCTAGAAAGGGGCACCTGCTATGGTTGCGATGTTTTCATTTCAAACAATAAAAATTACAAAGTCAATAAGAAATGCACTAAAACAGGCGTTGACGCACTTATTATTAAAACGACAAAGAGGACGGGATTAATTATTTATTTATTTCATCATCAGCTCATTTTATGTCCCCACTGCTGGGGCACGAGCCTTCCCTATGGATGGATAAGGAGAACGGGCCATAAGACACCACGCGGGCCCAGTGCGGGTTGGTGGTTGTTAACGACTGCTAATGCAGCCGGTACCAACGGCTTTACGTGCCTTCTGAAGCACGGAGGAGCTCGAGATGATACATTTTTGATCACCCATCCGATGAAAGGACTTATTGCTTAACTTCTGCACTCGCAGACCGGGCGCGTTAACCACTGCGCCATCGTTTATTATTCTCCTTATTTATTTAATCATTTAAATTCAAATGCCTTGTTACAATTACAGTTTTTTAACAAAGCTTGCAGCGGGTCAATACTTAAAATTTTAAAACCTAATACACTGGTTAATAAATGTGTGAAATTTTATTTAAAAAATGGTCAACGCTCAGGACTGGCTCCTGAGCAATTAAGGCATTTAGCAAGCTTATATAAGATATATGATAAATATAGATTTGCAGTGTTTAATTTTACATAAGTTACTCTTATACCTGCAACTTATAATTCAACGACGAAATTATCGGTATGTAGTGTGCTATATCTGAAATAATATCGCACGTCTCTATCAGTCGTTTACATAATAATGGGATATTAGTGTCAAATCAATGCCTAAAGCAGTTAAACACATAATACCCACCGTTCGAGCCGTGCGAAACTTAGATTATTGCATGAGCAAAAGCCGGAGACACTACCGAAGTTTCGCTAACTTGTTGTACATATTCAAGCAGGCCGAAACTTCGCGCAACTCCAAATTACTCTTGCCACACTTCGGTAAACATTCACTTTTATACAATTATCATTTTTAATGGACGTTTCGTAAGCTTTATTGTTAAAAAAGCATTTTTAGTATGCAAACATTTTAGCGAAACTAAGGGAAATAGCATGAAAACATAATGCAAGGAAAGAACAACACTTCTTACGTGTCGAGTGGAAACGGAATATGCGATTCGCGGAGAAAGCAATCCCGAATCGTTGCCGACGCCGGCGACGGAACTCGGGAGGCGACTCCGAAAGTAATCTATCAGCGGCAGCCCTCCGGAAACACTTAAATAAACAAACAACAGAGGAAACTTTTTTTCTACAATGCCGAATGAAAGCTTTAATGGTTTTATTTAAAACGATTTCATTTCGACATTCTATCGTAAAAGCAATTCCGTTTTACCCTCCCACCAAATTTAAACGCTTCTTTCTAGTCGTGTAAGCCGTGTTGTTGATGCAATAATTCAATTGAACCAATTAATTTGCGTTAGCAAGCCACCATTGGACAAGTGAAATTTAAGATTGGATATTAAGCAAATGAACTTTCTCCGTCACCGGTATTTGCGGACTAGCCTGATTTATTGAATTAATTTTCCAAGATTCACGACCTGGGTTGAATATTAAGAGGCAGAAGTAATTTCGGTTATGAGCGCGGTCTTTGTTGTCAGCGGTGTGGGCCGGGCGGGGGGGCATTACTCTGTCAGGTTTGCGTTAGCTGAGAAATTGGAATTTAGCTGGCACGTTAACGAGTTAAGTTACGTCCGGTAATCGGACCGCGCGGGGCGACGCGCGGCGTGCCGTCCGAAGCGTGCCCGGCATACTCGATGAAGCGATCAGCTCCTTTATTCGGCATACGCAGCGGAAGAC